>OV815279.1:8360527-8960527 GCA_929108145.2 Limnephilus rhombicus
TATAGCCTATCAGCCTTACTAAAAAAAACCACAGCGCGACCAATTAACTGTGTTATTGCAATAACATAATTAATCCCCGCATACACTAAATCACGTTTTATTACCAATAACGTTTCTTGCGTGATCACGCTGTTAAAATGCATTAAGATCTGACAACATTGTAAATGCTTTTAATTTCCTAGGAAACAATGTTGTTTTAATTCTTCTCCGCTAGGGGCATTATTGGTGCACCGGTGCATATCGGCCCGCGATGACAAACAGTTCGGTGTGTTTATGGCGGGATATGGAAAATTTTGTTAGTGCCTAAATGTTGTGATTTTACTAAATAATTTCTATTGTAGTGACGAATTTACTCTTTTGTTCACATAATTGATATATTTACCATATTATTTGTGTGGTTTACATCAGTTTAATCAAGTTATTGTACAAACGCCGTACTTTCAAAGTTGAACTGTCAGAATATTGTTTTTTATAGGTTACTTAAGATAAAATTTTCATTTTAAGATTTTATTTTAAAAGAATTTCTTAAAAGTGATAATTTTTTATAATATTAAAATCTAATACATGTGTTCGTAAACGTATCAAAAAAATTAACGTCTTTAGAGATGCAAGAAATCTGTTTTAAATTTCGGTATTATTTCTAAGTTATTTTTTTGGCAATAAAAAAAACTTTGAAATTTTTTATTATTTTTTTATTGTATACACGATAAAAAAGTGAGGTGATAGTTTCCTTCCAAATTTACTACATAAAAGGACTGTGTTTTTTAAATTTTGATTTTATTTAAATTTCTCTACATTTTGGTCAAAAATGTTGTCGGAGGAAATTTTTTTCCATGTTTTTCCGAGTTTGAATCATAAAATATGGCAGTTTTTGAAAGGTAAAGTGTATTTCAAATACTCAAATCTAAAAAGTAATTTTATCTAGTTTTCATAAATGGTATTTGTTTTTACGACACCTTCAAAAATAAGAAATATATAAAACATTCAAAATACTATGGAAAAATTACAAATATCGTTCGGACATCAATGGTTAAAACAGAGATAAACTACCCTCTCAGGCCGTGGAAACCATGTGTATTTCTTTCAAAGAACAAATTTTTAATTAGTAATGTTTTCACATCCGCGGCCGTTTGTCAATTGAATAAATTTTTCACTGGGTTTTTTAGTAAGGCTGTATATGTTTATTCTGATGTATGAGCTAAGGGAACGTACCCATACTACGTGACCAATTTTTCGCAATTTTTAACCTCCCCCCCCGGTGACCAAAATCCTAAGCCCGCCGCCGCTCATTTGTACCAAGCGTGACATTTTGAAGACTCCCCCCTCCTACACGTGTCACGTAGTATGGGTACGTTCCTTAAGTATATTATTGTAAGAATTCATTAAAATCCATTCTGTAGTTTTTGCGTGAAAGAGTAACAAACATACATACATCCAAAGAAACTTTCGCCTTTATAATATTAGTAGGATAATAATTGGATAATTTGTATAGCGCTGTTATTGTGAAAAATAATACCAAAGCCGTTGTATAATGCTGATGCGTAGAGACAGGTAGATAATTATGGGAAATAAACGAAGCAACGTGGCTCGGCTCGCTGTAATAGGTACTTATTATTATTTGTTTTTAATAGCTCCACACAGGAGGCTCTGAGGAAAATAATTTCCCTTAGGGCCTTTGTCATCTTAGGGGATGCTGTATGGAGGGTCTTTTTAAGGTAAGGCAGAAGAGGAAGTTCTGGGAAAGAAATAGGTATGAGTAGTGGGCAGGAATGTGAGGGTCAGTGAGTTCAAGAGTGATGGACGTATGAATCCATCCCTTTATCTGCGGTGCAATGCGATGGGCCGAGGTATTCCGGCTGGAGAGCTCAAAAGACCTTAACCCGTCTCGATCTTAACTCGATCCGGCCCGCCGCGCAGCAGGTGGGCATGCACATCGGCCGCCAAGACCTTGACAAACCTCACCCCATGAACCCGGGGCACCCCTGCTAAGTCACCAAATGAAGCCAACCACCTGGGGTGACATATGGCAGAGGTGTTGGTTATCCAATAAATGGTTCCCGAGGCGGCTGTACCCATACCCGCCTCCCAAAATGCAACAATACCTGTTTATACGCACCATAAATTGTGGTAAAACCTGTCGGGAATCGGGAAAGTAATATGTAGTCGGGGAACACGTCAAACGCGCGCCTAATATTTGTACACAGTACACAGTAAATGACATTTGTTCAAAATATTTCACGGTTTTACGCAAGAATATACATTTTTTATACGTTTTTTCTTCAAAAACTACTTGTATATTCTTAAATAAATAAATTTGTCACACACTTAGAACTAGTCACTCCTACGATTCGTTCTCATGTTCATAGGGCCGTCTGTGGAATGATTTTCCGGCTTCTGTGTTTACCTACTCCCACCTACAATATGTATTTTTATGGTCTTTTTAATACATTTTATTTTTTTTTATTTTTGGGGTGTTATGCCGTGTTACGCTACCTCCTTCTTTAGCCAACGTTTCGTAGAGCGTTACAGTGTCCATCATCAGGGCAGGTGTGAGCACATGATGTCCATCATCAGGACAGATGTGTCGGATGTATGTCTGATGTTTATGCCCTGTACGGCATACACATCACTGCCACTGTAACGCTTCCGAAACGTTGAATAAAGAAGAAGTAGCGGAACACGACATAACACCCCAAAAATAAATAACGAAAATACTCTTTGGCCGTGAAAATCTAAAATCATATTTTTAATGAAGTGTTTCATCATACATTTTTTTTCTTAGTCATCTTTTGGTGGCATACAGGAACATTGTTTTGATCATTGCTTGACTCCATCTTAGGGGTCGTCCATAATCACGTGAGGCTCGAAATTGGGGGGGGGGGGTTCGGAAAAAATCACGAAATATCACCAGGGGGGGGGGGGGGGGTATACTGAGATATCACGTTTATTTATTTTTCGTGATAATATTCTGAAAATTTCAAAATACTTTGTACTAAAAAAATACACGTGGTTTTGGGGGGGGGGGGGGTAGCCAAAAACCTCACCACATATCACCACGGGGGGGGGGGGGGGGTTAAAAAGTTGCTAAAAAACATCACGTGATTAATGGACAACCCCTTATAAATAAATACACGTAGGTATGTTTTACAATTTTTTATTCATTTAAAAGGATGTACGGAGATCTAGTTAATATTAATTATATCTAGGCAATATTTACATTCATCTGCTTTAATGAGTTCGACAATCGAGGAAAAAACGGGAAACCGTTGAGTACCTTCATTATGTTTATTTTTGATAAATCTTGCTAGCGGGTCGTATACCTACATGTTGTAGGTATGTTTTATCCTGTTACTTTAGCTGTTCGACTTTAAACATTACTAACAAAATCTTTTGTTCTGGGGGTAAATGAGAAAAACTTTAATAATATGCCATGAGGTGTCCTAAGAGAGGTTCACCCACATTTCGTCGACGGCAGTCATCACCGCAGAAAATCGGTAGAAATAAAATATAAACTTTCAATGTTAAAGAATAACAGTCCTACAACCAAAACAGTTCAATAGAACGTCTCGTTGGCCCTCCGTTTGCGTAAAATTGCGGCCTGTTTTTGGTCTCTCCTCTAAAGTGGCCAAATATGTTTTACGCGATGATGGATTGTCGTTGACGATATATATTTAGTTTTCAGTGCTATGTGGTAAAGCTAAAACACTGTTCTGATGAGGTTATATCATGTTGTTGCGCTATTCCGATATCTCGAGAGGCCCGCGTTCAGTCTACCAGGCTCCGCAGTCCAAATCCTCTCCCAGAGGCTTGAGGTCGGTGATGGCAAAGCCGTCGCTATCCACGCAGTAGAGCTGCCCGTCGAGCTGCTGCACGGCCAAGTAGTTGCCGTTTCCCTTGCACGTCTGCGACATGATCATGCCCACCTCCTCGAAGTACTTCATGTCCCGAGCGCAGTCTGCAAATTTCATACATGGATTTAGAAACACATAAGTCTAGCCAGTAACGTCATCAGTCACTAACCATTTCCTTAGTATTTCGCTTGCAAAATGCAATTCTCTCACAATCGGTACATTTTGATAAGCGGAAACTAAATCATATATCGAATCATATTCTTCGAAAAACCCAATGTACATATGCTTTATATAGATAAATAAAAAAAAACACATACATTTATTTTAAAACACTTTATTTTAACACATTGCTCTACAGGTTTCTGAAGTGCCCTTCCTTCATCAGGAAAATATTAAAAACTACAACGTATTTAATTTACACTTGTTTATATTGTAATTATAGCAAGCCATAAAGTAAATGCTGCTTTCGAATGGACAACTAAATCGTTTAGTTAGTTTTTAGTCACTGTCGGCGTATGTACAGTGCGTTCAGTGGTAAGTAATAAGTTGCCACTGAACGTATCAATTTAGTTGATTAAATTAGTATAATTTCGCATATTTCTCATCGTTGTACTTAGGTGGGCTATTCGCGCTGTTTGGACACGCACAGAATCATGTTTTACGATTAATACCTACTTACTAAATCAATTACTTAAATAATAATTGCACGTTTGGACTGCACTCATCACTTTTCTAAAGGCGAGGATTTAGTTACCACTTATCACTGTACTGGCTACGTGTAACCTATCCATCAGAATAGGTATTAGCTATCAGTGACAGAGCCATAGTTGCCACTTTTAGAAGAGAACTTCGTAAATGAAAAACTCGTTGACTTGCAAAAGACGCAAACGAATTGATTTAGGAAACGATAATTTATGGATGAAATGATGTTATAACAGCTGCTACTTACTGCAATTGACCAAACTAAGAGTTGCTCCAGCTTCCGTTTGATAAGGTCCTATGCGACCACCATCCTTCCATGAACAGTATGCTCTAAAACAAATTAAACGTTAGTTTTCTTAATCGTAATCGTTACGATTATTTGTGTCGTGAAAGCAAGAGTCATTAAAAGCATCAGTAATAATGAGACACGTTAGTATGTTTACTATTATTGATTAATGGAAACTATATACTCACATGCCGTTTTCAATCTGATAGACCCCGTACGTTCCATCATAGTCACAGTTAGGGGATGCCATCGTGACTTGCTTTATGCCGTGGAGAGCCAGCTTCTTCTTGAGTACTGCTATGGCATAAGATTTGCTCTCACACTTCCGGAGATACTGCGAACCATACTTGTCTTCGTCATCTGAAAGTACACATCCCGTAAATCAAAGTTTGTGTAGGTTTATCAATGTTATGAATTAATATCAAGACACACTGTAACTATTCGAATATAATATAATCTTGAGAATTGAAACTGTTTTCTTCCTAGAGTGGATATAGAGTGACTCTTAAACTAATGTTTCTTTCCCTTTTGTGAATATTACAGACCAGAGTTGAGCTTCTGTTATGTCTGCTACTGGGCGAACTTTAGTGGTCGAAAATCAAATAACTACATTTTGCAAGTACGAAGCAAGTCTAAAAGTAGCTAAATTACCATTTGCTTATGCAAATGTATTCTCGATATTTGGATATTACTCTCAACATGCAATGTACTCCATCCAGAGGTGGAGCTTTTGTCAAGTTCGGTAATAGGTGTACAACTTACAACAGGGCAGCTGTGACACCAGCTCCTCGGAAACCACCATCGAGTCGGTCTCCCCGGTCTTGGACTCGGCGCACCAGCATAGGCCGCTGTCGCACTGCAGCGGCTCGTAGTTTCCATCAGAGGCGCAGTGCAGCGACACGTCAGTTCTGCCGAGGGCCTCCAGATCAGCCCTTCGCCGGCTGCAAGCTTTAAATTAATCAGAAATTATTTCAAGTTGTTCACACGACATAATATACATACATTTGTTACATCTGTTCTACAATTCTTGGTAGAATCCATGGTCCTAGGAAACACATTCAAGTTTTATTATAGCTAAAGTCTCGATTACGTTGAGCGAGTTTACAAGCTACTAGCCGGCAAGTTTAAAAACGGGCGAATCGGCGAGTACGATTGTAATGATGACACATAAAACTTTCCATTCGCTCAGTAGCGAACTAGCTACGACTCACTAACAACTCCCGCGCGACTGACAATTCTGTCGACATTTTGTAGAAAACTGAGATATTTGCAGATAGCTCACTAGTAATTATGATGACACGAGGTTAGTTTACTAGCTAACACAAGGCCACACGCTAGCGATTAGCGAACAAAGTAACCCCCTTTCAACTTTTTTCGTAGATTGTTTACAATCTGCTTGTTAGCTAGTAAATATGATTACACTGAGCGAGTTTACTAGCAAATATATTTTACTAGTGTATTTTTACATTGTATTATTTAGGTACAACCGACTTTGTAGACGTTTTAAATTTCAATTAAGATAGTATATACATACCGCACGTCATGTTTTTAGAGTCTTTGGACCAAGCCATGCCGAATATCCTTGTCCCTAGTGCGTTTGAGCAAAAGCATCTAAAATAAAGACAATTGGTTAGTATGTATTCATCGATAGCTATTAATTAAGCAACCCTCTGCGCCATAAGTATTAAAAAAAATCTCTTTAGTTACAGTGGTCAAAAACGAATGCTTCCATTGGTACTATGAAGAATTGAGACAATGCTCATTAATTTACCTGCCCACAAGTCTGTCTCCTTTACATTGCACTGGATAGTAAGTCCCATCAGAATTGCAGGTAGGCGGGTAAATTGGCTGCTCGTCGACAGGGAGGTGTTGCGTGTGGACACAGGAAGCTGTAAAGTACATTATACACATATTAGTAATATTACAAAGAAATTTCACCGATTTTCTTATATGGAAATTTCGAACACTTGTCATAATTATCTATATGGCTCTAGATCTAGATAATGTCTAGTAGACACTAGAGCCATTATGCACCTTGAGTACTTTTTACTTTATATTTTTACTTTTAAACTATTTCTTTGTACTTTCTTCCTGGCATTATTAAAAAAAAACTTTAGAGGTTAAATTAAATAGTTAATTTTTTTAATCTAACAATGTGAGTTTTATAATATTGTGCTCATTGCAATGTATATTATAGGTACGCTTCTCCGTTTGTTTCTAAGAACATCGATATCTGGAACTATTTATTTATAATTCGTAAACATGTATATACATACATAGGTCTATAGACCCAATCTTGTCTGATTACGTCTAAAAGGGATCGAAATGAAAATCTAGTCTCTTTCAACGGAAGCAATATTCCGAATAGGCCCTCCATTGAAATGCTTGGTGTAACCCTAAGTGACCAGCTCAGGTATGGGGGCTCCATCGAAGCCAGAGTAAAGTTAGCCTCACAGAAACTGGGCGTACTGTACAGGGCCCGCAGATACTTTAATAGTACACAACTGCTAACCCTGTACAAATCACAAGTGCGCCCCACGGTTGAATTTGGCAGCCACTTCTGGTCTGGAGCTCCAAAATACCTGAAAAATACCCTCGACTCTGTGCAGAAACGGGCGGTCCGTTTGATAGATTCTCCCATCTTAACAGACGGATTGCAATCTTTAGAGCACAGGCGTCGGGTGGGAATGCTATCCTTGTTCTACCGGTATTACAATGGAAGATGCTCCGAGGAACTAGCATCATTGATCCCTTCGGCACCGGTGCATAGTCGGGAAACACGCCAAACGCGTGCCCAACATTTGTACACGGTTGACATTTGCCACATGAGAACGGGTCGTTTCTTCGACTCGTTCTTGTGTTCAACAGCTCGGCTGTGGAATGATTTGCCGGCCTCTGTGTTTCCTCCTTCCTACAACATGGGTCTCTTCAAGACCAATGTTTATTCCTTCCTCTCCTCAAAAAGACCCTCCACACAGCATCCCAGATGACATAGGCCCTGAGGGAAATTATTTTCCTCAGGGCCTCCTGCGTGGAGTTAACGTAAAAAAAAGGTGATTAACAAAAATAATTGTTTTTTAATCTGAAGAATGTCGTCGTCTATGTTTAATATTTATGCGGCTTTTTTAGATTTCAATTTCCTTCGTAATGGTGCGCGCTCAATGCTTGTTGTCAGCACTAGGCACAAATCCAAAGTAACGGCCGGTTTCAATTAAGTAGTCGGCAATTGTCGATTTGTCCGGATGGCCGATTTTGCACGCTAAAAATGTTCTGAGATCCTTTTTTGTATTATAATACTACAAATCTACATATTGTTAACATCACAAATATTATGATTGTAATAATGGTGTTTTACAAATAATAAATATATTAAAATATGTATATACATAATGTAATATTCTTACCCTGACTTGAAAACTTACACATGCTTTGGTCATAGATCAATGTACGCCGCTGGTATCTATTGATCTTCTTGTATGTCTTTGGATTATATACGTATATTCAGTGCTGAAATACGATAGAATGTTGGTCCTATTGTGGGTGTCCATATTTTTACACCAAATCTATTTAAAATTTTGTGACTTACCTTTATCGATGACACACTCCCTCAATACGCACGTGAGTCCGGGTGCACAGGGTCTGACAGCTGAACAAACTTCTCCAAGTCCTGAAAAGTCCAAAATAACAACTTTTAAGCGGTGTCTCTTGCAACCGAAAACATAAACAATACATCAAACATTGGCACAAACATTCAAAATGGCAGCAAATATTTCACATTTTTGTTTGCAGACGCAATGTTTGTGTTTTCCGTGGCTAATGGAAAACATTCTCCGTCCGTAAGAGGTGGAGAAGGCATGGGATGGGATTGTTCTATTTTTTTACTACCATGGTGCGCTCAGTCATGGAGTGTTATTCGAGTTTTTGAAATTATGTGACTAAACGAAGTCAATAATAATTATGAGTTCAATAAATTGTAAATAAATAATGTCATAATGGAAGACTGTTTCTATCGTGAACTCACCTTTAAATAAAGTCCTGAAGTTTTTAATTTATTGTAGAGGGCTCAATAAACCTATGAAACATTCTATGACTATAATTGTTGTTTTTAAATTCTTAAATGTTAGGTACATTTAGGTCGTGTACGAATCGAGAGTAACCAGAAATCTTAATGTAATGCTAATTCGTGCTTCTGGTGAAATGTTTTCTTGCACATGTAGTATAATTAAAACTAGCTCTTCTAAATCGGTTTCAGAGACACGGAAGAAATTGACCAATCCAAATCGATATTCTATTCTTAATAATTCCTGATAAATAAATAGATGTTAAAATTTCGAGGCGGTACGGTCTAACTTGAAACTTGCGTTTTCTCCCTGATATAGTGTCTCTTCCTCATCAGAACTCATCTTGATATTTTTTGACGTCTACGTAATTATTTACGTAGACGTCAAAGTAGATGTGCGGTGCGTAGATACGTCTTCACCAAAGACCATTAAACATAATATATTGTTTGGGTTTTTGGTCGCAGAAGACCCCGCTTTAGCCTTACAAATTATAAACATTATGTCTACAATTGGTAAGTATCTTTGTGTTGAAACATCATTGGTTCATTTTATTGCTTTTAATTCTTTGAACGGGCTAAGCAATCGCTGCATTAGAATGACACATATATTGACACTTGCAATTAGTGCTTTTCTTCTTTCATTGATTATAGAATTACGCAGAGGTTCTCAACACTGCACGTCTCTTAATACGAGTAGTTAGTAGTACCTACCCGGAGAAATCTGTGAAATATTCAATAGATACTTGTATACCTACTACTGTGGCCACCCAAAATTAGTGCGTTTTTTAATGGTTGTCACGAATCATTGCTATATTTCATCATATGACTATTCATTATCAACTAATACTTAAATCGTTTAAATTCTTTTGCTAATTAATCATTATGTTCTTTATCTCCACAAGTAGAGTGATTCATTTATTTATTTACCTATTTTTATTTGTTTTATTTAAGCGAAATCAACAATCTACAACAAGGTTGGTTTATGCTTGTGGTATCTACTTAACCGAGAAACTACTATTAACCACAGAATTACTTAATAATAATTATTATTTTTTAATTTATAAACTAACGTTTAGACAAGATTTTTATGCATAGCACAAAGAGTAACAATTATTACAATCAATAATTGTCAGCCTGAAACACTCATTTACATTGAAAAATCTTCCGAGAAAAGATACTTGTCTTGAAAGTATTCGACCGGCAATCGGAAGGACACGGGTTCAAGTCCCGTTGGCGGCAAGTATCTTTTCTCGGAAGATTTTTCAATGTAAATGAGTGTTTCAGGCTGACAATTATTGCTTGTAATAATTAATAATAATATTTGGATGATTTATATAGCGCCGTTTTTGTGAAAAATCACCTCAAGGGCGCTGTACAAACTTATAATAAATTTCTAAAATCTAAAAAACTACAAGCTAGGCAAACAATTATAAACAACTTATGGCTAAAAATTGCATACATCGGTTCATTGATCACCGGTACGAAAATATGTGTACAATATTTTGACCAATGAACGCGATGCTGCCTTGTTGCTATTACTTGTTGTACAAAAACATTCTACCCGACAAAACTACATATTAAACGAACTAAAATTATTACATTTATATAATTACATATACATATTTCGACTACCATAATACGGACATGTGCTTAGTGTGGTAGTCGAAAAACCCGTAAAAAACTGTAGGCTTTCAAAGTTATTTTATGAATAAAGGAAAAAAATATAAAATATTTATTAGTTTCAGAGAGAGGTCATACGTGACTTCGTTGTTCTAGTATATTCTATTTTTTTGTTTTTATGCAAGAAGTGTGAGAAAGCAGAGGACGAACGTACAAACTCTCTCTGTGACTACTATTTATACAACAGTTATTGGTGGAATGCGCTTTGCAATGAGAATGTCCATTATTTGGACTGTGGAGCAGGAGAGGAAGAGAAATTCAACCAAATATTTTCAAATATCACCCATTCAATTATGCCCCTCTTCTTTCTCTTCGTGTGGGGATCTAAGCTTTCTCACATCCACTAGCAAGTTCTTTCTTCACTCTAGTTATCACCCGCCATAGCCCAGGGACATCCCTAGCATGGCGGGTGAAATAATACTGAAAAACGTACTTTTTGTTGTCTTTGAAGTTTCCTAGATTAATCTTAACAATAAAACCAAAAAATCTTGTTCTGCGCGTTTTCATCTCACGACAAAATATCCCCTACAAAATCATCCTTCAACAAAATATCTACTAAATCCCTAACCTAACCTCATTTTACATTTTACTATTTTTGAACAACATAATTTATTGCTTGTATTATTTTTGTCCCATTTTACTATTTTTGAACAATAATTTATTCTCTTTACAGTTTGTGTGTATTATTTTTGTCATATTTTTTGTTATGTTAGGTTAGTTTTTAGTACATATTTTGTTGGGGCATGTTTTTTCGGTAGGATATTTTGTCGCGGGCTGAAAAGTCGCGGAATCAAAAAATCTGTCTCACTGAACGATTTCTCGCGCGTTTCAAAATACTAGCTTTATTGAACATTTAAAAAATGTGAATCGAACAAAACAACAAAAACATTGGGTCTTTTTTTGTTATTTGTTTACGCCTGCGCTCCAGTCAATTCACAGACACCTAATTTATGATTTATTTTATCGAAGGAAGCAAATACATTGTGGTGTGACCTTGGTGTGACATTATTTATTAAATGAAAAAATACACTTTGTAAAACACCGCGATTTATTTATTATTGTGAAATTTTACATTTGATTTTGTGTGAGTATGGTGAATCAGATATTTGAGTCAAGCCATGTCAAGAGTCGGAATAATGAATAGTGTGTATGAGACGATGTAGGTATGAATGTGGCAAAGAGTGTGTGCCAATACCGAGTTGTTTGGCGGTCCGTCCTCTCTGCCTACCGCTGTGGAAACGGCGTGAGGGTTAGTTAGTTACAGTTTTGTAGGTATGTGAGTATAACGTCATAAATATAGTTTTTTTTTTATTATTGTATTACACATACATATTTAAAAAATATTATATTTAAGGTCATCATTGGTCATGAATACCTATAGTTGTAGTAATTACTAGCTGATCCACGGCATGCGTTGCAATGCCAAATACATTGTTTCTCCCTGAATCACCTTTCCCGTGCGTCACCGTTCCCCTCCCGCATACCCTTTAAAGCTAGCTTGATAAATTATAGCCTATGTCACCCGGGGATAGTGCTTCCCAACAGTGAAAGAATTTTTCAAATCGGTTCAGTAGTTTCGGAGCCTGTTCAATGCAAACAAACAATCAAAACTTTCAAATAATGTTAGCATGGATAAAAAAACGGCACTTATTTGGGTACATGTACTCAAATATAATCAAGATATCTAGTTATTTTAAATACTTATAAATAATACGCAAGGAGAATATACTATTTACCGAAATATTTTTTGCATCCCGGACAGCAATCAGAAACGGTAAAATTTTCCGTAACGTAAAATCCATCATCGCATTCACTCTGGTCGTAATCCGTAATACACTCTTCTGTTAGAGTACAATCCGCGGACACTTGCGAGGGTAGGACTAACGTCAATCCAACGGCTATGGCCACCAGCCATGAATACTGCATTTTGAACACTTTTTGTCTTCCGGAAAAATATCTTGTAGGTGTTGTTTGACGTGAAATAACAAACTAAAGGCGTTTCAACTGAAGCAGCTGGCTTATCTTATTGATAAGATTCTCGGAGGAAGTTCTGCGGTGATTAGATCACATCTTTCTGATAATTTGATTTATTCGTAGAATGATAATGAATTAAATACGACAAAAATCTCATCAATTGTAAATTTTTTCAGTAATTTCTCCGATGATGATTAAAAATTGATTGTGAAATGGATATAAACACATAAAATTTTGTTTGAAACCAATTTAATGCCTGAACGTAGCGAAATTGTTTTTTAATTCGACCATTGGCATTTCACCTGACTGTAAATTTGTTACGTTCTGGTTCAAGGCCTTGTTGGATACTACCTTTTTATCCCGTCAGAGTTCGAATGATCGTGGTTCCTACTATGAAGTGACAAATCGGAATGATAAATATTATGGTACCTGCCGGCCGGAAGAAAGTTTGAAAAAAAGAATTGTCAATTGAGATGGTGATACCTATTTATTTGGATAAATTTTAAAATTTTCTGTTTGAAATTTTTAATCAATATTAGGTAAAATTAAATGGAAAGGTATTCAAGTACCTACTTACAAGTATTACACTTTCAGAGGAAATTTTGGTTTTGATTTATTAAATGAGATAAAATTAGATACACTATTTTTGTGTACTAGAACTGTTTACAGATCTATTAGTTTTATTCTTTTACTCCACCGGTGTCGCAGGTGCTCTTCCTTCCTTGGGCGAATATATAAATAAGGTACTTACCTAAATTCTTTTTTAGAATGATTTATTTGTAGGTTAACTGAAATGTTATCAAAGTTTTCGACTAACTTATCTACATCGTCGCTAAACACACCTTTGAATATGAGGCCCCATTTATGTTTTTCCGCGTTATCAGCTTCGTCGTATAATTTTTTAAGTATTTCCAGCTGTTATCAGTTCGCTCTGTATTGTCTCAACGCTACCACGGCGATACTTCAAGGAGTGATACAAGTAAAACTGTGTCGAGAATTCCATAGTGTTATCCACGCAGTCATGCTGTCAATTGTCGGCTCATAACTTTTATCGTTTAAATTTATCGCGTTATTCATTAATACCTATTACATTATTGTTCAAAAATCTTTACCATGGGGACATCAGGTATACTTCTTTCAAATTGAAATGTGGCCAATTTTTCCAGTATCCTGTGACTTATATGTATTTTTTTTTCTTGTTTCAGGTCCGCTTAGGGGCTGTGTGTGAAAGAAATGGAGGAGAAAAAACAAACAAGTTCGAAAGTATCTCAAATAGCGAACATCTTCCAAGGAATGGCGCCGTCAAGAGACTGTCAAGGTCCGGAGGTGGGTAACGGCGGAGGCGCTGTGGCGGGCACGGGGGCGCAGGTGTCCGTGGTGCGCACCGAGAGCCATCTCGCCAGGTTCAACAACGCGCGGGCCCTGTTCGAGAAGCTGGGGGAGGAGAACCGGCCGCTGCACCGCGTGGAGAAGTCTCCCTCGGGGGGCGGGCTGGCGGGCCTGTCGGGCCGCTCGCGGTCCAGCTCCGCTGGCTCCCGCGCCGGAAAGCTGTCCCGATCGCCCTCTCCCCCGCCCAAACCAGACCTCGTGCCGCATCACAACCACAACTCCAACGTCGAAAACGACAGAAATATTAATGGCAACGTGGATTCAAATACCACCTCATTTCGCACCGCCAAAGCGGACTACCGAATAATCGCCAATGCAAATGGAACTGCCAAAGAAGTGAACCGATTAGGGAAGCCCCTAATTTTACCGAAGAAACCGGAAAAACCCGAAAGAAAATTCAATAGCAAAGAACTCATCGAAAAACAACGTAACTGGACTTCGCATTTTTCCAAAGCGCGGACGGTGAGGGCTGCCGGTGATAATACCAGAAGTGAAGCTAAGAATGTCGCCATCGCTAGCAGGGAAGAACGGTCCTCTGTTCGGTCTCCGGTGAGAGACGAGGCTGGCGGCATAAAGAGTCCGTTTCGTTCCCCGCCGATGTCCCCGCCTCCGCCGCCCTCTACTCCGCCGAGAGTTCTGAGCCCCACCTTACCCGAACCTTCACCCACCACGAGGATCTCCAAGGTCACCAGTCCTCTGAGACGAGAGGATCCGCCTTACAAAGCTGAATGTGCCACAGTCATTGGTTCGCCTACTAAAACAACGGAATCTTTCGAGACTGCACCGGTCTCAGCTCCTCGCTCTCCGAGAGTTGTATCCTCTCCTGTCCAGTGTGCCGGTTCCCCTACCAACGTTTCTTCTCCTTCGAGACAAGTGGGTTCTCCAATAAGGACTGTTGACTCCCCGACGCGGGAAGCTCCTGCAAGTCCAGTGGTTTCTCCGACTAAAGTTATCAGTTCTCCAACTAAAAGTGTCAGTTCTCCGACTAAAGTTATCAGTTCTCCAACTAAAGGTGTCAGTTCTCCGATTCACAGTGTCAGTTCACCGACAAGAAGTGTTGGTTCACCAGTGCGAGTGGTTAGTTCGCCTATCCAGGAACACGGGAGCCCCCCAGTCTCCCCTGTGAAAGTGTCCAGTCCGAGGTCTCCTGTGGCCAAGGAGGCCTCCTCCATCCATGCTGAAGAAGTTTTTCCATCTGAAGACTCGGACGAGAATGTCCTAATGAATGGTAAGTCTTCAGTCTTCTGCACTTCGATGGTTATATAAAACACTATTGATCAAAAATCATTCAGAACTTCGATGATTCAGAAACATATTTCTTGATGACATTCCTTGATTTTGTCTTTAATACATTTCAATTATTATCCAACCTTAAATATCTAAACCATTCTTTAGTTTTCCTAATTATTTAGTGAGTACCTAAATAATAATAATAATAATATTTGGCTAATTTATATAGCGCCGTTTTTGTGAAAAATCACCTCAAGGGCGCTGTACAAATAAGTATTTAAAGGAATTAATATTACTGGCTTACAACTAAGATTTACAATTATAACTAGTGACTTACGTCTAAGATTTAGGTATAGCTAGAGACTTATTTTACTGGCTTACAATTAAGATCTACAATATTTCATTATAGTTATGTGTTATATTACTTTTTTTTTTTTTTTTTTCTACATGAGCTCCACACAGGAGGCCCTGAGGAAAAAAAATTCCCTCAGGGCCTATGTCATCTTTTGGGATGCTGTGTGGAGGGTTTTTTAAGGAAAGGGGGGAGAGGAGAGTTCTGGGAAGGAAAAGGGTTTAAGGGGTGGGTAGGAATCTGGGGTTCAGTGTGTCCTGGTCATCCGCCTCCAAGACCTAGACAAACCTCGCCCCATGAACCCGGGCACCCCTGCTAAGTCACCAAACGTAGCGAACCACTTTGGGTGACCTATGGCAGAGGTGTTGGTTATCCAATAAAGGTTCCCGGGGCGGCGGTACCCATTCCCGCCTCCCAAATTGAAAACTTACGATGGAACCAACGATCCAAGTATTATCTCTTACAATAATTGTTTCATTTTTGCATTGAACAATTTAAAAATAATTGTGTGTAAACTTCGACCAAAAATATATTGCAAATGTTCACACATGATGATAATATTTCAGGCAAGTGCTGTCCACATTACTACTAATGTCAGAGGTATTTGTTTTGTTCCTACCAATTAAATTAAATTATTTAATCAATATTACTAAAGATTTGCTATGAACAATGTCCGTAAAGTTAAATTCACACAGCAGAGAAGTGAAGCAAATTTAATACAAAACTTGAAATACGGCCGGAGCGTTTTAAGCCTGGTGGAAAAGCTGCATATGGCTCATCTTAAGGCTTTCGAAGAGATGAAACTTTTCAATATTTTATGTGTACTTTTTGAAAACCAATCCGAACAAGATTTATTGCTTTAGCTTCATAGCGTGTCTGTATTTCGGGTTTTTACGATTGCAAAATTGCTGAAATTGCAAACCTTACACAAAAATCCGTTATGTGTCGAACATAAAGATTTCAGCCCGTTGTATTTCCCCGCTGCATGTTTACATGCACAGGGTGTCCGGTAACTGGTGGATAACCTTTTAAATGTGGAAGTGGGACCTAAAGGATGTTCCGAAAATTGAATATAATATTTGGTAAAAGCCACACGGTTTTCGATTTAATGGGATTTTTTTTCTTTAATTTTATAAATTTAAAATCAATCTCTTGCTAGAAATTTTATGTCTGTTTTAAAATAAAATATTGTTCATTAATAGTAGTGCTATCAAAGTGTCTGCTTCACATGAAAATATTTATATTTTTTATCGCCAAGTATTAAATAGTGTTTAAAGATTTATCTGATTAAGAATTCCTTTTGAGTATTTTCACTTACCTATCAAAACATACCTTGTAAGGTTACAAATTATCTGGCCCATAAATATTGGGGCTTCGTTTCGTAAAGATATACTTAACCTTTTTCATAAAGTTGAACGTCTTTCCCATCACTGTGAATTAGCAGTCAGCCATGTGAAGGTGGCACAATGCAAGGTTAGCCGATGAGGAACCCCTGGGAACCATGCATTTCACATAACGCCAAATAATAAATTATTTTCGCCCATCGTTGTTCGTAGGTAGGTAGAGGTGGGAGGTAACCACAAATCACCATTGATAGACTTTACCTGAGATTGGTTTTAAAGGCAATGAAAATACAATAATCGGTTAGTCTAGTAAGGCTCACTATCGTATTTGTAACCGTGGAATAATTCAAATTGTTTGTAAATAAACGGTAATTATCATATTTGTATATCGGGTAAGGGAACGTACCCATACTACGTGACCAACTTTTTGCAATTTTTAACCCCCCCCCCGGTGACCAAAAACCTAAGCCCGCCGCCGCTCATTTGTACCAAGCGTGACATTTTGAAGACCCCCCCCCCTAAACATGTCACGTAGTATGGGTACGTTCCCTAATGTACAATTAAACGCTTTTCCTAAAATTTTATTTTTATTTTATTTAATAATGTTTTGCAATTATTTTTGATACAGCTGTTTCGGCTTACAAGGCCATTTTCAAATTGTGGTTAAACCACTTCGAGACGACTTATGTATACGATTCTAAACGTCTTTATTGATTTATTACCGGTAAACCGTATAAATAAGTAATCTTAAAGTGGTTTAACCACAGTTTGAAAATGGCCTTGTAAGCCGAAACAGCCGTAACAAAAAAAAAACTAAAATACTTGCAGAACTTGATAATAACATTACATTATTAAATTTAATTAATTTTTTAAAAATTAAATGGAGTTGTACGAATTAAAACACAAAAACAATTAATATTTTCCTAAAGCGTCGATGACACTAAACGAGTTTATAAGCAACTATCTGGGAAATTCACTATCTGCTAGTAAACTCGCTCAGTGTCATCGTGTTACTTGCTAACTAGCAGATTGTTGACCATCTACGAAAAAAGTTGAAAGGTCGTCAACTTTACTCGCCACACCTCGTGATTGGTTTAATTATGTTTTCAAAATGGCTGCCAATAAACAGCTGATTTTGACTGTCAAACATCTGACATAATTAGTTCACGCAGGCGTCGTTATTCTCGCTACTGGCGCTAGCAGCGCAACTGAAAGCTCAATTTCCTACGCTACTGAGCGAGTGGACAGTTTTGTGTGTCATCGTGACAATCTCACTCGCCGATTTATCCGCTTTTAAACTTAGTAGATAGTAGCTTGTAAACTCGCTTTGTCTCATCGAGCCTTAAAGGACTATAATTTTAGTTACCCAACTTCCTATGAAGCACGAGAATCTTCTAAAGTGTAGCTAAGTGGATGATAGAAATTGCACAATAGCCATTTTTAGAATGATTGTTTAGGATGTACCGCCGAATGAGAAAAGTATAAAAGATATATTTTTATTCAAATGCATCAAGAATAAAACTACTTATCTATAATACTGTATATACCAGCATATAAGTAAAAGAGATCGTCAAAGTAAATAAATCGTTTGATACAAACTTATTATGAGGTGTTTTCGAAGTCGATTTTAGGTTTAAAATTGGTAAATAGTGCTTAAAAATTATAATTATTATAATTTCGGGGGCCAACTGTCGGGGATCAACTGTCGGATACCCAACTTCTTTCTCTCGAGTTTCAACACTATTTTTTTTATCCAACAATACTATCATTGATCAAACAATGTGGTATTTTTATTGTTAAAGATTGACTGAGCGTACCAAAGATTGTTTAAACTCGACCGTTTTGAATGTCTATAGATAAATTTGTTTGTACATTCCGTTTTAAGATGGTAGGCGTTTTAATGGTTGAGTAAAGATTTTTTTCAAATGTGAAATCGTTGTGTTTATTTGGACTTAATCGCATTTATAAAAAAAATATTATAATACCTGCCTGCCTACAAAAAAAGATGTCATTGAGATAGTGACGTTTCTTTAGAAAAATTGTATAATTCCTTTTGAAAAAGAAGTTACGTAAAATATAATGGTTTGTAATTAATTAGGTAGGTATTTTAGTACCCACCTACATACAAATCAGACGATTTACGAGGAAATTAGGGTTTTGATTTCCCTGCCATAGTTAACCTAGCAGAGGTGCTCGGGTTCACGGGATGAGGTTTGTCTAGATCTAGGCGCCGGATGCGTTTTTCCACCGTCTGCATGGCGGGCCGGGTCGGGAGAGACTGGTTGAGGGAGATCTTATAAACCTCTCCAGCCGGACTCCCAACCCATCTCCTTGCACTGCGATGGGAAGGATGTATTCATACGTCCGTCACTCCTGGACACATTGACCCCAAATTCCTACCCACCCCTCATACCTTTTTCCTTCCCAGAAGTTCATCTCCTTCCTTTCCCTAAAAAGATCCTTCACACTTATCCCTAATCCATCCATCCACGTGAGGTCTGAACCACTAGTAATATGTAATACTTTTGTTTTTCCTTATAATACTTTCGGGGAATGCTGTGATGGTGCTTTAATTTGGAAATCAAATCTCTGTTGTATAAATGATGTCATGTTGCATAGATAAACAATGCAATTATTAGATTAGATATCACAATCAAACAATGAAGCAGAGGCCATAAAAGATTGCAAGTATGATTAAAAAATCATTTGGTTTGGTATTTATTTTTATTTGTTTATTATTTTACGTAAAATAAAAGCTTATCTAGGACATTATATTTCATCGCTGTATTCGTTTCCAACTAGAAAACTAAATAAACTATTACACCTCTCTAGGCGTTAATGTTGACCAGTTCTTAGCTGAGCGTTTTAGGGCCCCATGTCAGTCATTTTTAGCAATACACAAGGTTTATACTGGAGAAGAACTTTTATGTTACCTATTTCAGAAGAATTATTTTTTATTTTATTTTTATTTTATTTTATTTTATTTGTAAGAAACAAACAGCTTATATACATACAATAGATATAAAAATATACACGTTAACTGCAGTGAAGCCAAAAGAGTTTCTTATGCTAATATTGTTTCTAGATGGAGTTTTAATTTATCTTAAGCTAAATTTAGACTTAGAAGGGGAGAGGAAGGGGAGAGGAGGGGGGGGGGGAGAATATAGGATAGGGATATGAGATGCTCTCGATACCTTGCACACCCCGTATCAATCCAATATTATTCCACGGGCTGCTACTTCTATGTATCTTGTGTATAACGATAATGTAAGTAATTGCATACTGCTTACTAACCCCGTATGCATGGACATTGGAGGGTCGTTCAAATAAATGTACCTTCGTTCAATAAAAAAGTAGAGTCTTGACGTGTGCGGTGAAGGAGGAAACCATATGTTTCCTTATAACACCGTTGGTAAAGTGGTGGGATCCCCTCCAATGGAGAACAACTTGAAACTTGACGTACGTTAATATCTCATAAACCGCGCTAAAGCAACTGAAATACCGTCCCTTACTCATTCGCCATTAGGCCCTTTAGTATTACCCCGGCGACGATACAAAAAAGGCAATAAACATACGTTCCTTATCACAATAATGTTGCATCTCTTTCTCACACATTAAATAATGGTGAAACAACAGATGAGACACACAATGTACGTATGTCTGTTTCCTCCAAAGTACTACTTTTTCCTATGGAGGAAATAGACATACGTACATTGTGTCTCTCATCTTTTGTCTCACCATTTTTTAATGTGTAAGAAAGAGCTGCAGCATTATTGTGATAAGGAACGTACGTTTATTCCTTTTTTGTACCATCGTCGTTCCGTAAACGTGGGAATATTAAAAGCGCCTTTTCGATCGTCAATATTAGGGTTGCATATAGCTATTTTATTATCCATGCGCTGTTCTTAGTTCTTACACTCTTCGACAATTGAATGAGTGTTTTTTTTCATTTTTATTATTACTCGGCATCATTGTCGTTCTTATCGCGCAGTCTTTATTGACAATAAACGAGATTGTTATAATAATATGCTTGCAAACACTTTTATATGATTTATTTTTACATGGGAAAAAGAGGAAGTCTCAAGTTTCTTCTATTTTAGATTAATTTGTAATTGGAGAAAATCAGGAGTTAGGACCTATGATTACTGTCGGGGATTCTTGTAACTCATCCCACCATGTACCATGTGTAGACTGGTGACAGATCTCTTTGTTTGAAACCACGAAAATAGTTCGAGTTTGTGGAACAAAGGATCACGGACTGAGGCATTCAAGTGTGCAAATAAGTAAACTTTGCATTTGAAATTTATAGTTTTCGCTTTTGACAAAATATTGTTCGCGAGGATAGTTCGAGTTTTTGATAATACGAATCCATTGAACAGAAATAGTTTACAGATTTGTGAAGATGCACGTTCTAAACGTTTCCCCATTGTTGTGAGCTGTTTCATCTCTGAGAATATCGTGTGTATATTTTCCTCAGGCTTGTATACTTAATCTAGAAATTCTTCAACAAAATTTAACCGGCCAAATGTAGAAGCCATTTATTTTGGACATTAATGGCTGCAATTGTTGCCGTAAATGTGACAGATATTACGGGATGAATAAATTCATTGTGTTAGAGCGTAGCGCTGCTGGCGCCGAGGAGAAATACAATATAAAACACAAACATTTTATTTTGTCCAATGTTCAAGAACCCTGGGATCAGATCAGAGAGTAAACTCAAAAACCCCGTCCGTGCGTCGTAGAGTAATTTTAGCAGCATCTTGGCGGGGCAATGAAAAAGCTCACATCAACAATTTTATTTGAACGAGAGAAAGCTGAGACTGCGGAGTTTTTGATGTTGTGGCTTAGCTTTAATGTCTCCGGAGCATTGGCTTGCCTAGTTCCTCTGTATGGGCCTTTAAATATAGCCACACGGTTCGGTGTTGGTTGGACAGGGCCCCCCTCGGCCCCCGCCCTCGAGCTGGTCTGCCCACGTGCTCGCGTGCCCCGCCACCGTGCTCCCGCTCCAGTGTCGTGCCGGCGTGCTGACCGCGAGCACGAGCACGCCAGCCCCGTCACAATAATACTAAACGAGGATAAACATCCCTCGAGCGCTCCCGTCAGTCGTCCATAAGAATATTTATATAGATCGCGCTCCTGTATTTTCGCGAATTCGTTTTCCATTAGCCAAATTAATGCAGTGTTAATTTCCGATTAATGTAAACTTGTGATGTTTACGAACTGTTTCGACGAGCAGCTCGATTGAAAAATCGTATGTTTTCAAGTGGCAGTGTTTATTTGAGGTGTTGTTGTGATGACCGATCTCTTCAGAAGTATTTTTCTTCGACCTCTATTGTGTTCTAACAATATCCTACTTGTAAAAGTATGTTTCCATCGATGGTACGAGTAGATCAAGACACGCTGTTCCAGGACTTGTTATTTTGATTGTTTTACTGGGTTTTTGACCCTAGTACCGCTGGAGTCGCAACAGTAGTTGTCGGGTCGGTTAAGTCTAATCTTAGCCGGGTTTTGCCTTAGTGAATAAATACCTCAGTTATTGCACTTCGTATCAGTGCTCCGGACCAGTCTACAAAGCATGCCTAATGTGAATACACTGCACAGAAAATAACAACATTTGCTCTATGCAAAACCACTGCCTATGTTAATATCAGAGAAAAGTTATAGTGCAGGTTGATTCTTATCTTTGTATCCTCGAACAGAAGAAAGGAGGGAAACTCGTCTAAATGGTATCTTTTAATAACCTGTTGACGGTAACTGGCGACAGCTTGTTACCAAGTCTACCGCGAAGTCGGTTTCACCTCAATACCTCTCACTTTCCTCCTGAACCGAAGATAAACATCCCGGAAGGCAGGAAATAACGTTCGATTAACGACTGGGATGCGTATAAAAAACGATCGTTTCGTTTATGATGGGGCTAAACTATCAAGTAAACATCTTGTCGCCGTTAATACTTGATCCTCAATAAGGTCTGAAAACGATAATTTTATCTGCGCTACAATAACATCTATGTATTAAAGTTTTACGTTCTACTTTATTATTGATAGAATGTCATATTGTATTACGGAAACAATAATTCAGAATACAATAATTATACTTCCGTGATAAAAAGAAGGACAATACCACGTAAGTTGTTAAAACTCACCTAGAAAGGTATTATTGTATTGAATATTAGGATGGGTTTGTTTAACAGAATTTGAACAAATTATCAAATTACAATGTTAATTTTCGAGTTCTGTGAAAACCCTATTCAAGTTCTGTTATTATTTCGGTCAAGTGAAACAACTGGTCAATTAGAATTTGAATAGAATGTTTAGAGAACTTGAAAATTAACTGTGATATTTGATGAATTGTTCAAATTCTGTTTAACAAACCCGTCCTAATATTCAATACAAAAAAATGTGTGCAGTTCACACGTGGTGGAAGTGAAACCTTCATAAAACTAAAGTAGACAAGAGTGGGGAGACTACGAAGCACCGCACAAAGAGGAGACCGATTAAACCCTATAGATGTATGTGTTTGTCTCTTTTTAGTGTCGCTTTTTTCGTTTCACCGAGTTTCAAATAACAACGGTGCTAAAGAAGTTTTCACTTCAATAATTCGTTTCTAGGTAAGTTTTAACAGCTTTCGTGGTATTGTCCTTCTTAAAACAACTCAGAAGTATAATATTGTGTTCTGAATGAACGTTTTCGTAATTTTCCTCAGGCTTGTATACTTAATCTAGAAATTCTTCAACAACAACAGTATAACATTCTATCAATCGTAAAATCATAGAATCGAAAGTAGACCATAAAACTTTAACACATATGTACATGAAACAGCTCCCTCTAAGTAAAAAACCGAAGACAAGAGTGAAAAAATGACAATAGAGAACTCCAGTCCAATTTTTTAATTTTTTTAAAAATGAATAATGACTAATGACGTTCTAACTTAAATAACTGCATTTTTATTTTTATTTTTAGAGTTAGAGTTAGTTTTAATAGTTAAAATAATTGTCAAAGTTTTCATTTTTCAAGATGCCCGAAAATCACCGTATTTATGGTGAATCGTGTGACGTCATCACTCCTTAAAAATTAGTAAGGATCGGGCAATCAGCTGGTCAACTGCCGCCATTTTGAATTCCGTTGTTCGAAGTATTCTCCCTAGAAGAAGCATTACTATTTTTTTTGTGCAGTAGTTTTTGAATATTTTCAATAATAGAGATAAACTAATAAGACATACCTTTATTTTTGAAACATTATTTAGGCCTAAATAATGTTTCAATAAACACAACAACTAAATCTCTATAAACAGTATGTAAATAAACGAATAAATTAATACGATGGCTTGTGTCATATCATATACTCCCATACAATGACTTTACGGTGACGTCACGACACGTCGAACAGTAACGTCACCACTAAAATTTCAATAATGCCAACTTGACGGCGTATTTTTACGACCCGATTAAAAATGGACTTTTTAATATTTTTTTTAAAACTCTGCGTTTAATATTATTAAATAAAACTTATATATTCAGAATCAGCGTTTATTGGTCTATATGAACATATTTTTTTAAAGCCCTAATATTTTTCAGTGGAGTTCCTTATTATAGTACCAACACTTAATTTGTACGCCATGTGTTCAGATATTATTTTGATGAATATCCTTCTGATGCATGGGATATTATTTAAGTAGGAGGGGTCAATTATAATTTTCCTTATTTGTCAAGGCGTACTAATGGACATTGTACTTACTAGTAATTATTACAATTTGCCTTAAATTTCTACGTGGGTTGAAGTTCACGTGCTTTAACTTTACTGTTTGGTTCGCCTTTCACGAAAAGCGAGTACTACAGACTACAGTTCACAGTCTACCGAACACTTCCTCGGTCCCTCGGTGACAATCCTCTCACTTGTGCTATTATTGGAACCGACATTCCTAAATACCTTTAGAGACTTATGAGATGTTAAATGACTATATTTCCTCATCAGATAATTACATCGGCATCTGTCCATCCTCTGTGTCGAATATAAACTGGCGCCATCCTGTAGTTAATATAGACGTCTGACTTTTTATGTATTTCTTTTCTTAATTCGATTATGATAAAATGGTGATAAAAATAAGACCCACATCCCCACATGTTTCACTTATCACTTGCTTTCTTCTCATCTCAATAATTATACCACGCAATCTTGGAAAATATGTAGCAATTTATAAAGTCCCTAATAATTTTAATTGAATATATGATTTTGAAAAGCTCATTATTTTTTGAACAATTAAAAAACACGAGACGAGCAATTTATAAGGTATTGTATTATTTTTTTGTAGTTTACCGCACAAGAAAACCAACTGTCCGGTGATAGTGAGACTATAACATCCACGTTATAGGTTGAAGTGAAGAGGGGAGGAGAAGGAGAAGGAGACGACAAATATGAAGATTAGGAAGTACCTGGACATTTAGATCTGCTCACTTAAAATAGCTGGTACCTTTCTAATTCTGTATGGTGGTTTTACACCAAGGCGAAACTGAGAGTAGTTAAGAGTGTCGACAAATGTAGAAATGATTTTGTGATTTGATAATACGATTAACCTAGAGAAATTATAGACTCTAAAAGGTTATTTTACAAGAGCTCGCCGAGAGTTTTTAAAAATTTTTTTTATGTGAATACCTCACAAGAGTCCCAGCTGCTCCTGTCTGGAGCTAGTGAGACTCTGGCATCCCTAATTGGGGTGTGTTGTAAGGCTGAAGGTAGTCGGGATTGGAACTAGATGGGTAAGAGGAAGGTGGGGGAGTACCTGGCTATCCATACCTGGTCACCTAACACGGTTAAAGCCATTTCAAGCAACGTTTCAATTTGAAACGGTGGTCTTACACCAGGGCGATACTGAGAGTATCTTCCACTCTAGAACTCTACAAATATACTGAATTTATTTTGTGAAATAACACAAATTAATCAAATAAAATTTATATGCCCACGCCGGGATTCGATCCCGCGACCTTCGGATTACGAATTACGACCACGGAGGTCTTCAAAAATGGATTGTGCCCGCCGTTGAGATATAAAAACGGATTGTCTACATTATGGTTAAAATTCTTATCTTATCAATGCCGAATTTCGGAATTTTGTTGAGCTAATCCTATATCAGTACCTATAATTCTATTATCGAAGGAGCAAATACTTTGTGGTGTGACATTATATATTAAATTAAAAAACACTTTGTAAAGCACCACTTTTTATTAGAATTGATATTTAACAGCCAGCCAGGTTTCGCTCATCTCGAGCTTCATCAGGGCTTATTATAACAACTAAAGATAATTATCTACAGACATAAATATATAAAAGAAATTAAGAGAATGAGGGAAAGAGATAGAAACAGAATAGGCAACACCCTATTGGTGCCAGAAAGCGATACAAATAGAAAAGAGGGAGACAAAATAATTACAGGATGGGGAAGTAAGGGGGGAGGGAGAGGGAGGGAATTGTTTAAGAAGATATTAACGGAATAAATAAAAAATGGGACTATCAGATAAATTGATTTGGTTATTAATAATGTTTGATTTATTATTGGCGGCTTTTTTGATTTCGAGAGCTTCTAGATTGTTTAACCGAATTCCAATTCCATTTTCATGTAATATTTTAGTCCCGGAGGTTTTATCGAATGAGTGGTTAGTTTCTATTAGATGGTTTGCGAATTCTGAAAAAGCGTTACTATTTAAACATCTTAGATGTTCTTTAATTCTTATGTTTATGTTCCGGGCCGTTTTTCCGATATAAAATGCAGAACAATCATTACAATTTAGTTTATATACGCCAGAGTGGCTAAATTTATCGTCAATATCTTTAGTGTTAATTAAGTGTTTACCTAAGTTATTATTAGTGTAAAAGGCGGGTTTTATTTCCGGAGGGAATTTTTTTACGCTCAAAGAAGAAAAATTATTCGTAAACAGTACTCTACGCCAAAAACCTCAGAGGTGTCAATATGTTTTTCTGATTTTTCTGTTTCCAGATTTTCGATTGAGTTTCGCCTATATTGTCTTCATTTATTTAAATATTCCAATTCAAATAGTCCCATTTTTAATTTATTCCGTTAACATCTTCTTAAACAATTCCCTCCTTCTCCCTCCCCCCTTACTTACCCATCCTGTAATTATTTTGTCTCCCTCTTTTCTATTTGTATCGCTTTCTGGCACCAATAGGGTGTTGCCTATTCTGTTTCTATCTCTTTCACTCATTCTCTTAATTTCTTTTATATATGTATGTCTGTAGATAATTATCTTTAGTTGTTATAATAAGCCCTGATGAAGCTCGAGATGAGCGAAACCTGATTGGCTGTTAAATATCAATTCTAATAAAAAGTGGTGCTTTACAAAGTGTTTTTTTTTTAATTTAACCTATAATTCTAAGTCAGAATAAAGTTCTTCACATTACATGAATTCGTATCTTTTGCAACATACTTCGAAATATTTTTCTCAAATTTTTAAATACCTACGAATTTAACCACAAAAATTAAGTTGGATGATATTTCCATTTGATTTTTTTATCCAATTGACGCCATTAATAGTGAATGTAATTACTAATTATCAATTTATTCATTATACATATATGTATGTGTCCCACTCGTTTTCTAAACCATAGTTTGAAGCGCCATTGGGGTAGGTAATTTTGCACAAAAACAGCGCTGAATAAATTATCCAATTATTTTTAGTCGTTAATGAGCTCGTGCCACGGTTCTGTTGACTAAAAAATAATAATGACTTAAAACGCTTTGTCATCACGTTTGGTCCTCACGTGGGCTGAAATGTCACATTCGATTTTTCGTTTAATGACTGGCTTTTTAGCGCAACGAAAGTTAATCTTTTATATTTTATTTAAAAAATACCTGTCAACGCGCAAATACAGCACCGCGTAACTTATATTCAGTGGCGTGCCGTCCATAAGTTATCAAAATATGTGTATGCCCCGAGATGACGATGGAAAGTAAAATATCATAAACTTGACAGTATAGTTTTTTTTTAAGATGAATATATACGTGAAATCCTATTTAGACAATATTTTGATTAATCTTTACGAGGAATCGGCTTACAGTATGAACATCAAAAAATATGCTGCGGATAATTCGAAGCTTCTACTAGCTTTTCTATGTATTGGAATTACAATAAAATAGTTATTTACGTAACAAAAAATATAAGCGTAAACCACCAAAAAATGTTTTTTCATGACTTAACTATGAAGTAATACAAGAAACAATTTTTTTTAAATACCTCTTTAATGGCTAAGACTATTTTTGAGGTTTTCTATGTTCTAACTTTTTTTCGTTCTTATAAAATTATGCACAAAATAAATAAAAACCACTTTTTCGCTTACTAGCCTCGTGCAAAAGGACACTCGATTTTAAAATTTTGCATGAGATTCGAAATATTTCTAGCGTTTATATTTCTGTTAAGTAACTGCTGCTAGCCGGGCAGTTAATCTTTTTTTAAAGTGCAATTACAGCATGAGTTTCGACTGCCCAGTAGAAAACTACGTCACCGCTTTCCCCAATTTGGGGTAAGTTGTAATGCTGAAGGAAGTGGGGACTGGGGAGGGGAAGAGAACGGTTTGGGAAGTACTTGTATATTCAGATGAACGAACCAATATCAACGGTGGGATTTTTCGATAACTTGAAATTGAATTTGAACACAACTGCAGATTCTCGCGAACAAATATCATTATTGAATATCGATAAAAGAAATCAAAGCAACGATTGGATTCCGAATGGTGGTCAGGCTGAAACTGACGTTATTTTTTTTACATTAGCTCCACACAGGAAACTGTGAAAAATAATTTCCATCCAGAAAGGAAGGAGAGGAAGTTCAGTTCAGAGGAAGAAAAAGGTATGAAGGGTGGGCAGGAATCTGGGCCTCGGTGTGTCCTGGGGTGGCGGACTTATGAATCCATTCCTCAAACTGAGTGGTCAAAAGGCCTCCCTCAACCGACCTGTTTCTCGATCCGTCCCGCCGTGCAGCAGGTGGGCAGACGCATCCGCCGCCAAGACCCGGAACGTACATACAAATTTACAGATAGACATAGTGAAAAACGGTCTAGTTAAGGTCTCTGCCCACTACACCGTTCCATACCATGACCGTAACCGTAGCGGCGCATGCAAAAAAATATACTTTGTATCGGTCAGTATAAAACGCTGCCCACTAGCCCGTCCCATCACCGACCAACACCGTCGCATACCATGACCGGACTGACGACGAATTCTCGATGACAATATTTTGCAGGTGCCTGTCCGCTCTATACATCTCACGCGACGGTGTTAGAAGGGGGATCATACGCGTATGATCATAACCGCGTTGCCACTCCGTCAGTTAGTAATTTGTGTTCAGTTCTATGAGATCTATTTATATCCAGGTATTGTAATGATATGACAATAACACTATGCTTCTCCTGACGCGTCAGTCCGACACGTAAACGAAAACACAGGCGAAATGACTACAACCGATAGAACGGGCACCGTACGCCTATTGAACGGGGATGGTACGGACACTAACCCCGGTGTGTATGTATACCTACGGGTATCATACGGTCACTAAATCCGTTACGTACGGGTATCATACGGTGTGGCACACGTTCTAGTGGGCATAGTAGGGCGTAGCGTGTTTTTTCGTGGCTGATACGTTCATAGTACGATTATGGTATGGAACGGTGTAGTGGGCAAACTCCTTTAAAATGAAATTATCATGGAATTCGATAGAAAAATGAATCACTACAAATTTGAGAAGTTTTGTGGGATCTATAACAAATCAGACAGTGACCAAGCAGAACACTTTTGAAAAATGATTTAATGTCATTAAAGTGCAAAAACTATAAAAACCTAATCATAAACTCCACATGGCATCCCCAAAGATGACATAGGCCCTGAGAGGAATTATTTTTATCGGGGACTCCTGTGTGGAGCTAATGCACAAAGAAATCAAAACGTTATCATACACAATTATTATATTCTCCTCGGCGTACTTTTTGATTCCAAACTTCATTTCGGTGCGCACATTGAAAACATTGTGAATAAAGCTAACTGCATGCTAGGCTTTGTTATCAGAAATAGCCGTGTATTTCGAAAACCTGTAACCTACCTTCTGCTTTACTATACGCTGGTCCGTTCTCAACTTGAATACTGCACCTCCATATGGACTCCACTTTACGGTATCTATAAAGAAAATATTGAAAGTGTCCAAAAGAAATTTCTGCGTTGCCTCAATTACAGAATGAGCGCACCTAAACGGGGATACACAATTATGCTCTCGAAATATAACGTCTCCATTCTATCTAACCGGCGAACATACCTTGACCTAATGACCCCGTATAAAATCTGCAACAACGTTATCGACTGTCCTGACTTACTCAAACTAATTAATTTTAAAATACCACCCAGAACAACTAGGCTTAACGACTTATTCCACATTAACCGGACACGTAAAAATGCTGGTGTCGGGGATCCAATCAGAATAATGTGCGAATTGTTTAATAAAAACCACAACCTTAAGGATTTCGATATATTTTTTAATACTTATAGCACTTTTGGTAGAAAATTGTAGGCTGTTTTTCTATAAAAAAAGAAAACTCATATATCATTCACTATACTTCTTATGTGCTTCTGTTTAAATAATTTTCGATTCATTATTAGTTATGACTTATTTTTAAACATGTATATAAAAAGTATTTGAAAATCTTTATTTAGCAAGTCAATCAGTGAGAAATAGTTGGGGTGCAGGCGAATTCTCAAGTTATTGTTCATAATATTGTTTTGTTAATTATTGTCTGTATCTGTGTTTTCTCCTTAAATAAAATAAATAAATATAAACCTTCACCTAGTTTACCTAGTGTTTTTTTATCACTTTTTTTGACTTTGTCACCTTTCAAAAAACTTTTGATTGGTAGCATCTAAGAATAGCAGAGCAGAGCATTACAGACCTGCGATTGAATCTTAGAATTCGTAATAGGCGTTTTACAGGGGTCGTGAAAGAGTCATGCACGCCACTGTTTATCTTGTAGGAGTATGCAGGTACGCGAGTGTCTTTTTTAACGTCTTCCCGAATAAGCAAGTTTTCTCGACATGTAATCCGTGTCTGCAAAGCAATTCCTACCCCGCCTAATGTCCCCAGCACTCTCAGCAGTCTCAGCCCTCGGGTGTAAAGTAAAGCGCGGGTACTTTGTAAAACATGGTCGACAATTAATAAAGTCGGCCCTACCTGTCCGCATTAAATAATGGAAACCTTGTTAGTAAGTGGTGAGCCTGCTCACCTGTCACGTGAAAAGGTCTGACCTCACAATATTTTGTCTGGAGCGTGGGTAAAACGGCTTTTGCAACATTTCCTCTCTCGGTGTTGAGAAACAGACAGTCGGTCCATAACTACTTGTATTATATTTTGTAATAAATTTTATTTCGCGGATATGGATCGCTGCTTATAAAATTAATGCGTTATTTAATACTTCAAAATAAGAATTTATCATAAACTTATTTTCAAGTGCTTACATCTGCACGCTTTTGTGTTGCCAATGCTTACAAAATACAAAATATACTATACTCATATATCTGTGAGTAAATACTTACATATTTTATGGAAATATCGGGGTATTATACCGTGTTGCGCTACCTCCTTCTCTAGCCAACTTTTCGGACAGCATTACAGTGCCCTTCATCAGGGCAGATATGTAATTATTGGACACTGAATGCTGCCCGAAACGTTGGCTAATGAAGGAATAGCCCAACACGGCATAATTCCCCAAAAATTAATCACGATAATACTTTTGACCGTGAAATTCTCAAATCACATCTTAATACATGATTCACTAATTTTAGATGGGTTTGTTTCGCGCTGTTTGTATAAATTTCACAAATACATAATACATTTGTCTAGGATTTATTTATTCACTGGCAGTTTCTAGATAATTTCCCCAAATATGACAGAAGCCCCCTGAGGGGAATTATTTTCCCATGTTAAAAATGATTCCCCTCAGGACCTATGTCATCTTTGGGGATGCTATGTGGAGGGTCTTTTTAGGAAAGGAAGGAGTGAAGTTCTGGGAAGGAAAAGGGTAATAGGGTGGGTAGAAATCTGAGGGTCAGTGCGTCCAGGAGTGACGAACGTATGAATCCCTTGCACTGCTGTGCAAGGCGATGTTCCGAGAGAGTACAGCTATGTAAGTCAAAGGGACTCCCTCAGCCACTCTCTTCCGATCCGGCCTGCCATGCAGCTGGTGGGCAGACGCATCCGCCGCCAAGTCTCTGACAAACCTCACCCCATTATTATTTATTTAGGATTTTAATTGGCAATAGGTAATAGTAGCTATAATTTAGAGGTGCGTTTCTCCCTCATTCTTGAGCCAACGTTTGGGACAAGTCTTGCAGTGCATCAAAATGATATATTACGGTTAATGAACCTTTAAAGATTTACATACTCGTACTTTATATTGAACTCAATGTTTGTTTAGATATTCACAGTTTTGGAAGAACCCTTCCTACCTCAGGACCAAAGTTAGATTGTTAGAAGTAAAACAAACGTTTAACTTTTGCCCTGATTAACGAAGGGCTCTTTGGAAACTGGTCGACAGTTAAAATAAATGTAGTGCTTGTTTAATTTAATCCAATTACGGCATGCTGAGTAAGTACTCTCTGCGAACCTGAATTATATTTATATGTTTCTTCTATAGCACTTTTATTATGTAGGAAAACATTTTATTTCAACCATTTGTTACCATGAAACGATGAGATTCAAACAGCATTCCCCTAGAAATAAAATGTTCGTATATACAGATATACTTCACTCCCTTTAACCAGTGATTCCTGACGTTAATTGGAGTAAAAAATGTAAATGAAATTTTGGTCTCCGGTGACATTATTGAAGTTATTTTTTTTAATTAAAAACTTTAAAAATCACGAGGCATGTGATAGTTAGGGCGGGGTGAGGCATTGTACGGTTACTCGGCTGAGTGACCAATGACGAAGAAGAATTTTTGTTTTCTTTTTAATTTAAAGAAAAAAAAAAGACATAAAAAGTCATTGGAGATAAAAAAAATTACATTATCTTCACAAAGGAGGCCCTGAGGAAAATAATTTCCAAGATGCTGTGTGGAGGGTCTTTTTGAGGAGAGGAGGGAGTGAACATGGATCTTGAAGAGACCCATGTTGTAGGAGTGAGGAAACACAGAGGCCGGCAAATCGTTCCACAGCCGAGCTGTTGGACTCAAGAACGAGTCGTAGAAACGACCCGTTCTAATGTTAAAATGTCAACCGTGTACATACATTTGGCGCGCGTTTGGCGTGTTTCCCGACTATGCACTGGTGCCGAGGAGATCAATGATTCTAGTTTCTCGGAGCATCTTCCATTGAAATATCGGTAAAACAAGGATAGCAATCCCACCTGACGCCTGTGCTCTATAGATTGCAATCCGTTTGTTAAGATAGGAGAATCTATCGAACGGACCATTTACATTTTTACTCCAAACAATGTCAAGAATCACTTAAGTATATCCCTTAACACCCTGTATATGATGTTCGTTCGACTTCAACTTCACCATCATCTGAGTTCTAAATGTTCGTTCATTTATGCAGCCGAGTGAAGATTTGTTCAATTCGCATATCCGGCGTTTATTTTCTGTGACAAGTAGTAAGGAATACATTTAAATTTTTAATACTCTTATAAATTAGCATGCTCGGTTCGTTACGGTCCCATTTGCCAACTTTTCAATGCAGTAATTGAAGTATTTTCAACGCGACGCGACCGTCTGAATTAATACATGTGATATTATTATATATAGGATTGAAGTCAAGCGGTTTCTAATTTTCCGGTGAAATTCCTTTGTTGATTTGTGCTCGCTAAGACGTGAGGCACGCTTTGGATGTTTTAAATTCTTTCAGTGGAAATTTTATAAAACCTAACACATAAATATTAATAATAATAAACACATTATTATACAATGTTCGAAAATACATAATATTATTGTATCAATGGAATTTTTTTTATAATTCAAAACATAAAATACAGGGTGTCACAAAAGAAAGTTGATATTTAGTGGTTAGATTTAAAAAAAAGTAAGGGTTCTTCGAAAAAAAGTTTATTAAATACTAAAATACACAATTTGGGAATTTATATCTGAAAAATAATATCGTCCAAATGTAAACCCTCACGTTCGCGGTATTCATTTAATCGAAGAGTAAAATTTCTTATGACGGCTAGCCAGGTAGGCTTCGTGATGGCTGCCATTTCGTGACGGATATTTTCTTTTAATTGCATCAGGGAAGTCGGATTTTTGGCATACACTTTAGATTTGAGATAACCACACAGAAAAACGTCCATAGGGGTTAGGTCAGGACCACGAGGAGGCCAATTTATGTCACCTCTCCTGGAGATCAATTTGCCAGGGAAAAATTCACGAACTCATGGCAGAGACGTATTGGACATATGTAATGTTGCTCCGTCTTGCTGGAACCATGTTCTTTGGTTATAGCCAGTAAGTTTGTAGGGGTGCAGCATTAGGTCTTTGTGCAAAATGCTATGTAACGATGATCTATGCACATTTAAAGAACTTGCGCGCTTCCGAATCGAAAAGTTTGAGTCGTCACGAAAAAACTGATAAACACTCTACGTTTTCTGCCGTTCTCGATGACCTTGGTCGCCCGGATTTTGGGTTTGCCAGCGTTGTACCGATCTCTTCAAACTTTTTGACCCATTTTCGAATGAGAGGAATGCTTGGCACACCATTGAATTGACGAAAATCTCAAATATTGCAGAATATTCTACACGCTACAGTCGCCGAATCACCATTTTTGTAAAACTCACGCACGCACAACGCGCGGTCGCTCCCGAGAAATTCTTCATAGCTACTAAATTCCCAAGAGCCAGACTACTGATTGACATACCCCCCGCGCCCCTCGGAAAAGTTGCGTTCACACAGAAAGCTAAACAAATATAAACTTTCTTTTGGGACACCCTGTAGCCACAACTACAGTCAGTTTGGTTGAGTATTTTGGCCTCGAATCCATAATTAAGTTTTGTATTAAGTCGCCGCTACCCGAATTTCTACCGAATTCTTACACAACATCTCTCTTAAACATTTGAAGTATCTAGTATCTAAGTTCTTAATATCTAGACGCGTTCCACGCCGAAACGCAATTTATATGAAATTCCCTCAATAGAAAAGAATCGCAAAGTACCTACGCTCCGAAAATTATTATAAAAACGTTCATTTAACTTATTTTACAAGTTATAGTTGTGAAAAAAATCACAATGTTTCTTTAAATGATACTTAAGTCGCCTTCCACGAGATTTTTGCTCTATTTTAAACGAGTCGTGTTTTATTAAACATTTTCATAATTTTCGCTTCAATTTTATCATTTAAAATATTTGCGCGCTCTGTCCAACATTCGTAATTAGTACACTCTCTCTCTATCTTCTTCTTTTTGAGCGGGGGATGCGGCGCCTGAACAAGATCGCGCAGACTTTTCTCTTATTCTAATGCATCTTTACTTACTTATTACAATAATTTTTGTTACTAACTTACATGATTCTTCCATTTATAATGATTTTTTAATTTATATTATGATTTTTTTAAACTCTTCAGGATTTTTATTTTTAAATTATACAAGATTTTTTAACCTTCTTATTATTTACAATAGCCGTTATTACTAACTTACACGATCATTAATTTACTAATTGAGCTAGAACTCCCTCACCAAACACAAGAGCATTGTCTCTTTATGGTGAGGAAAGGCAATTTATTTTTATTTTTTGTTAACCTTATGTAACTATGTAACTGTTGTAACTTCATATGTATTTCTAATAAAAATTGCCAATAAAAAAAAAAAAAAAAAAAAAAAATCTATTTGTAATAGTTTGGTAGGCGGGAATGGGTACCGCCGCCCCGGGAACCATTTATTGGATAACTAACACCTCTGCCATAGGTCACCCCAAGTGGTTCGCTACGTTTGTGCCCGGGTTCTTGAGGTGAGGTTTGTCTAAGTTTTGGCGCTGGACCCACTGAACCCCAGATTCCTACCCACCCCTCATACCATACCTACACCCTTTTCCTTCTCGGAAGTTCCTCTCCTTCCTTTCCTTAAAAAGACCCTCCACGCAGCATCCCCAAAGATGACACAGGTCCCGAGGGAAATTGTTTTCCTCAGGGCCTCCTGTGTGGAGCTATGTAAAAAAAATGCAGTTGATCAAAGTATATATTTTTATAAAAAGTAAACAATGGTACTATATAAAAAGAATTTGAATTAAAATCATGTGATTATGAAATTTATAGACATGGGGAGGTAAATGAACATTATATTCAATAAAAAACGAGCAATGTGTAAAAATTAGAGATGAAAAGGGTAGTTGTTTGGCCCGATACCGGATATCCGGCGATTTACTATAATGGTGATTGTGATTAGTTAATCATGTTAATTTAAGTTTTCGCTACTCTGCGAGGTTTTTGTAAGTTTTTTCTAAAATAATTTAGTTTAGATATTTACTATTTATGTATTTATCATTAGAGTGAATATCTCAGAAGAAAATTTTAGTTTTTTAGAAGGCCTTATGGCTTTTTTGTAACTTTTTCGACTTTAAATAAAAACTGTCATAATTATAAGCCATTTTATTGATATTTACCTCACAAAGAATAATGTATTGCATTTTATTATAGGAAATTGTCGTAGTTTTTTAATATCCGGTATCCGGCTGGATATTGAGTTACTATCCGGTATCCGGCCGGATAGTAAATTTAGGCCGGATACCGGATAGTTACCGGATATCCGTTTCATCTCTAGTAAAAATGCGGCTCAAATTTCCAGTAGAAATTAGAAGAATTAGTTATCTGATTCAATAATGAACTAAGACATCTCTTCCCGCTAACAATGTCCAATATATTTCACACTATGGGGAATCAGTACTTAGGTGATGTAGACATATTTAACATCAACTTGGCGAATTTTGTGGAACTTGTAAAAAACTTATTCCAATACTATTCCTAAACATATTTTGTAAACTTATCAAATCGCAGTACCCATATATTTTATTGTATTTTTGTGACTTGTGTGCATTTTTTATCTAATTTTATTTTTATTATTTCTTTATCTGTTGTAAAATCATCTGTCATGAATTTATTGTACTACCAACCATGTAAAAGCCCCCTGGGCGTTGAATAAATAAATAAAATAAAATAAAAATAAAATAAAATTTAATAAAATATGACCTGGCTTATGGTATGCGCAAGTATTTTTCGACTCCACAAAACTATTTAAAAAAAAAATAGCCTTTTACGAAACCCCGGACGTCCGCAGTTTATTAGAAATTGATGAAGCGGTCCCCGGGTCAGTAGTCCTATAGGTCTCCGTCAAAAGATGGTTAGATCAGGAGCAACCTTTCCCTGAACTTTCAACTTTCAACCCCAATCAAATAAACGAGGGCGCAATTTGCTGTTTATTATTTATGTTGAAGAATGGGGGGATGATAATAATTGGTCGACTGGCGAATGCATTGCGACGACCGAGTGAGTTTGTTTTATTCCAAATGTTTTGGCCCGGGGCCATTATCCTGCTATTTTTTAATATTTTTATAACAATAGCTTTTAGCTGCGATACATTCCGTAGTTAATAGCGTGTTTTTTTGTGAATTTATTTTTTATTTTGATACAATATTTTCCATTTTATAGTGTAACTAGCATATCCGACCACACGTTGCTGTGGCTAACGAAACACAACGCCACGCCATTATCCAACCTTTATAACCAACGCCAACTGTTAAATCTAATCCACACCGTCACATGCCAGCCCGGTTGCCCGCTTGCCAGCTCGCTCCATTTATTTATAATTTACACTAAACCTTGAAAAATTATATACCTAAAATCCTTCCTCATGAATCACTCTATCTCTTGGTGAAAACCGCATGAAAATCCGTTGCGTAGTTTAAAAGATCTGAGCGCACAGATAGCGGGAGCGACTTCATTTTACACTATGTTTTAATAATATTGGCCACTGAGGCCCCCATTTTGGTGGCTAACCAAGCTTACAATTTGATAATATCAAATCGTATACCATTATATTATTTATACCCTAGCAAATAACCGGCCTCTGTGTTTTCTCCTTCCTACAACATGGGTCTCTTCAAGACCAATGTTCATTCCTTCATCTCCCCAAAAAGACCCTCCACACCGCATCTCAGATGACATAGGCCCTGGGGGAAATTATTTTCCTTAGAGCCTCCTGTGTGGAAAAAAATTAATCACTCCTTTTTGGGTGGTACTTCACACAAGTTTCAACTGCTCGGAGCCGGTGGAACTATGCTATCTCAATTCAGGGAATTTCGCAACGCTAGAGGAGATAGGAAGGGAGAAGGTCGGAAAGTGCCTGGATACCATCAATCTGGACACTTAGTTAGCTAAAGCTGTTTCATTCTAAATGGTGATCTCTCACTCGGGCGATGTTTAAAGTAACTTCCACTACTGAATGAGACGAATTGACGCAACCATGCCGTTCATTGTTTTATTTTGAGTAAGTTGTATATGTGTGATACAACTTAGATGCATACATTAAATTTAAAAGTATGTTTGGGTTTGCACGTGAAGAACTTTTTGAATATTTTTTTATATGTTAAATAATTTTATTATTTAATATTTAATTTATAAAAACAGTTTATTTATAAACAAGCTCTGCTGTGTAAATATCGTGGAAACTTTAGGGTAATAACCATTAATAATTTCCGCCATTTTACTCAGAAATTATGAAGGGCATAGGTAAAAAAATTAAAGCAATACATTTTTTTCATTATAAGTACCTAATATCTAAAAGTAATATAAATGTATGCAAATGTATAACCACAGTTTGACAATGCCTTCAGAAGGCGAAACAGCTGTCAAGCGTAATAATAATTACACAGCAGAATTTGTTTATAGATAAACAGTTTTTATAAATTCAATAATAATATTATTAAATCTATCTATATCAATAAAAATGAATCGCCGAAATGTATGTAGGCGCATAACTTCCGAACGACTGCGCCAAATTGGATAATTTTTTTTTTGAGTTAAGTAGTTATTGTCAGGACAAGGTTTGTATAAAACTACTGGTGATCTCTGGCATTGTGAAATTTGTATAAAAAATTGCAATAGGTGGCACGCGAGCTGTTTGGAAACTGAATGTACCGGGACTGAATGTATGGAATGCGGGAGGGGAACCTGGGAGGGGGGAGGGGATCTCGGAAGGAGGGTTTGCGGGACGGGTGAAGGGGGGGAGTAGAGTGGGGAGAGGGATGGTGGAGGAGGCGGAGTTGGAACGCGAGAGCGGGGACGCGGGAGAGGAAGGGGAGGCGGAAGGGGAACGGGACGAATGGGAAAAGACACGCAGGGAGAAAAAAAACTTTAATAAATGACATAGCAACGCATGCCGGGTACCAGCTAGTATAATATAAAAATTAAAATGGAGTTCTGCAAATTAAACTTGATAACAATAAATAAAGTGAAAAACTCTGTTTCGATCCTTCGTCTAATGGGTTCCTCGTTTTGCCAAGGAGGTTGTCGATATCAATCATGAAAATAAAGCAATTTATAACAATTGTACATGCCATTTTGAGAATTAACATTCATTTAACGTTGGCATTTTGATTAAAATTCAGCAGCGCAAGTTGAAAAGCTTTTCACTTTCTTTGCGTCGGATTTATTATTCAAGAGCTTCCACATTTTTTTACGACCGGCGGCGTCTTAGCGGAGTTTCACCGATTAGCCGGCGCTTCCTTCCCTTGCCGCTCGCCGTACTCCTCCGGGCGACTAACTTCCCGGATTAATTTCCTATTAACATCTCAAATAGTTCGAGACACGACTTCCAAGTCTGCGGAGGAATTCCTCGCTGCGGTCACGCGTACCCTGCCTTAGTACCGACTAAGGCTTGGTGCCGGGGAAGTTCCAGCAAGATAAAAGCAACCGCGGGTTGTTATCTTTACACACACTAATGATCCATAGTTCACGGAGTCAGAAAGCGGAATATCTTATCGGTTCTATTCTCGCGGTGGTGTCTGCAAACTTTCACTCTTATACCTACAAACGTACTCTTTTCGCATCGCAAATTTTACAAGGACCAACGTGTTCTGGCGTCTTGATAAATACACGCTTATTGCTTACCCACTACTTAACTGGCACCGTGCCAAAACCATTCATTCGTCCAAACTCCAGAGGCCTTTTCATCTCGAACACGCTGTTATGTTTGTTGTTTTCTCTGCAGTATAACTTTTAATCATTGGATTCAATCTTCGGCGTCTGGCGGCCTCTTGATCAAGACTATCGCCTTACTTCGTACTCTACATTCTATCAGTTATTATTACTGTTTTATCGTTGAAGGAATTCATCGCAAATAATGGTCTTTTAACTTTCAACTGTCAGGTCTCAAAGAGTCACAACCTGATGAATGATTAAAAATAATTATAAAAAAATAAAAGTTCTTCGCGTCAAGCAAAAGCTCAACTCAATCCCAAGCAAATAGTATCTTTATAATGTGAAGCTTTTCTAAAGCTTTTTCTTTCCCTTCTTCAATTGAACACTATTGTATCCTTCAGTCACAGTCATCAACCGGATTTCTTGAATCTGAATAGCTATGTCCTCTCCAATCTTCACCGTCCCACTGTCTCAGCTGCCTGGAGTCAGTGGGACTTTGGCATCCCCGATTGGGTTATCTTGTGAGACTGGAGGAAAAGAGGAGGGGAAGTAGATGGAAAGAATGAAAGTCTGGGAAGCACCCGTTATCTTTCCCCTCCCAAACTTTCTTTAGCCTCAAAGCATTCCCGAACGGGAATTTCATAGTTCCACTTGCTCTAGCATTTTGAAGTCATGTGCGCGTATCACATAAAAAAAACGAGTGTGCTTGAGACCACACGACTGAAGTAAAACTTCTTTAGCTCCATCTATATAAGAGGAAGAGAGAAAGAAAATGAGCGCACGCACTGCTCTCTCTTGCTCTTACAGTGTGATACATACAATAGGCCTGCACTGTGTCTTAGATATACGAAACGTAATTGGCTATGAGAGAAAGAGAGAAATAAAATTTGTGCTCGCACCTCTCTCTCTTGCCCCTACAGTAGTATACGAAACGTACCTCTCTCTCTTTCTATTTTCAGTAACTTATATCTCCCTCTCAACTACCGTTCGCCTCGCTTTTCGTAACGCTCTCGTCACGCATTCACCAGATTAATCCCCAAGTCAAGCGTGCGTAAAGAAGTTTTACTTTTAAAAAAAAGTCTTAAAATATGCGTTTTTTTATTGGATGCAGTGAAAAAATAGAGATCTTCATAGTATAGTGTGTTATACGAAGTGCAAAGGTTTTGAGTGTAAAAGTGAACGTTAAGTTACAAGAAACAGTGCGTAAATAAAATCAGTGTACGTTAGCTATGAGTTGGCCGTAAGGATCCATCCGCCTCCGATATGCCGCTTTGCAGTCGCTGAAGTGTTGAAGTGTCAGCAGCTGGATGAGTCGATGAGTGTGAGCGTGCGTGCCTCCGGGTGCAGGGAGCGCGAGCGCCCCAGCTCGAGGCGGAAGAGGGCCATCCCGTCTCCAGTAACGGCCCGAGCGATGTGCTCGAGGATACGGAGGCTGTGCTCGAGATGCACTGGTTTGTACATATTTGTAGACATATGAGATGCGGATATGATCGTTAAACTCAATTATGTCTAGTGATATACCCGAGTATTAGGAGGTTGTGCTGGAAATTCACTGGTTTGTACATATTTGTAAACTTCCGACATGCGAATATTATCATTAAAGCCAATTATGTCGATAGTCGGCCCGAGTGATTAGGCTCGAGTATTAGGGGCTGTGCTCGAGATGCACTGGTTTGACATATTTGTAAACGTCAGAGATGTGGATATTATCGTTAAACTCAATTACGTCGATAGTCGGCCCGAGTGATGTGCTCGAGTATTATGAGGCTGCGTTGAAGATGCACGGGTTTGTGTTTTTGATAGTCGTTGCCATAATTCCAAAGTGCAGCAATGTAATAATTACATTTTAAAAGTATACAACTGCTGACCTTGTACGAATCGCAAGTGCGCCCCGCTTTTGAATTTGGCAGACACGTGTGGTCTGGAGCCCCGGAATACTTGAAAAAAAGCCTTGGCTTCGTGCAATCTTTAGAGCACAGGCGTCAGGTGGGAATGTTGTTCTTATTTTACCGGTATTTCAGTGGAAGACACTCCGAGGTACCAGCGTCGTTAATCCTTTCGGCACCGGTGCGTAGTCAGAAAACACGCCAAACGCGCGTTAAACATTTTTGCACGGTTGATATTTTTGTCACACGAGAACGGGTCATTTCTACGACTGTGGAACGATTTTCCGCCATCTGTGCTTCTTCCCTCCTACAACATGGGCCTCTTCAAGACCGATTAGTTGAAGATTATAAATATGTGAAATGTGATTAGATTTCGTGTCTATTTCCCACGGTTAATATCTCAATACAAATATTTTTACTTGTTGCACTGAGCCATTGAGCGCACTCTGAAATGTTCTGCGTACACGTTTGTTTTCTGCTAGAAATAACATATTATTCTTTCACTTTCGTCATTCGAACATCGATCGATCTATCGATATACGGCCACTCCTTTGATTTGTAAAACCTCCGCCGATAAGTTAGGTGATTTGTCTAAATGAAAATATTTTGACAGGTTTAATTTTTCCGACCGCGGCGAAAGCATTTTTCTCATCACTTTTGAAGTCTTCATTTTGTAGAATTTCCCGATCACATTATTTGTAGGTTCCGATACTTTTACGATACTTGTCTTGTAGATACTTCCGATATTTATAGGTTCTTGTAGATACTTCCGATATTTATAGGTTCTTGTAGATACTTCCGATACTATTGTAGGTTCTTGTAGATACTTCCGATACTTGTAGGTTCTTGTAGATACTTCCGATACTTGTAGGTTCTTGTAGATACTTCCGATACTTATAGGTTCTTGTAGATACTTCCGATACTTGTAGGTTCTTATGGATACTTCCGATACTTGTAGGCTCTTGTAGATACTTCCGATACTTATAGGTTCTTGTAGATACTTCCGATACTTGTAGGTTCTTGTAGATGCTTCCGATACTTGTAGGTTCTTGAAGATACTTCCGATACTTGTAGGTTCTTGTAGATACTTCCGATACTTGTAGGTTCTTGTAGATACTTCCGATACTTGTAGGTTCCGATATTTTAAAAATGAATTTTGAACCTCTTAATTTTATTCATCAAAACATAGAATAAATAATAGAACCATCAAATCAACTAGACCTTCAGCTTATTTTCAGAATCGCTTTTATTTTGGGGCGATGATTTTAAGATATTTTGATGTTTTCTAACAAGTAACATGGTTGAGTAAAAATATTTCGTAGAAACTGAGGTCGTATTGTTCATAATAGAATGTTCAAATTTTGTCTAACTCGTCCATCATTGTATTAATGTAGAAATTTAATCACAAACGGAAACATACAGATTTTGTTATGGTCTTAAGCTTATACTATTTACGCAATTGAATCCTATTTACTTACCGACACGCCTTTTCCATTAATTTCGATTAATACTGTTATTATCACGATTTTTGTATTGAAATATATATATATGAGAAAAGCTCTCAGAGCACGAGATGAAAAATACCTACGTCATTCATTTAGTTTTTGATCTACGCCACTGATATGACTAGTATATGCGTATTATTGTAAATTATGTCCAGGACGTCACGGAACCCACTGACGTATGTTGTGAATGTATTTCATTGAGTTTGGTGCCGAGATATTATAAAACGCGTTATCCATTCAAGAAAATTCTCCACTACATAAATATGCTATATAAATAGGAATTCTTCAGGCGGTGCTTAAAATTGAAGTTTTCTTGACGTCGGGTTTTTCAAGTTTCGGTATTTTTAAATTAAACACTGTAACTTCTTAGGTACATTTTTTTTTCATGTGAACATCAGTTGTTTATTATTATCTACTCTGATGAGCACGATTGTTCGAATAGTGAAAATTTGTTTTTTTTAAATTTTATTTTTTATTATTGTACAAAAATTGCATACAATTGGAATTTATACCCGCTAAGCTACTGCAAGTAGCTTGTCAGCAGGAGATTAGTTCCACAGATTAGTTACAACAACAAATGAAATAATCATGAACGCATTAGCGTAGCAACAACATACACATTATAAGAACACATAACATACCTACCAACTTTGTGGTATGTAAATGTTGAATATAATTCAGAATCAGGAATCATTTTTATGGTGAAAAACAGTGGAATAGGAAAATATATATTTAAAAAAAAATCATTAAACAGTTGAGAATGCAATAAATTAGCAACATAATAACAGCAATACATTTACTAGTAGTTAATCACATATGTTCTTGCAATTTAATACACGGTAAGAATGAACAAAATATAATCTTAATATAAGATTACTCCCTAATAGCCATCATTTTAACATCACTGAGAATTTTGTTAGAGAGAATTTTCTTTAAATTCGTATGGCAATTTGTTAAATATTAATGGTATAATGTATATTCAAGAGTTCTTTGACCATATTTGTTTTGAAACGCAGGTACTTTCATTAGTTTATTTTGTGTTACGCGAATTGTGTTCATGATCCACCATTGTTTTATATGGACTGTCGGAAATATGCTGTAATACAATTTTTTGCCACACAATAGCACGCACAGGTAGTACAATAATAGTGATTGACAAATTTACGGAGTTTCATTGAAAGATATGTTGTTCCATCACAAAGTACCTTTTTTCCATATTATTTAGGTATTTTGTCTCGGTTGTCTTGTTTCTGGTGTCCTACCTTATAATTAATTTTTTTATTCATAATATGTATAACTTTTGGTTACAGTTTTTTTTACAGGTTTTTCGATTACCACACTAGGCACATGCCCATATTAACATAGATTTATTGTAATTTCAGGTCGCTCCTGCCAGAAGTCTCCGGAGCACGAGCACGAGAAGCGCATGAGGGAGCCGGAGCCGGGCGAGCTGACGCAGTCTGAGAAGCGCTCCAAGGTGATCGCCTCCATGTGTCTGAACATCTCCGGGAGGCCGTCCTCGCGCGCGTCCAGCGCGGATGACGAGGGCGGCTTCAACGAGCCCTCGCCCGAGATCAAGGCGCGGCTCAAGCCCACACCCCCTTCAGCTCCACCAGCCGAGCCCAGAGAACGGTACTCCTTCCAGCCGCCGCAAGCCCCCGACCTGCACTTCCAGCTGCCCGGAGCGCACCCCGTGCTGCAGCCTCGCGCCGAGGACTCGCCCGAGGAGGGAGTCATCACCAACTCCGTGCTCGCCGAGCTCGAGAGCCGCGACCTCTACCGCCCGCTCTACATAGAGACGGCCACCCCCAAGACTGAATTTACCTTAAATAGCGATAATTTAAATAATAAGATTTCATCGGAGGACGCGTTGCAGACGGACACGGTTTCCACGCATCAGCAAGACTCCGGGGTGCTGGTCAGCGAGGGCTCCATGGAGGTGTTGGACAAGTCGGTGAACAGCCAGTGGAGCATGTTGTCCGATGGAGACCTGCTGCGAGCGGACAGCGCTGCTAACCTGACTTCCAGCAGCAGCTTGCTGGAGTACGAGAGGGCGGAGGCCTCGGTGCTGGAAGACGGCTCCGATGATGGAGGCAAGTGGGATGCCGAAGGTGCCGCTGCCAAGGGGCCAGAGAGTATGACGCCCGATGAAGCCGAACTCATGTTAAGCTCCAGGTGATTATTAATATTGCTACTATTTCTTGCTTCATAAACTTGGCGCCATCTATAATGTGTATTATTATTATATAGCAACATTATTTTTTGCCTAAGATTTTACACAAAACATATGTTACACCTACACTGTCATGTAATAATTGCACTGTACAAACGATGATAATAAAATAAAATAATTATTATTCTGCATGAAATAATAATTTGCCTAAATACATAAGTAGATATTATGTAACCTTTTTTATGAATAGTCATTATTTTATCTAGGTATTAATTACAAACATACTCTCTTGTAGCATCCACATAAAAAATGGCACTTCCACAATTATTCTCTGCTACCGTAATTTTTCATAGGAGTTCTCCAGATTTTGTGCATCACAAAAATATTTTAAAAACTTTATAATTTGAAATAAAAAAATTAATATAAATCCTTTCCTAATAAAGTGCTCGCTATAAAGAAAACCAATATAAATTCAATATAAAACACACTACAATATTTTCATTTTAAAAATATAATTATGATTTTTATGCATGATTTACGCTTGTATTTTATAGCTTTATTATTACTTGAAGTCCCCGGCATTGCCCGGGGTTTATGCACATTTTTTCGAAATCAGCCGGGCGATTCTCTATGTTTTGTGAGATCGAGAGATCTCGGGCGAGATCTCCTGTCAGATTTGTGTGATTTTCTTTGGCTGTTATTTGCTTTTTCTACGGGCTGATGTCATAATTTCAGCTGTCACATATTATAGCTGTCACGTATTATAGTTTAGGTCATTTTAAGCACAAATTCATGCAAGTATGCATGATTATTTAATCATTTAACAGCCTTAGAAAATCACACAAATCTGACATTGTGTGATACACAATCGATGGAGACAGATATCGGGCGAGATCTCTTGTCAGATTTGTGTGATTTTCTAAGGCTGTTAAATGAATAAATAATCGTGCATACTTGCATGAATTCGTGTTTAAAACGACCTAAACTAAAATACGTGACAGCTCACAGCTGAAGTTCTGACATCGGCCTATAGAAAAAGCATAAAACAGCCAAAGAAAATCACACAAATCTGACAGGAGATCTCGCCCAAGATCATCTCGATCTCACAAAACGTAGAGAATCGCTCGGCAGATGTAGACAGTAATTTTGCTCTTATTTTGAATGTCAAGTGTTCTAGGTGTGTATAAGGGATTGGAAAAATATCTCGAAATTCTGGTGTAGACAGACTTTCTTCTTGTTTTGAAGTGAAGTGTGCAAATTTTCTTCAATCTTGGAATAAAATCGGGGATTTGTATATAAAAAAGCCACTCCGCCAAAGATACTCAAATTTATATATGCGTAATATTAAATATGTAGATACAAAAGCTTTATTTTTAAGTTCTTTACCTCTTGCCAAGCTTAGTTTCGAGAACACCATGTTAGTTTGTTGAAATGTCCTATTTAAATTTAAAAAAAAAATTTCATTTGCAAAATACAAAAAATGTTGCTTAAGTGTTTAATTTACTTCCTGCTACACATATCATGTGGTATATCGAAATTGAAATTGCTACATCAAGTTTCTATTGGTTAATGAACACGAATGTAATCAATTTTACCACTGCTTGTGCACTCTTTTGTTTTAATTTCACCTTAATGAAAATAATTTTGCTAATTGCCAGATTTTCAGTAGTCGGTTAGGCACTCGTGGAAATGGATCAGAGAGTGTCCAATTGTCTTTGAGGAGTCAACTAAAGCTGTAAAGTTCTGTTTCTAGCCTTTGAGGGCTTAAAACTAAAGTACAAAGTATGGGGCTCGATGGTGAATCGCTTTTCGAATGTTGTTTGTGTCCGTTTCTAAACTGATTGAGTTTTATTAAAGTTTAACGGTTCCGCTGCTATGGTATCTGTGAGCCCAAAGCTAAACTGTATTATCTGTATGTAGCTAATTTCAATAGAAAATCGCTTAAGTTGTTAGTTTCTGTTTTTAAGTTGATTGAGTTTTCAGTTTTCAGTACAGTTCTGTTTGTGTAGTTTCTGAGAGATTAAAGTGAAACTAAATTATTTAGAATATTATTTAGAGCTCAGTAGTGAATCGGGAAGCTGAAGTTATTAATTTATGTTTATATATTGATTGAGTTTGCAGTTACTGTTATATTTTCTGTTCTGTTCACTTTGCATGTGTTGTGCATCATCTCTAACCGGAATTGCCACCAAAATGGAAATATCACTCGCACCGCGCTGTAGTATTCTGGAAAAGAAAATGAGGTAAATGCCTTTGCTTTCACTTGAAATTATTGCACTTTGCTTTTACTGTGCCCATTTAAAATATATTATTTCCCAAATATAATGATTTTTTTTGTATTTTGAAATGCTGTTGTAATGTTGGTATGCTTCGTACATTGTGTTGATTTTGAAACTAATTGTATTTTATAAATTGAATTGAATCATCTTTAATATTTAGCATTTTGAAAATGAATATAATTGACTTGAGATAATTTATTCACATTACAAAATTCACCAAACACAAATAATTTAATACTTATGTAAAAATAATTAGTAGAGTGGAAAGTGAGTAATGCAATATTCATTGTGTTGGGTTTGTTTTATTATATGCCCTGTTTATTTTGGAGCAGTCTGTATTGTTAATCTTAATCTAATTTTCTTTTGCTAATCTTTAAATCAACATAATTTCAGGCAAGCCGCTCTTCTTTCGGACGAACAAGCGCAAGAAATTGTTCGTCTTCTGTCACCGAAAACTGAAGAACCTATCGTTTCCCAGCCAGAAGTGCAAACACCGACCGGTCTCCCCAACGGGGCGAGCAGTGAGATGGCTGACAGTATGGCTTCGATGAACGACAGTTACCAATCCATGGTGTCCTATGACAGCGGGCCTGTCATGAACGACAGTTATGTGTCACTGGCAAATGAGTCCAACGGTGTGACTCTGAGTGACAGGTTGGCTGACACATTGGGCGACTCTATGGAACTGTCTTCAGCGAGTATTCCCGCTGCAGAGCCGGAAGCCGAGCCGACTCAGGTCTTCTATCCTCCGCAAGCCATCAAGATCGTAGGGGAACGGGATGGAATACATTACTTCGAAGACGGTCACTTCTGGACTGAGGTAAATTCTTTTGTTAATTAATAATTGCCTATTTTTATAGGCCTGTTTTTGTGAAATCTCACCTGCTAGTCGTTTGCTAAAATTGTTTGTAAAATTAATTATCGAGTGACACTCGACATGATGTAATACTTCTTTTTGCGGACAATTTTAAGATAGGAAAATTTTTTTTTACTTATAATTTTGAATTACGATTGAAAAACACATTCTAGAATTGCACGATACTTTAGTACTATGGTCGAGGGATGGATAAGTTTTGTATAGCGCTGCACCTCACTGCAGGTAGAAGCGTGGGCATCGATGTTACAAAAGTATACTAGTAATTATCGCATCGTGCTGGTCAACAACTTATCAACTGTGCATTATCGTGTTTGTTTTCGTGCAAATACTTGTTGAATGGATTATTTCTAATTTATATTTTCTATAGCTTGATTGTGTATCAGTGAAATAATCCTCGATCCTACCATATAATAGTATAATAATCCTCAATTCCAAAAAAAAAAAATTGAGATGTGTCGTAAAGGCCAAACTCCGAAAATATAAATCTAAATGAAATCGAATCATCATTTTGAACTAATACTCTTAAATTTTTTCAATTTTTTTTTTTTTTTTTTTTTTATTTAGTAACTATATAATATTTTTTACATTTTTATATGAAACATGTTAGTTAGATGTATATATAAAATATATTCGTAGTCCTCCTCACTAGGAGATCCTGTGCTGAGGGGGACTATGCTTTGGATAAGTTTTTCAGCGACTTCTATGGTTTAACTTCATTGATTGGATAAGGTTTTCCAGAAACTTCTATGATGTTTTAAGTATACTAGTAAGTTCATTTTCCGATAGATTCTTCAGCCAACATTTAATGTCCTTAATGTAGCTATTTTTTATTTTTATTTGTTTGATACTAAGTGGGAGCTTGTTATATAACTTTACTGCTAAAAATGCAGAACTTCTTTGACCAAATGAAGAGTTACACTTTGGTATATTATATTTATTAGTTTATAATATCAATTTTATTTACAAAAACAACTAAAACTTAAAAAAAACGCAATTTTAATGTGGAGCTGGTGGAATAAAAACAAAAAAGGCTTGGAGTGGAAAGGGTTAAATAAAGTTTTGCTTTGTATTTTATTTGTTTAAACTTCATTCTAAGACGTGTTCACACACACTTTCAGAAAAGATGTATTCAGTTATATGCAAAATAATAATTTGGGTCCATAGGAAAACCCTGGAGGCCCTGAGGAAAAATTTCCCTATGTTATCTTTGGTGATGCTGTGTGGAGGATTTTTTTAGGGAAAGGAAGGAGAGGAAGTTCTTGGAAGGAAAAATGAAATGAGAAGGAAAAAGGTATTAGGGATGGGTAGGAAACTGGGGGTCAATGTGTCTATTAGTGACGGACGTATGAATCCATCCCTCCCACTGCGTTACAAGGCGATGGATCAAGAGAGCCCGGCTGTAGAGATAAAGTATCCCCATCAACTAGTTTCTCCCCATCCGGCCGGCCACGCAGTAGGTGGGCAAACGCATGTGCCGCCAAGACAAACCTCACCACGTGAACCTGGGTACCCCTGCTAAGTCACGAAACATTGCGAACCACTTGGGTGACTTATGGCAGGAGTGTTGGTTATTTAATAAATGGTTCCCAGGGCGGCGGCACGTGCTGTCACAAAATTGACAGTGTGCATTGAAATGTTTAAGACGGTCGTTGGCCGCCACGCGTATTCGCTCTTCATATATCAAGGAATCGTCTTTTATCCCTTTTTAACGTGTATTTGCGGTATGAGGCGGTAGGCGGGAAGTGAAGAATTCTGTGTAGTGGTATTTGTCCGCAGTGGAAGAGACGACAAATGAGTGGATGAGACGACAACAAAAAACCTAGGTAATTTTACTATAAATTTGCGCGTAACTAAATTCGGTTTTTGACGCGAATAAAACTGTTTTCAGTGCAGAATAAAATTTTATCGTATATTTCATCATATTCCCGAGTCAGGATGTTAGGAGTTTTTTTTTTAAATTGCATTCATTTGCCCAGAAAAAAATTCCAAAATTGCCTCCTAAATTCATGGATAAATCGACATCTTTTGGGGCCTATATTTTATAATTTAAAGCAAAAATCGAATTCACATCCTAACTGTATACATTACCTGACCTATCAATTAAAAAAAAAAAAAAATCAATTTGATATTTTAGCCGTAAATCCAAAACAAAATTTTGTATGAAACAGGCCACGCATGCGTTCCTCTTAAGAAGTTATATATTTTTTATGTAAAATTGTTCTTGCATAATTGTAAAAATGTTTTGTAACAACAATTAAATTTAATAAGCTTGTAGGTACTAATTTATTTTTGATTACATTCAGGCAACAAGCCACAGCTATTTTAATAACATTTTGCCCACATTTTAAACTCAATGAATTATTTTCAGATTGCTGGTTTGCCCCCAGAGAGGGAAGACAACGATGAAGACGAGGGATACTATCCTCCGGTGTTTGTCAAGAAAAGTACCAAAGTCTTCTTCAGGTGAATATTATCATCAACTTTTCCTCTTACCTTTTATATTATATTTGTCATAAACACTCGCACCACAAGCTGGCACAAATGACGCCATTTCTAATATTCAACGAGAAGTGCAAAAGTTTTCCTTGCAAATTTATCTAACTGCAGTAGTGTGTTATTCTTTTACATTAATTTCTCTTCTCATTTAATTGAATAAATTCAGTTTTAATGTTGACAATAGCAGTTGCAACTGAACAATAACTTTACGCTAACCGTTTGAAGAGAGCGTGCTAAACTGTACTTGAGTTTGCGTGTTTTGTAAAGTTTACTGCATCACATATGTGGCTGACTCAAAAATTATACCATGTTTCGGTAACAATCTTCTGAGAAGACTTTTTACCGTTGTGCTGTGCTTCTTCGTGGTGTTGCATTTCATGTCTCAGGTGCTACCCGACTTTTCCATACTGCAAAGAAGAATACTGCACAACATTGTAACTAATTCTAAGCCTGGATGGTTTACCTCTTTCTTTAAGTGTGTGAACTTTTGGTTTGTCGGAGTTGTCTACCCGATAGGCAAAGTTTATGCCTGTGTGCCGGAGTTGCCAAATGGCAAATTTTTTTTTTTACATTAGCTCCACACAGGAGGCTCTGAGGAAGATAATTCCCATTAGGGCCTATGTCATCTTTGGGGATGCTGTGAGGAGGGTCTTTTTAGAAAAGGAAGGTGATGAAGTTCTGGGAAGGAAAAGGGTATTAGGGGTGGGGAGGAATCTGGGGGTCAGGGTGTCCAGGAGTGACGGACGTATTGATCCATCCCTCGCACTGCGGTGCAAGGTGATGTTCCAAGAGAGTACGGCTGGAGAAGTCAAAACCATTCTCTCCCGATCCGGCCTACCATACAGCTAGTGGGCAGACGCATTCACTGCCAAGACCCGAACAAATCTCACCCCATGAACCCGGGCACCTTTGCTAAGTCACCAAACGTAGCGAATTACTTGGAGTGACCTATGGCAGAGGTATTGGTTATCAAATAATTATTTCCCGGGGCGGCGGTATCCATACCCACCTCACAGCCTGCTTTATGCTAAAACCTGTTTGTAGCATATTTATTCTCTTGTCAATCGTTTGTAGCATCATAAGAGAAGTTTTGCATAGTTTGAAGTTCGACACAAGTCATGTTAAAAATATGTATTTGAAATGGGTGCTTGCCATGACAAAAGATATATCTGATTTTCAAACTTAAAGATTTTTTTTTAAATGATCAAATCTTTTGTTTTTTCCAGCTCGGCTCCCATGCGAATGTTCTCCACGCACTCAGTGATGGAGTATGATCGGCGCAATGAGGACGTGGACCCTGTGGCCGCTTCGGCCGAGTATGAGCTGGAGAAGCGTGTGGAGAAGATGCTCGTATTTCCAGTGCGCCTGCTCAAGGGGCCCGATGGCCTGGGTCTCTCCATCATTGGTTAGTGCAAAGTTATCAATTATTGTGCTCTGTTTTGTCACTGTTCTGTTTTATTCAGTTACCATATGAAATATGATTGGGCTGCATCTAAAATTTTATAATTTAAAAAATATCTCTGTCTATCTATTTATATAAAGAAAGGAGAGCTTGTCTGTAGCGGCAAGCCGCGTGGCGGATACAGGTCCGGTAGCTTGGATTTGATTTTTATTCCGAGATTGATGAAATTTTGCACACTTGACCTTCAAAGCAAGAGGAAAGTAACTGTTTATATCTGATTTTTAAAAACTCCATGTAAAGCCAGGGATTAAAAAAATTTGTAGCTGAATTGTTGAGTAATATATTTTTGAATGTAGCTATAACTTTGTGGTTATAGTAATGTTGAGTAATATTTTGAGCCTTGATTACAGAATTAATTTTGTGACAGAAGATGTAATGTCTTCATATTCTAAAAGTAATGTAAGCAAACTGAAGAACTTTATTTTGAAAACTTCGCAGACCAAAGGCAATTTCATCACAAAGGTATTGAAGTAATTTTTTTCAAATTTTAAACGGTGAAAATTAGCAGAGATAATTAGCAGTTTTTAAAGAATCCTTGGCATATATCCCGAAGGTAGAGGATGTTGTAATGTAGTGAGCTATTTATTCCATGAAATTTCTTTGTTTCTCAGGTTTCTGTTTTGAATTCCAGGAATGGGTGTTGGTGCTGATGCTGGTCTGGAGAAGTTGGGCATCTTCGTGAAGACCATCACGGAGAACGGAGCCGCAGCTCGAGATGGTCGGATTCATGTCAACGATCAAATCATCGAAGTTGATGGCAAAAGCTTGGTAAATACTCGTCTTTTTCAATTTATCATTGATTACATAATTCTTATGGACCATCCGAATTTCGTTTGATATGTACATAAATTTCTTTTGTTATTCCTTTTTTTCATATATTTAATTGCCTTCTTCTTTTCTTGTGGTGTGCACGGCTTTACAGCCAGCCTGCATGGTGGTTGAATGGAAGCTTTTATTATTCCAATGCCAGCAGCAAAGGCATTTTATTTCTTTAATATGTATGACTGAGGAGATGTGTGATAATTTAATGATTACAATTTTCCTTTGGGAGAAGCAGACACACGTACATCGTTTGTCTCACTTTTAACAGCTCTTTCGTACACACTATTCTTTGGCGTATAAAAAAGAGAGCCATTGCCGCACCAGAGCTATAGCAATTAACCTCTGGGAGGCCAGGCCATTTCACGAAAATTCACTAAAAAAGCATCACTTTGAATTTTGAATGGAATGTTTTGTGGATTAATTTTGAGCTATCGTACATTTCATTGACTGAAACACGTTCCTAGAACAATAAACTATGTATCAAAACAACATTACTTGCATTATTTACGTAAATTAATAGGTTTTACGATGTTTTAGTCGAGGAACACACATTAATTTTGACAGCCAAAATTCGCGGCAAAAATGACATTTCTATGACACAGATAAAATCGTTAAAAAATAATCTGGGGTTGCAAGGTGAATGATATTTTGACCCATCTTATGGTGTAATGTTGGCGCAAGCGATTCTGACCCTGTTCTTCATACAAATTCTGTAAGGGCCAAAATCGCAGACAAACATTTTTGTTCTATATTTTTTCGAATTATTTTCTCGTGCATGTGCACAATACGCGCGCGCCCGCGCGTCTCCGGCCTATTAGAGGTTAAAAAGAGCCCAATCGACCAAGGATTACAATAATATATTCAGTTTTAATATTAATTCACACTATTTCACAATTTATTTGATGTAATAATATTTCATAAATGTATCTATGGCGACGCATTATCTTTTCGCTGTCAGAAAGAACGCTCGAGAAACATCTTCTAATATTCGCGCGGCTCCGGCAAACCTACTTGCCTAGGTACCTACCTATGCCGGCCGCGATGCACTTTGTCGCCTACCGTGCCGGCTCGACGAAATAATAATATCGCCACCGCCTCGAAAGGTCTCGAGATAGCACCGTACAATAGCTGTACAGCGCCGAAACGTTCTCGTCAACTGCCGAGTGGCACGTATTATTTACCGTGTGGGTAATTACTCTACCGCTCGCTTCGGCTATATAAGCAGCAGATTCGCTCGCCCGCTCCAGTCAGTCCCAGACCATTTGTCAGTCAACAAATCAACATGTAACAGATCTCCGCACAAGTGCTCCTGCATAGCATCTCTACGCATCCAGGGCAGCTTCCCGAGGTCCATCACCACGTCTCAGCTATAAGGCCCATCGTGTTTTCAACTCCGCAGAATAGCTACAAATAAACGACTGACTCACATCTTTGACTGACGTCTTTCATTTCTGTCTCCCGTCTCTGCCGATCCGGCCCGCTCCCTCATTTTAAAACATTGCTCCAACATTTTAGTGTAAGTTTTTACTAACAATGGAAAAAAAAGGCAGCTCATATCAAATAAAGGTAACAAGTTTTGATGGCCTCCGTGCTCGAGGGGTAAGTCTCTCCACTAGCAATCCGGGGTTCAAACCCCGGCATGCACAGTAAATTTTAGTTCCATGCCAACTCAGAATGAAGCTGACTCAGAACCACCTCAGAAAGGTCATTAACCTCAGAGAGGCCAGGCCATTTCACGTAAATTCACTAAAAAAGCACCACTTTGAATTTTGAATTGAATGTTTTGTAGATTAATTTTGAGCTATCGTATATTTTATTGACTGAAACACGTTCCTAGAACAATAAACTATGTACCAAAACAACATTACTTGCATTATTTACGTAAATTAATAGGTTTTACGATGTTTTAGTCGAGGAACACGCATTAATTTTGACAGCCAAAATTCACGACAAAAATGACATTTCTATGTCACAGATAAAATCGTTAAAAAATATTCTGGGGTTGCAAGGTGAATGAAATTTTGACCCATCGTATGGTGTAATGTTGGCGCAAGCGATTCTGACCCTGTTCTTCATACAAATTCTGTGCATAGAAGGGCCAAAATCGCAGACAAACATTATTTCTTCGATATTTTTTCGAATTATTTTCTCGCGCATGCGCAGAATACGCGCGCGCCCGCGCCGCGTCTCCGGACTATTAGAGGTTAAAAGCTATGAAAAAATAATTTTAAAATAGCCGGTAACCCTAACCTAACTTAACCTATTTAACCAATTTTTTATATTTTTTTATCATCACTCATGACCTTTCTAAGATGGCTCTGATTTGGTTTCATTCTGAGTTGGCCAGTCACCATAAATTTTATTTGATCAATTTGTATTATTTCACAACTTATTCATTTAAGTTTCAATTGTTCCCATTATATACTTACCTATTGCATAATGTTATTCTATTTCTGTTATAATTAGTGTAACTCGCTCATCAAGCACAAGAACTAGTTTCTTCTTTGGTGAGATTGCAATTTTAAATAATTTGTGTACCGATATGTAATTTATATAAAACCACTGTACTATATATCTACATTAAATAAAAAAAAAAAATGTAGTATATTTGCGGCAAGTTTAAGAGTGGAAGATACTCTTGGTATCGCCATGGTGTAAGACCACCATTCTTAATTAAAACATTACTTGAAATGGCTTTAGTCATGTTGGTGACCAGATCTGAATAGCCAGGTTCTCCCCCACCTTCCTCTTTCTCATCTCCTTCCCCTCCCCACTACTTTAACCTGTAATTGGCCGGAAACGCGCGGGAGCGCGCAGCTTGTACGCATGCACGAAAATATTTTGAAATAAATATGTTTGTCTGCGATTTTGACCCTTCTATGTACAGAATTTGTGTGAAGAACAAGGTCAGAATCGCTTGCGCCAACATCACCCCATAAGATGGGTAAAAATTTCATTCACCTTGCAACCCCAGAATATTTTTAAACGATTTTATCTGTGGCATGAAAATGTCAAATTTGCCGCGAATTTTATGTGTCAAAATTTATGCGTGTTCCTCTACTAAAACATCGTAAAACCTATTAATTTACGTAATTAACGCAAGTAATGTTGTTTTGGTACATAGTTTATTGTTCTAGGAATGTGTTTCGGTCAAAAAAAAATTAAACTCAAAATAAATCCACAAAACATTCAATCCAAAATTCAAAGTCGTGCTTTGTTAGGGAATTTCCATGTTTTTTACGGCTTGTGACAGGTTAAGCCTCACAACATGCCCCAATTGGGGATGCCATAATCTCACTGGCTCCAGACGGTTGGGAGCAGTTGAGAGTCTTGTGTGGTATTCATATAAAAAAAAGTAATCTTCATAAATTTTCAAATTCATGTAACTGTTAAATTTACGATGATTTTGTTTGTTGTTTTCAGGTTGGCGTGACTCAAGCCTATGCAGCTTCCGTTCTCAGGAACACTTCCGGTCTGGTCAACTTCCAGATTGGAAGGGAGAAGGACCCCCAGAACAGTGAGGTGGCTCAGCTCATCAGGCAGAGTCTTCAAGCCGACAGGGAACGAGAAGAAAGGTACTTTTCATTCAAGAAATTTATCTTACACTGTAATTTACTAACGAGTGTACCCATTCTACACATGTCTTGCTGAGACATTCAACGATACTTTTACCAAGGCAAGGGGTTCCCAATGCTACCTCTTTATTCTCATATAGTGCAGTTGTTGCTTGGATTATTATTGGTTGTGCAGTGGCTGCGTTCACCCATTCCCATTACTACCTTTCACCCTCCACGTGAAGGTTCGTCTCGTTAGACGTAGGTTCGAGCATCGACTTAGTGACATGAGGAAAGATGAAGAAAAGTAAAGTTGGTCAACTGTATTATGGTCCTTTATATTTCCTGCCTCTGCAGTACATTTTTACGCAGCATCGCGTTCGTTGGTCAAATCATTGTACATACAACGGGGACCCAAAAGTAATGAGAATTTCTTTATAACTTTTTTATTTTTTCGATATTTTTACACCAAAATTTGGTGGCCTTTAAAGTGTTCATCTTTAGAATGTATGCCCTTGTCCAACCTTTTTTTTCACCGTTCAAAACAATTTTGGCACCCACTGATTGGAATGTCCTTTATGGCCTCCAGCGAATTTTGTTTCACTTCTTCAACACTATGAAAACATTTTCCTTTCAAGTCCCTTTTTACACTAGATAGCAGAAAGACGTCACAGGGAGACAGGTCGGGTGAATAGGGCGGGTAAACAATCGGGGTCATTCCATGCTTGCTTAAATACTGCTTCACAGACAACACGGTGTGAGCAGGTGCTTTGTCCTGGTTGAAGAACCATTTCCCTTGTGCCAAAGATTCGACCCTTTTCGAAGATATTTCCAGATGCTCTCTCGCAACCTCTTAGTACCTCCATTTAGATTCGCCGAAAGAAAAAAATCTTTATTTACTTAAAATTAAACTTTGGACGAATGCGTGGACCCACTGCGACGCGGCTTCGCACACTGACCGAGAAAGAGTTTCTGTACAACAGCCGACCACACAAAACCTGTTCCTCTTCCACTTCTCCACTCTACCGCCCGATTCTCATTACTTTTGGGCCCCCCTACGTATAGTTTCAAATCAGTGATTGACGAACCAGTGGATGCAATTTTTAGCAATAAGTTGTTACAATGGTTTGACTAGTTTGTAGTTAGAAGTAAGATTGTAGAAATATATTCTTAGTTTGTACAGCGCCCTTGAGGTGTTTTTCACAAAAATTACGCTATACAAATCATCCAAATATTATTATTATTATTAACGGGTTCTTCTGAGTTTTTGCCCGAGTGTAGAGGAGAAATTAAAAAACATCTTTATTTCATCCACAGATGTCAGCGTGCAATGGACGAACGTCAACGGCGTCAGTCAGAGGACTCCACCCACCCCGTCTCCTCAGGCAACTCCTCCTCCTCGGAGCCCCCTCCGCCTCCCCAACCTCCCCACTCGCAACCTCCCCCGTCCACCTCCACCACCGCCCCCTCCCCACCACCCACCCCCTCTCAGCAGGACAAGGACGATGTTGAATCCTTGAGAAGTTTACTGCACGAGGTATGTTACCGTACTTGTGTACTAACGTGTGTGTTTGAGTGTGATCTTTTTTTAATTGCTTTTATGTGTTTAAACCAATGCCCTTTTCTCGGAAAATTAATGTTAGGGTGGAGAATCAAGACTGCCAAAAGAGACTCAAATAAAGAGTAAATTCATTCAAATAAACATAGATGCTTGCATGATTTTACTGTATTAAACTTAGACATTATGTCCCAAATGTGATCAAAAATTACTTTGTCAACTTACAATTAAAATTCTCCCAAGTGCATAAAACAAGGCTATTGAGCAAAAATACATATTTTAAAAATCAAATGTCTGGAAATGTCAACTTTAAAATTTTATTTCTGTGTCATTTTTATTATCACACTGCACTTTGTCGATTTCAATTGTAAGCCAATGGCTGGCTTTACAATGGAAGTTTTTCTCTTAAGTTGCTTACGTAAGTGACTTGGAGCAAAATTACCAATGTAATTGTAAGTTAATTACGTTAATTTATAGCAAGTTACAGAAGTCGTAATAGGCGTGAGTTTTTGTCAGGGCTAATCGTCGTGAACTTCAGCCTTCTCACAGCTTATGAAATAAGTTTGATAAGTTGAGATGCTTTACCGTAAGGTACGTGCTGATGCGAGTTACCAAAAAAAGAGATTAAACTTAAGTCCGAAATTATCTTTCGAAAACAATATAAAAAAGTAACACCAGATAAAATCCAAATAAACTTCCGAACAACTTACATAAGTATTAATTGCCGTAAGTTAGACGAATATGTAAACTTACTTGTGAGTAGCTTATTAAAAACTTACATAAGTCGTAAATTTTACTTACGAGTGTAAAGCTAGCCAATGAAATACTGATTCATCAAGTTGAATTATAGATTTGTCGTATCTTTACATATTTTTGAATGAGTGTGACACTGAAGTGAAATAAAAATGCATCAATTGAATAGATTTGAGCATAGTTTATAATAATTGTATCTAACTCATTATAATACTTAAATGTATTTACACATAATAAATTATCTTAAATTACTATTATTATTATTATTATTGCATGATTATTTTGAAGTAAACCGTTTTATTTTATTTGAATAATAATTTTTGTGTTCGCAGCAATGACATTATAAACATATAGACACGTTATTGTCTCACAAAATTAACTCATTCATTCGTTCATGAATGACACAGATTTGAGAAATGTATATACATATCAAACGATATGTGTATACGAACGAAATAGATATAGGACTTGGAAGCGTTTACGTACTTAGTACGAAAAGCCATATGAGATGACCTAGGGGCCAGTAGGTTGTTCTTGCACTCGTTCGCTGTTGCTACGTTCCCTATCTCGCTTTCTCTGATGGCGCTGAAAATCTTTAGGAAACAATTGTATTATTTAATAATAATAAGTAATTCGCATGTTTTTCCACACTAAATGTTATTCTTTGGCTTTTACTGATATTTGCCATATAATGGAAACACTTTCTCAAGACAAAAGGGCATTTTGGCACTCATTTACTCTTGTAGAGAAAACATAAGTCCTCGCGCGATGCGTGACGAGTGTTACCTTACTTTAGTTACACCGTCTTTCGCTTGTCACTTTGAGAACTCATAATATGTGTATATGTTTTGTTATGTCATTGGTTCACACACTGAAAAAAAAAGCTGTTTAAAAAAACAATTCAACATTCATTTCAAGCCTCGTTCCTTTGATGCCTGTTTTTTGGTTTGGTTTTATTTGCTTGTGTTCAAAATATCTTCATTGTTATTTTATGTTTGCCTATCTTGTTGTGGTGTTATTGATCAGTTTTACCATAAACATATGAATATTAATAGACCAGAACATAAAGGTGAGGGGAAGAAACCAACTACAGCGGGGCGCAGAGCTGGAAGATGAATTCGGTGATATGTGATTCGTCAATAACTCAATCTGAGAGTATATGGGCAACTCGCATTATAATATCACCATTTAGTTCTTAAAAGTAAACTCTGCTCTTTAATAATAATAATAATGTTGTGGGGAGGATAGTGCAATCCCACACGTCCCATAAAGTTGTACATATTTATACAACAGATAAAGTAAAAAAAAAAAAAAAGTTAATAGAACAAACAAATATAAAAGACATAAGCGATAATAAAAAATAAAATAAATAATCAATTATAATGTAGGACGTGGTCTGGAGTGAGCTAGGGCCCAGCGCTCGCTCAGGAGTGGCGCTTGGTGCTGGAAGGCTGCGATCACCACTTTGTTATCGGAAGCCATTAGCCGCATCCTGGCTCCAGTGACCCGGTGTCTCATCAGACCGGCGAATCCGTGTAGTCCTAGCTCCGTAAACATTGAAGATGCGCTGCTGTACCTTCTGTATCCAAATATAATTCTGCAAGCATCATTATATTGGATCCGCAGTCGTTCTATTGAGCTGGTACGGTAGTGACACCATGTTTCACATGTACAGTGAAACCCTCTTAAGAAGTTTTCCAAGGGACCGGAAAAAACAAACTTCTTAAGCAGGAAAACCTTATATGTGGGAAAAATTGGGCCAATTTTGGGCCGAGGGACCGAAAAAACCAAACTTCTTAAGCCACGAAACGTCTTAAGAGAGAACTTCTTAAGAGGGTTTCACTGTATATAGGTTAGTGCAAAATGCATTGAACAATGTTTTTTTACATTGTTACTGCATTTGAAGAATCTTTGGGCAATCATATTAGACAGTATACTGATACTTCTCCGCTGTCGTTCAATATCACCGTCATCCGAGAGGTCTTCAGTAATAATGTGTCCCAAGTATTTTACATTCTTAGATGCGTTTATATTTTCCTCATTGAGCATTTCTCTCAGGGAGCATTTTCTCGGGATTTTTTCCATGGTGGAATGCGATTAGTTCCGCCTTCTTGGGGTTGTACATCATGTTGTGGTCATTTGCATATTCTTCACAGATTTTTAATAATGTTCTCAACCCCTTGATCGACGGAGCTAGGAGAATCATGTCGTCCGCATAACTTATGTGATTTAGGCATAAATTATTAATACGACAGCCCGCCCTGGTGTCCAGGCGATTTGATAATTCGTCCATGTATACATTGAACAGGATTGGGGACATACACCCTCCTTGCCTTACTCCTGATCGCAAATATATCGGTTGGGAGTACGTACTTGCCCACCGTACAACGTTTTCCTGCTGAGAGTGCCATCGGGATAGTGTGTTGATATACATAGTAGGTATATTTCTAGCTTTCAATTTCTCCCATAAGGTTTTATGACAGACCCTGTCGAACGCTTTGCTCAGATCTAAGAAGCATCCGTATACAGTAGTTTTTCGTTTCTTGTAATATTCTATTATTTGCTTAGCGGAGTATATTGCCATATTAGTGGATAATCTGTACTTAAAGCCCATCTGATTGTGTTTAGAATTGAGTTTACCTTCTATTTCAATCAGAATTACCCTTTCAAATAGTCTTGCAATTATAGTTGCCAGGGAAATTGGCCGGTAATTGCTGGAGTTGGTCATATCGGGCTTTCCTGATTTCAGGATCGGGGTTATAATGGTTTTCGTCATTGCACTTGGTAGATGGTTGTGTTTGAGGATTGCATTGAACAGAATGTTTAGTAGTTTAGGTATGTATCTACCTCCGTACCTTATGTGTTCAATACTCAAACTATCATGTCCCGGAGATTTACCAGCCTTAGTAGCTTTGATGGCCTTCATTATATTATGAATAGACCTTTTTACATGGGAGCGCGAACAAATTTACAAATTCCAAATACAGCAAAGTAAAGTTTGCCTATTTTCATAGTCCAATATTTTGTTGACGTATTTAGTTAAGACACTTTTACAAATGTTTCATAATTTACTTACCCCACAAAACAGCGACGAGCACACCCCATGTGTCTCGAGTGATAGTGTGTGTTACAAAAACGACCATATTATGTGATCTGAATAAGCTTATAATAAAGTAAAATAATGCTTGCCTATGGAATGTAATACGACAATTGGGTTTATTCTCTTTTTCCCTTCTATTTTTACACGTTTTCAAAACACAAGCCACTATTTTTGCCGTGTTATTTCGTAAAATGCACCGATGAGTGCTCGACGCTGGCTCGCAGAAGAATGATGACGTCACATTTTTTAGATTGACGCGAAGCCATACTCGATCCCAGCCGGTTCCAATGGAACCGGTATGGGGAGGGGGAAATAATACGCTTTTATCGCTTAGGGCAGGTCTATTAATATTCATATGTCTATGAGTTTTACCCATTTTTTTTTAATAACAGTCATTATTTTTCTCTCTCTTGGCATTATTTAAAATCATTTTCAGAAGGTAAATATGCTGAGATTTTCGAGATTATGATTGAAGGCTTAGAACAAGTTAATGATTTTGAATTTAATTGTTTTTATTGCTTCAATAAGCGTGTTGCAAGATATCAAAATCTTTTGGAAACAATATGGTCGCACCACTTGCTTTACCTATCTGAAAGTTTAAAAGGGTCGATATTATAATCTTTATCTTTATACTGTAAGAATCTCAAAAAAAAAAACATTATCAAAGTCAGGTAAGTCATTTTCAAGATATTTTTAAATAACATTCATAATGTGAATTTTATTGCTACCTTGCTTCGAGCCCTTCAATTGATAGTACAGATAATCTTTATTCCTCCTGATCTACGCAGATGTCTCATATTTATGTGATTCATGAAGTTTCACTATAACACATATTGTATCAAAATGTGCCACATTATACATTGTGTTGAAACGGCCAGCATTTAAAATAAATTAATGGTCATAATAAAACATTAATTAATAAATCAAGGAAAGTTATTTTTTCCCCACTTCTCAGTAAGTTCACAAGACAACAATATAATTAAATAAATGGCAGTAATGTCATTATTAAACAATTAAGAAAGCATTACCATTTAATGTGGGGAAAACATATTTCAAAGTACCCCACAGAGAAGAGAATCTATTGTCACAATTATTTTCTCAGTAAATCGGTTTAACTAGTAATAAATCATTTTAGGCACCATAAAAATTGAAATTAGGCAGCGGCAAATAAAATCGTCTCAAAGTCTAACCACAGTTTGAAAATAGCCTTTTACCGAAACAGATGTCATAATAATAAAAAAACAAATACTTGCAGAACTTAATAAAAACATCATTAAATTTGATTTATTTTTAATTGATAAACTAATGTTTAAGACAAGATTTTTATGCATAGCACAAAGGGTAACAATTATTATAAATAATAATTATTAGCCTGAAACACTCATCTACATTGAAAAAATCTCCCGAGAAAAGATACTTGCCGCCATAATTTAAATGTAGACATAATTTGTCTCGACGCCACCTAGTGGGAGATTTAGCACTTAAAATAAATTTGGTTGTTTGCAGGTTGAAAAATGTAATAAGCAGTAATTGTTGAATGAAACACTAGTTTATATTCAATTATTTGGCGGGCAGGAGATAAACCGACGTAGTTCAGTGGACAGAGCAGTTGACCGGAAATTAGAAGGACGCGGGTTCGAGTCCCGTCGGTGGCATGCATCTTTTCTTGGGAGATTTTTTCAATGTAGATGAGTGTCTCAGGCTAATAATTATTACTTATAATAATTTTTAAATTTGATTTACATTAAATTTAACAGACGAGGATGAAATTAGGTAGAGTACATGCATCATAGATGGCGTTTGTAATATTGTGTTTAGTCACAAATGAATAGTGAAGAGTAGCAAATAGCGTGATGGATAATAGTGAAGACTCGGTGCATGTGTGCCTGTGTATCTGTGTATCGGTGTAATGCATGTGACGTATTTGTGTTGTTTCCAGACTCAGTCACAGTTAGTTGCTTCCCAAACGACAGTCTCCCAACTGGGTAAAAAGGTAAAACTCTCTCATACGTGTCATGTTTGCATGTTTCTTACTAACTTTCATTTTATGTCGGTCATCGGTAATTCTCTCTCTTGTTTTATACCTATTCTTACTTTATATTCTTGTTCACTTTCATAATTCACAGTCCAATCCAAGATATTTTAACTAACACGTTTATGCATTTTTCAAAAGCTACCACTGTTATTTTTATCTTCTGCTGCAATATCCAAGCAAGTTTATCACCATTTTGTTATCTTACTATAAAAAATATAATGCATTTTTATTATTTATAAAAATATGTGTTGATTTGCAAAAATACTAAAAAAAAACATTTTCCTTCTATGAGATTCACAAAATTTTGTTGATGATGAAGGCTATATCCAACAATATTTACAACATAAAACTATCCTCCCAGTGTTTATATTAAATTAAATTGTGTTTTTAAAACTTTTATATTGCTTTTTCCACTAATTCAAAGTTTGTATTCACAACATTATAAATAATAATGAATATTATTTATAATGTATAATATTATTGTAATGAAATTTTTCCAATAAAATTTTTTCAGCACTTCTGAAAAATAACATTAGTATTGACTTTGACATTTTGATAATAATATATTGTTTTAAATGAGGGATTTAAGATTACATAAGAGATGGCTTTGACAGTAGGCACATCTTCCACTCAATAGAGTGGCAGATGCTTTCAGTGTTACCCTGGTGGAAGATCACCATTTAGAACTGAAATGTTGCTTGAAATGGAATCGTATTTCGTGACCAGATTTGAATAGCCAGTTACTTCCCATCTCAAATCCCATTCGGGGATGCCATAGTCCTACTGGATCCAGGCATTTGGGAGCGTTTGGGAGCTCTTGTGATCTTAAGCCCCCAGATTTGTATTGTCATTTGTGTTTATGTGTGTGTTGTGTGTTGGGAAGCTGATGGAGTTGGAGTCCAACGGTGCTGAGAACGAGGAGTTCTCGGAGAAGTTGCGGCAGTCGGGCCTGAAGCTGCGGGAGACGGAGAGGAGCCTCAAGTCTACCCAGCGGGAGGCCCAGTCCTACAAGGATATGCTGCAGCAGTCCCAGGAACAATACTCCAACCTGGACTCCAAGTACAATAGGGTAACAAGAAATTCCTTTCATAAACAACCAAATCATTTTATTTTACTCCTTCCCACAGACGTAAAGGCCTAATAAGTTACTATACACTAGCACCACTCATGGAAAACTTACCAGAGGGTTTTATTGAAAAAATAATGGTATTCGCGACTCTCCACTCGGACGAGCTGCATCTCTTCACCTTGTTTGCTTACTGGTGTCTCTATATCTAATATTTAAAGTATAACTCTTCTCAATCTTAATTGTGTAGTATAATATGGGTATATTAGAAATAATAATATTATGATCATTCCTTACACCTTCTGCAAATGCCCTACTATAAATCCTTAATATATTCCGTTAGGTGGAAAGTTTGCGCGGCCCATTTCATACAAATTTTGAGATCAAAATACCCAACCAAACTGAAAATTTATTTTTGTATTCAAAAGGTTTGGCAAATATCTAGTACGGATTTCAGCTACTTTATTTATTTTTGCTTCAACTTTTAGACGCCCAGCGGTCTCATAGGGGACCGTGGATTTGTGTCGTTCAATGCCCAACGGTCCCGTACGGGTGTTTAAAGAAACCTTTAGACGCGCATTGGTCCCGTATGGGACTGGAGATTTGGGTCATTCAATCAGTAAGGCAGTGGTCCCCAACCTATGGGCCATGGGCCGTGGACAAATGGTAATGGGCCGCGCAAGGGCTTGCATAAAATCAAAATACTTTTGAAAAAAAAAATTTAAGTTGTTATTATCGTTGTTCTTATGTAAATGTAAAATTCGGGTGAAGGTTATTAATGAATGTAAGAAAATTATTTAATTGTCTGTTACTAACTGACCAAGTAACGAAGACATTTTCAACTATAGATAATTTTACCGCCCCCCAGTGGGCCGCGGTAAAATTATCAAACAATAACTGGGCCGCAGCGACAAAAAGGTTGGGGCCCACTGCCGTAAGGGACTGGTGATTATGGTGCAAGTATTTCACAAAAAATGCTTGGGCAGTGGGCTAACTTTATTGCAAGCGGCGTACGAGCGTTTAAAGGCTAAATTATAAGAAAAATGCCATTTCAGCACCCTTCAGGTGATTTTTCACGAAAACAGCGCTCTTCAAATTGTCCAATTATTATTATTATTAAAACTTTTATGTTTCACGATTTTAGAGGGATTATTATTTGTTAACCTCTGACAGGCCGGAGACGTGCCGGCGCGCGCGTCATATGCGCATGCGCGAGAAAATAATTCAAATATTTGAATAATACTTCCGACAAAAAACTTTTGGTCGACGATTTTGGCCCTTCTATGTACACAATTTGTATGGAGAACAGTGTCAGAATCGCTTGCGCTGTCATTACTCTCGGAGACGCTACAAGTTTCATTCACCTAGTCACCCTGGAATATTTTAAAAACGATTTCTTCTACGACAATCGGCTGTCAGAATTTGCCGCGAATTTAACGGTCGCAATTAATGGGTGTATCGCGAATAAAACGATCATAAAACCTATTAATTTACGTAATAGATGCAAGTAATGTGGTTTTCGTAGATAGTTTATTGTGATGTGAACGTGTTTCAGTTAATAAAATATACAATAGCTCAAAATTTATCAACAAAACATTCAATTCAAAATTCAAAGTGGTGGTTTTTTAGTGTTTTTTTGCGAAGTTCCGCGAATTTCCGCTAAATGTCATGGCCCGTGACCGGTTAACTTAGCAAATTATTTGTTATGTTTATTTTAAAAATAAGATGAAATGTAAAATTAAAAATGAGTTTTTTGGGTTATAGAAAATATGCAAAACAATTGTTGTTTCATATTCATTTTTCCTGCAAAATAATTCAGTACTTTATGAACACATATTGTGGGCCTAACTGTCATACTGTCTCATCAGTTAGAAAAGTCTCTAAAATCCAATAAATATAATATTTCTTTACATTTTTGCAATTACTTAATTTAGCTTTGTACACCAAGTTTTATTCACCAAACTTTGGACAATTTGCCCTAATGTTGAAAGGCATATTTATATATATTCTTTACATTGTTTATACATATTCTTAGGTAGCTAATCCAGCAATATTAATTTCATACTGATGTTTTAAAATACAAATAAATAACATTTATATTTTGTTGACAGGCAAAGAAGCTGCTCCGTGATTTCAGACAGAGAGAGATAGATATGATCCACCGCGAGGAGTTCTACCAGCAGCTGGTGCAGGAGAAGGACACCGAGTACAATGCTCTGGTCAAAACCCTCAAGGACAGGGTCATCCGACTTGAAGTCCTGCTGCTGGTAATTATTCTACCCTCACCCACTCAAATAATGCTTCCATGGCAAAACAGAGCAGAACATTTAAGAAAACCTAACCTTACCTAACCTCAAACAGCCTAAATTAACCTAAAATTAGTATTTATATTCAGAGCTATAAAAATGTAAGTTGACGGTGGCGTAAACATAAACTGATGCTTTATGTTTAATATTTTAATCTGGCTAGCGTCTGTCATTTACACTTGCTTCACTTATAGATACAAATGGAAGTGCTGCCACCTATAATATTTACGTCGAACTATTGAAGTTGGAAGCGGGTTTTTATCTGCCACTTAAAATTAATGTCATAGAGACAGCACTCTACTTTTTCGCCGACTTATATTTGTCACGGTGTACATATACAAATATGATAAAAGAATTTTGTTTTGTATGAAAGTCCATCTTAAAGTTTAGAAGTGGATTTCAAGCTCAATTAAATGTCAATTTTTTTAAGTGAAAACTTCTCTAGCACCATTGTGATTTGAAACTCGATGAAACGAAGAAGCGTCACTAAAAAGAGAAATATACATCTACAGGATTTATTTAGCCTGCGAGAGAATGAGAGAATAATCAGTCTCCTCTTTATGCGGTGCTTCGTATCCTCCCCACTCTTGTCAACTTTAGTTTTCTGAAGGTTTCACTTCTGCTGCGTGTGAATTATTGCACACAGATATTTTTTTCTCTTTCAATCTTGTAAAAGCAAGCAACAAGCCACTTGTAAATCTTTGTTAAATTAAGGGATGAGTAATAATAATCGCTAGCAAAATGAGTACACTCCGTCTTTTGTCCTTGTGTGATTTTTAAATGCTGAATCAGCAAATAAAAGCCAAATGTTTTCAGAAATCACTTAACGTTGTTTACTTCGATAAAAAAATAATATTTTTACTTTGCGTAGGTACTTAAACTTTAAACTTCATAATCTTCCCTTTGCACACAGAAATCTTCTTCAAATGTGTTATTTAACTTTATATTTTTTTGTATGTTGAAACCCACAAAGGAAGTTGTTTAACTTTTAGCGGAATTGGTATCCCAGCATACAAAATAATTACAATCTATTGTAGCAGTGATCTTTTTAAAATAACACATTATTGTCAAAATAACTAATATTGTCAAATATTTGCCGTTGTCAAAAACTTCATTAAAAATTTGAATAACATCATATTTATTGACATTTTTGTCATTTAGTTCAAAATTTTGAAGTAAAAAAAAAAGTCAAAAGTTCCGCTAAGGGTTAAGAGGTTTTTTTTCGGTCACCTGTTACAAGACTAAAATGGAGATGTGACCTAATTCATCCCACATACAAGATTTTTCTTTCCGTAAAAGTTTTTTTTCTGGCCCCTTGAAAAACCTATAAGATAATTTCACTGAATGTTTTTCAAATTTGCTAAAATGAAAAAGACAAAATCTCATGATTTTGACAAAATTTTATGGAAGATTTATCATGAAATGTTTGTAAGGGCCTAACCAACCTGCAACATTTTCAAAATAAATGAGTAAACATGTTGTATATGTTTGCAGGAAACTCAGAAGAAAGCAGGCGTCCCGGTAATGTTGCCATACGAACCCAGTGCCAAACAGGTCACCCCTCAGATGTCCCGGCGACCTCCCCCCGAGCCCTTCCAACTCCTAGGTAATGTTCTTACTGGAGATATACCATAGATACCAGTAGTTCACTAGAGTAGTACCACAGACCATTCATGTTGGAAACACCCTGTTGTTCACATGTCCTTGGGTGAATGAATGCCTGTTAAAACTGGAGTTACACGTGAAACTGTGAGCGAATCAATCAATCTCCAAACTAAACTTTCAATTATTAAACATTTATTTTATTTGGGTGGGTGCAGACTTATTACCCAATTCCTGCATTATTTACATGGATTTTTTTTATTATGTTTATATTGATAGTGTCTCACTTTGAAAAAATCCCAAATCTACCAGAAAAACTAAAATTTTGAATGAAAGAAGAGGTGTTTCATAATTTTTTATTGAGCAGTATCAATATATTTGTATAAGTGAAAAGTGCAGACTCTTTATCATCGCACCTAACCTCTGTGCTGAAAGCCACACAATGGTGGTGACACTTGAAAATTATTATTATTAAAATTATTGACTGTGCTAAAAGTCTTCTGTCGCCACAAAATTGTATGCATCACACTAGACAATAACGTCAATATAGTGAAATAAAAATCAATGAAAGTAAACTTTAATGTAGGTGTCACACGCAAAGATAAAAGCGCAAGCACTTATCTATTGAACCGAGAGCGCTTACGTGTTGTACCGACACACTACGCTATAAGATATTTCGTCCTATGGTAGGAGAGGGGGTCAGTTGAATTAGAGAGCTGCCGCAAAATGTCATTTCTTTGTACTGGTTCTGTCAACTTGACAGCAATCATCCGCACGTTTACGCAGCTCCGTAATTAAAATCACCCCATCTCCTGTTTACGGCGGAGAGGGGGTCGCATAACTTTTCGCATATCGCCTCAGTAGCGGTTACGGCGTATAACTTTAAGTTTCGAACACATCATCTGCTTGTGACAGGTCTGTATTGGATTGTATGGAGAGCGATGGAATGCGTGAGATGATCTTTTATCTTTGCGTGTGACACCTACATTATGCTTTTTTAATAAATTGGCTGAGGACAAAGTGGTTAACTATGTTAATTAACTTCTGTAATGGTTGTGCACTTTGATCACAGTTTCATGTGCATTTTTGATAGTTGTTGAATATAGTGGAGTTACTAGTTTGATTGAAGTGTTATTTCAGAATTAAGTATGTGTTTTGTATATTATGTCATGTCCTTTGAGGATATTTTCTGATCATGTTAATTTTATTTCTAAATATATCAGTGTTAGACTTTATCTACATCTCTTATGAAATGGACTGTTGTAGCTTATATTATTTGCAATAATGATTCAATTATATTTGGAAATTAATTATCTTTTGCGTAAAACAAAGTCTTAATATTAAAATTTCTATGTAAAATATTCTTTGTTTAGAGCAAAATTAAGTCTTTACATTTAAAATTACATAGTTCTCTTCTGAATATTAGGTTAAGTAACATTTTCATTGGTTTTGTAATTTATGTAAGAAATTTGTAAAATTATTATTATCAACTAACCCCATCAAATTTACACCATATGTGTCATTAAAACGAATGTGACATCATTTTTGTTATTTTTTTTTAACAAGCAGTATAAAATTGATTTCATGTATTGTTGTAGATCTATTTTTGTATAATAATATGACCCATGTGAACGGAGAAGTATTGTGAATATCGTTCATGCAACCATAATCTGTCGTACGCCACAAAATACAAATTTTACAGGAGAGTGAAAAACAGCATAATTTATTGACAAATAATAATAAACGCAAATATTGTTTAATTAATGAAGATAATATTAGCAAAACTCAATCGAAATTCTGAAACAGAAAAAGATTCTGTCACATCTAGGAATCATCGAACTCAGAACCTTTGCCTTGCCGGGGCAGAGCTCTGTCACTGAACTAACTGTCTCTATCCAATTCAGTCATATTTAATTGTGTCATACTTCGACTAAGAGCCACCATCTTCATTTTCTTTACGCATATTTTTATTGGCTGCTTTGTTATGCTATTCTGAGCACTATGCCTAAGCGCATTAAAGTCGTTTTCTGCACATTGGGTGCTCCCATCGAATGCGTATTCTGCTTCAGGCAAAACTTGGCAGGTAGAACTAAACACGCATGCGCAAAAATTAAACTTTTTCTGACATCGTGGATGCGGAATGGAGCAGAGAATCCAATGTTGCTGGTATTGGTACTGGCATTTACGCGACATTCAACCACATTCGACACACTAGCACTAGGTCCGCGTATCTTGTTTTGTTGTTTTTGGCCGCTGAGGTTGGGAAGGTGTCGTTAAATTGCAGTATTTATTGCTGTTTACAGCTAGAAAAAAATAAGCTTTTTTAATACTGAATAAATAAATAACAATTATTTTTATATTTAAATAAATGAAGACAATATAAGCGAAACTGAATCGAAAATCTGGAAACAGAAAATCAGAAAAATATATTGACACCTCTGGGACTCGAATATATGCGATAAAGAAAATGTAGATAATGTAGGTGGTTCTTAGTCGAAGTATGGTACGGTTAAACATGACCGAATTTCATATCGACACCGTGGCGCAGTGGTTAGCGCGTTTGCCCGGAAAGCAAGAGGTCCTGGGTTCGAGTCCCAGAGGTGTCAATATGTTTTTCTGATTTTCTGTTTCCAGATTTTTGATTGAGTTTCGCTTATATTGTCTTCATTTATTTAAATATTACAATTTGAGGTTTTACTCATAAAGTTAAAAATAAAAAATAATTTTTATATTTATTATCCACCTCCAAAGGAAGGGAAGCGCCACATCCACGGTATGTATGGAGGGACCGTGCCTGCTAGATTTAATATGCGACATCTATTGACCTGCAAGTCTAGGATGAATACTTATTTTTAATTTTAACAATGAGTAAAACCTTAAATTGTATTTGTGGTTTCCGACATATAACATTAGAAAATATTAAGTAAAATCTAAAGATTGCGATGATGTAATATGTCGTATCGTATATAATGTAGCTTACGACGTATTGCCACTAAGTGATTTTAATCCAAATGGGATAAGAAATGTACATTCATCGTAAAATAAAGATAAAATAATAAAAAAGCATTTTTGCATATGTGGTGGTTACGACATATTACGGTTGCACAGACGGTATGTTATTATATTCACATTTATAATATTCTACCTGTCTAACGTGGTATTTTTTTTACTAGAATTAAAAAGGTATGCACGTTAACTAACAATTAGAGATACTTAATAAATGATGGCGGGTATAGAGTAATTGCAATAATAGTTGCCAAATGATTGCAAAGGTTAAGCAAATAGTTAATATACATATATAGTTCGGGTATGTGACAGCATTAATGAAATATCTATTTATAAATAATTGCCTTTAGCTCTGTCCAATGGAAAATACTCTCTTTATTAACCTGATAAAGGATCACCATTAATCATTACAGAATTGAAATATTGCTAACATGGCTTTGTTTTAGTTTAGTAACCACGTCTGAATGGCAGGTTTTCCCATTCTTTCTCTCATCATTATCAGTTTTCTTCCCCTGATTAAATTTAAATTGCAACATTCTCCAAGATAGGGTGCCATATTTCCACAGGCTCTGGGCAGATCTGTCTCTTGTGTGGCATAATAGTCTTAAATAAACCACCAAACATTCAATATTATAATAGATAGACTAATCTTAGATTGTAAGTTTATGAATAATTGATTCCAGTCACATCCATGTTATATCTATACATCTCCGTAAAGCTAATTTTAAGTGTATTGACTATCTTTAAATATATATTTATTAAAGCTGAATACAGATTATTATTTCAAAATTTCCTCGTTAGCTTCGTCCATGTTTATTGTTACACATGAAAAAATTCTATACTTGAGAGATTGATTTCAAGAATATGAAACTAAATCAAGACATAATTCGTTACAAACCATTTGATTATTTCAATAATTTTTTAAGTGCACTTGGAACTTAAAAGTGGATAAAAAAATAAGTGATAGTTCGTCTTTGTACAATATTGAATATCTTAAAATATAAATTTGTCTTTTAGGCCTACATGACTCAAGCTAAGAAAGTTTTCTAAATCATTCATATTATACATGCAACTACGAGGGCTGTCTGTAAAGTAAGGTCTCCGAGGTTCTGTGGTCGCGAGAAACAATTTTACGTGTGATCCGGCAATACTGGCGTATAGCCTGGTTTCCCCTTGCCAAATCCCCACCATGATGCACCCTCGGCGTGGCAGCCGTTCGCGATGGAGCCAATCAAATCGCCGCACCCGCCAGGTGTGAGTTATGCTCTGTAATTCATTTTTAAACTTAGCTTCAGCGAATCTGAATGACGCTACTGACGGGATTGTTTCTTTGTCTTTGTTGTTGTGTAGTGTAACCAGGTCTAGTCTTGAGTTCAAGAATTCTTCGCCATTGATGTCGTAGCACTTAAGGAATTCGCGGTTCAACCCGTTGTGGTTTGTGATCTTCGGTGAGCATTTTGGGACCCATCTTGGGCAGACCTCGTGGTCTCCCCTGTTAAAATCTTGTCAATAGTGGTCTTACTGAGATCAGGGATCATGTCACAGAGCTCCCGAACCGTCACCTGTCAATCTGAAATCATTGCTTTTTTCACCTTGGCAATTGTTTCTTTTGAAACCGATGGCCGTCCGGCACGTTTTTAAATTCGCTGCACCGTTTGTGCATGTCTTTTGCACTCACACATTGTTTTATGTACACTTCAAGCCTCTGAGAATGAATTCTACCGAAATTCTAAAAAAACTAATTATAGAGCGTAATTCACAACTGGCGGGTGCGGCGAGTCGAAGCTGTATCGTGAACGGCTGCCACGACGAGACTAAGTGTCGCAGAGAGTGCAGCTGGTGGGATTTGGCGTAGGGGAACCAGGCTACAAGCCAGTGTTGCCGGATCTCTTCCTTTGTTGAATTGTTCCTCGCAACCTCAGCACCTTGGAGACCTTATTTTACGGTCAGCCCTAATATTTTAATACATGGAAAAGAGGTAAATAGTGCTGGGAGGCGGAGGAGCACTGATCCAATAAGATTATCTCTTCATTTTTTCACCGGAATGAGGTTATGAACAAATTTGTAATTTCGTTAACCTTGTACACAGAACATCGACAGCAGTAAGGGAATGTACCCATACTACATGACCAACTTTTTGCAATTTTCAACCTCCCCCCCCCCCCCCCCTGTGACTAAAAACCTAAGCCCCCCGCCGCTCATTTGTACCAAGCGTGGTATTTTGAAGACCCCCCTGAACGGGTTCAGGGGGGTCTTCAAAATACTTGGGCTGTGTGCCCAAGCAAAATACGGACTCATAAAAATCTCCCTTGGTATTAATGTGAGATATATGATTTAACCCCTCCGAATTTTCGAGAATATTAGCTTTTGGTGTCTTAAACGAAATGACATTTTACGAAAACTTTTAGTTATAACCGCTTCACAATTAAAGCTCTATAAATGAAACATTTCTGAACGTAGCCGAATAGTAAAAACTGTTTTAGAAAGGTTACAAAATAGGCTTTCAAATTATTATATTACAAATAAATATTAGCATTTGTAAATATTAAAATTTAGAACGCAAACATTAAAAATAGGTAAAAATGACTCACGTGATGTTTTTATGTGAAAACGGTACTAAAATCACAGATTATGCAAACAACAATACTTATTCTATTGTATATATGTGTAATAAACACTTTTGTCACCTCACATTTTTATCATTTCATATAAAAATATTTAATAAAAATTTAAAATGTTGAGCACGGTGGAGCTGCCGATAGCAAATTTGCGCGGGTAAATATTTTTGTCAACTACACGATTGACAGCTGATTCCTGTTATGTATTTCCATAGACAACTTGATAGAAATTTGCAGTTTGATCTACTATCGACCTTTGACTTTTTGTTTTAGGGATGTAACTAAAACAATAATGGAGTTATAATGATTTCTATGGAAACACACGCGCTGACGTATAAACACGCTTATTGTACTTGACTGATGTCCTATTTTTAACGCTTATATCTGCTTACGTTGCGGAGGGGTTAAGTAGTGTTCAAGAGTAGCAACACCATGCTTTGTATTTGAAATTGAACTATAGACTCTTCCAAATTATTTTAATATATTCCAAAAAATCATCGACCGCTTTTGCTTTCGCGTTGCGTAAGATTTGTCAAAGTTTGTGATTTTTTAGCGATTATTTTTATATGAAACGCAAAAAAAGTGCGGTGACAATAACCTTACGTAATTAAATAAGTTTTTAGTTTCATATATTTTTTATTTTTTATTTATTAACCAAGATATTACAATATAATATATTAAATAATATATCAAAATACATTTTTTTGGTATATAACACCTCACTAGGCTGAGCCTGTTCCAAGGTGGCAGGAATTTAAACTAATTTTGATATCTTACTCTTGGATGAAAATTAGATAAAAATGAAATTATTTTAATTTGAATAGATAAATAAAATAAAAGAACAATAAAAGAAATGAAAAAGAAAAGAGATAGGAAAAATGTAAAAATAGAAAAAAATATGAAAGAAACAAATTAGAAACACAAAAATAAATAATAATGTATTATTTTTACAATTTACAAGATCAAAGGAATCATTAAAAAATTTCTCTATTTTTTAAATCAAAATTTAATATTTTCGGTTGCAAAAGTCCATTTATAATATTATAATCTGAAAAGAGACCTTTATCCGCTTTCAAATACAGTATTTCAGTTTGGAATAAGTTTAGAATCTATTTTTAAATTAGTCAAACAGGAATATTTCTAAATAAATCATTAATCTGACGGATCTTTTAGTAACTTGATGACAAAATCTCAAAAGACCCGAGAAAAAAAGATTACACTATTGCGAGCAGGCTGTAAAGTTTCACGCTGTATAAAAAAATAGACAAAGTTTGAAATGGAAGAAGATAACAAATTCTGTGATAAAAAAAACTTTGTTTATATTAATTTGTCTCAGAAAAGAGAAATATGAAAATCATGGTAAAAGATAAGGTTTGTTGGTTTATTACCTTTGTGCTGTTATCATAGGTAATTTGATTTAGAGGATTGCCCATACTACTACGGTTTATGTATTAAAGAATGGTGTTGCCAGTTTAAAAAAATAACAATTATTGTAAACCACTATTATGCAAAAGTTTTGTGGTGACGATATTGATACTATGGGAGAATAGAATATCCGTGGGTGAAGGTAAGAGAGACTGGAGCTGACTGAATGGGGAGCTTTGGAGTAGACAAGAATACTCCATCCTAGCTGTTGGTAATAAAATCAATTTCTAATTCTCTTTTAGTTTGTACAGTTTTCTGAGCAAAAGAGCTACGGTTTATATAAAATCACCTTGCACATAATATTCAGGATCAAAAAAAAATCGTTTATCTCCCAGCATTTTCTAACAGGATAATTTTTACATTATAGACTCTTGGATCTCCGACGGTGATCTCTCATCGGAAGGATCTCCGCATGAGAAGACAGCCACCGTAGAACGACGAGTAGTTGTCGCTTCGACCATCCCATCAGTACCACAAGCTCCGGTAGCAGCTCCCGAAGTAGTCTCTGACGTAGAGCCAGATGGTGCCAGCTTGGAAAGAGATCCGGAAGGTTCTCTCAATGGACGGGAACAGGACAACACCAGTTTGGGGCTGGACCCTGATGGTTCCATGAGTGGGAGAGAGCAAGACGAGGAAGGTGCTGGCCGGGAGCTGGACTTGGCTGTTCCGCAGACAGTTCTGCTGGACACTTCTGCTCAAAGGACAAGAGGAGATCTTGCCAGACAGAGGCACCATTCTCCGCACTCACTGTCCAATGCTAGCAGCGTGAGTGTAATATACAATATCTCTTCGTTAAACATTCACCTTATTAGACCAGTGTTCCACAGACTTTTTTTATATTTCAATGTTTCTGGCTTCACCCTTCAAGGGCGTTCTTTCAAATTATGGAGAAAAGGAAGGTGAATTTATTTATCATTTTATTTAAATGGGTAAATTTAAAAATAATGTAGAAGTTTTGAGTTGTGTTCACACTTAGAAGATAGAGGCTGTTGAATGGAGGAGAGGCAATTTTAGATAAAGCTTGATAGAATAAAGGAATTTGTTTAGAGAGGGAATTCAAATGTATTAATTTGCTAAATATGTTCATTTAGATAAGTAATACTCCATAGGACCATTTGTTTCATACAATTTGAAAAATTATTCAAATTTTCAAGTTCTGTTATTCTTTCATTTTGGGCCAGTTAAATCACAGGTTTAATTTTAACTTTAAAAGCCCCAATGCACTACTCGCGAAGTTGATCGAGGTTAATCGAATACGATGGTGTAGAAACAAACTTCACTTGGCTTCGTACAACCTCGCCTCGTTTCGTCCGAATTCCGATTGTTGTCGGTTTTTGCGCCTGAGTCAAAGGACTCGAAGCGTTCCGAAGTTCCAACACCATGCGTCTCACTACACTTCTCGGCTCACTTCAGTTTGCTTAGTTCGCTCACTTATTTGCATTGCATTGCAATCATCCACCATCTTCTTTTTCTCCATTTTTAAAATTTTTTCTTTGTGTGATGAATTTGCACATAGCTATAATAATCACTTATTATAACTATATTATAACTCTCGCGAGAGCGCATTGCAACGGTAGCTGCCACTTGAACACAGAATGTTGCCTAGTGCGCAGACTCCGAGAGACTGAGTTCTCGCGAGGTTGCACGCATGTGTATATATGCGCTTTGAACTTTGGCTAACTTCCTCGAGGGCGGTCTAAACGTCGAAGCGAGTAGTGTATTGGAGGCTTTAAATTTGATTAATTTTTCAAATTCTGTGAAACAAATGGTCCTTATCAGGCGCGGACGGTGCCTTAAATTTTTGGTGGTTCACCGATTTTATCAAAAACGTAATGTATGTAATTTATATAAGTGCACTATCTTACTTATTTATAGAGAAGATCAATTCTTCGATCCTTTTGCCGAGCGAAGACTTCAATCACCCAATTTTATTTGCAAACAGTGACAGATATACTCACCTGACAAATTCGTTATCCGATAAACACATTTATATTAGTTTATGCTTGGAATACACGACTTTGCAAGCGGGGATACTGCATTAAAAAATTTCAGAAATCATAAATTATTTGCTATTTTACACTATGGTTCATTTCTTTTTATATTATATCTATTAGTATTAGAGGATTAGTGGCAGAGAAGAGAAGACCTTCGGATATTAATTAATATCACAATAATTAACACAAGTACAAGCAATTTTAATTTGCAGCGTAGGATGCAAACGGTGGCGGGTGTTTACTGACCCAATGAGCGCCGATATGAAGTTTGCAATAAGTAAAAAAAAACGCACACAAATAAAAGGTTACTTTCTGCAAAAAAAAAGCAAATAATAAAGTCAATGCCAAGTATGTAAATCCGCAGCACTCTATCACAAGCTAACCCGTGACCCGTTGACCCGAGGTTGCATTTTACAAGAGAAATATTATGCTTTTACTGAATACTTCTTCAAACCCTACATCGCTCGAGCCGTACGTTCAGAATTCTTGGATTCTTCGTTCAGATATCTCTGCTGTCCGTGCGGCGCACTGTCGGGGGTATTTTTCTTGATACGTTTTGTCAAAACCACGGTCCGGAGATGTTTCGTATGGGCTGCATATAAAATAATATTTAGCCAAACGGGGCGCTTAGGTCTAACGCGCAGATTGGTTTGTACCTCGGTTTCTCGTTCCTAGCCAGTGTTAACCGCGCGGGTGGAGTGTTTTTGCCGTATTTATCTACAATATTCTTACATTTAGTATGTTATTAATTGCAATTTTAAAGATTTTTTTTTTAATACTTTGTTTAATTTTATAATTAAAAACATTAAGTAAGATTACGATGAGCTGTAAATTGTTTTTCAACTTTGTTGGCGGTTCGTTGCACGAGTGCACTAAGGCACCGGCCGCGCCTGATCCTTATTGGCGTATTACTTATCTAAATTAATATATTTAGCAAATTAGTTATAAAAAATTAAATAATAAAAGAACTTGATGAATTTTTCAAATTCTGTGAAACAATCTATCCTTAACTTTTTCCACGCGATCGTAACAACAGTTGATACGGCAAAAGTCATGCCTCACACGCGCCCGTATCAGCCCTTGTTAAACTTCGACTGCCGATATCACAGCGCTACTATGTCACAGTATTTTTTCCCGCTCCCTAGGACATTCGTGTAACTATCACGATGCTGACATCTTCAGGCATATTTCGAAAGTAAAATTGTATTTCGTAAAAAAACATCTATAATCAAGTGAATGTGTCCTCGTGCCTTTGGTGTATAGTTCACAATTTACTCCACAGATGGCGCTAGTAGTTTGCGCACGCGCATGCGTTCGATTCCGACTGACCAAATTGGACAAGCGTCGATAACATTTATTGTCGAGATCGCGCGTATTCGCACACATTTGTTTATGTTGTGAAACTGTGATTTTGAATTTACATAAAAATTTTATTAATTTTAGTGTCATCAGAAGTTTTAGAACTTGTTTATACGAATTAATAATAATAAGTGATTGAGGTACCACTTGTGTCTATCAACGCAGTGTCCTTAGTACAAGCACGCGGATAAATGGCGCCGTCTTTAAGATAACAAGGGGACGTTTTTGGATGGAATTTAATGTTTTTGTTTTTATAATCATCTAGGAGTGTTTACAGACGACGATTTGGTTTCAAATTGTAGATAATAATCTCATCTGTTTATATAGTATGATAAATCATGCCATAATATGCTGTAATTTGACCTAAAATTGGATGGATAGGTATTTGAAATATGACATATACATGTACCGCGTATGGGTATTGAGAAAACGGAGTAGTTCAACGCGGGGAAAAGGTTAAATTTGTATCACCTTCCTTTGAATTTTTATGAAGTTGATAACAACCAATATTGCTGTGCTTTTTTTAGTAATTTTATTATAATTTCTATTTTAAATGGTTGATGTATTATGTTAACAGTATGATGGCCTTGATGAAAGCTACAACGACTCCAACGATGATTCATTGAGTGAATCCACCTCAGCGTCACATGACATTCTTCTCAATTCTAACAACAGGTACCTCATTTTAACTTTACTTTGTTGTCTTGTTTAGTAAAAGTATTGTACAGTTCTCTGACTTGTGTCCATTATTTTGTTTTCAGAGAAGAAAATCCGGAATCGACCCTATCTAGTTTGACAGGGGATGAATTGCCCGGACACCCGGTAAATATATTCTCAGATAATAATACAAAATTATTTCATGGAAATTCAATTTTTCAATGTTATTTAACTATAACTTCTGTTTATTGCAGCAATATTCCGAGGTTTTCAAACGATCCAGTGGGGAATACCAAGTGAAGGAAGACACATATTCTTCCATCACTCATCACCACCAGTTATTGGGTAAGATCACTTTATAGATAATATACACCAGGAATAGATTTTATTTTGGAATCCGATGTCACCATTGACTTAATATCAATGTATTTCGCTATCTCATTTGATCAAAATTGAAATTTCATAATGATGATGAAATACAGTTCTGTGTTTGATGGTACTTCCACACCTAAGCCAACCTTCCAACTCCGAACTTAGTTCGGAGGCCGATCGTGTTGTGGCTGCGGTCAACCCTCCAACTCTGAACTTCGAACTCCAAAATGGTGGACGTCGAATAGCTGATTCGGCGCCGTATCTTATCAGTTGCCTACAATTGTATAGGCGGTGCTTAGGTTTCCATAATATTGATTTCGATTCGTAAAGCTAAAAAAAATTTATTTCAAATTAATGTAATAATATTGCCAGACTGATGTGTTGGGCCAATTCACACGGACCAGCCTCGGAGGCGATCCATGGCTAACTATCACTTTTAACGACTTTTCAAAGAAGGTATAGAGTTGATTTCATTCTGAGTTGTCCGGTAACCGAATTTCTTATGTTCTTCTAAGATAAAAATACTTTTATAATGTATGGACGACCCGGTCAAATCTGTCCTTCAGAGACTGATGTTTCTGGCTAGTATTATCCTTCAGAGGCTTGAGGGATTAAAATATCCCCGGTTGAATGAGCTGCTGGGATTTATGAGACTTTTGAATATTTCCATGGGATTTGGTTTTGTATTAATCTGGCTGAGTGATCAGGACCCCCGGCGTCTCTGGCGGAGCAGCTGAAGCAGGTGCTGGCGGAGAGGGAGAGGAGGCTCGCCGGAGACCAGCTGCCGGCGGGGGCGGGCGCCACCAATCCTGTGGTGCTCACGCAGAACCTCGTCGAAGAGATTCGACAGGCTGTCAACGAAGCCAATGCACGAGGTGAATATCATACAATCGGTTCCACCACCAAACAGAACACTGAACAAGCAAACATCAAACCTTTTCTTTTGCAATATTCTGTTTTGTCACTGTTCTGTTTTGTCCAGTTAAGAATACAATTTGTTAATTTAAACTTTTTTCCAATTTGTCAATGACAAAATGAATATCAAAGTGTTCATCCTCCATTTTACATATACACAACCAATTGTGTCATGAAAAACTTTCTAAAAAAATGCCTCGAGCGATGGAGGTATTCGGGCTTTTGAAGAACACGAAATTATTTTTTTACTTTTTAGTGCATTTTTTGAAGTCGTTTTTTTGTTTTAAAATTTTTGTTTATTTTTGATTTTTAATGAATCTGAAGTACACTAACTAATTTGTCTGAATATGGGTAGACCTACTAAACGTGCTGCTCATATGAGACAGACATAATTTGACCATAACGACGTTAGGGTCAAATTAAGAGATTCGGCCGAGTATCGTTAATTTGCTCCTAAGAATTGAAGAGTTCCGTTACTTTGTCATGGATCCTATAATCAGAACCTAACCAAACTCTCATAAAACTACCCTTAAAGTAATAATAAATAATAATAATAATATATCTTTATTGAACAAAAAAAAAATGAAGATTTATAACTACAAAAACAAAAAGTACATCATAAGTACAGTAAAAGTACAGTTTAAAAGTTGCATACGTACGAAAGTTAATATCAAAAAACAAAATACGTATATACAGTAGGTAATTAAAGAATAGAGATTTATAATTATAAATTTAGGTTTCTCATAACCTGCCTCACTAGGCTAGCCTGTGTTGAGGCAGTAATTTTATGTCAATTTATTATACTGTGAACATACCTACACTTACATTAGAATAAAATCACACAATAGAATGGTTGCATTAATAATAACAATAACATTGGTACAATAATAACAGCATTGGTTCAATATTAATTTCGAATTTGGGTGAGTGCACCGGTAAATGCTCTACCATTATTTTTTATCCAAATTTTAATGTTTTTTTTGAAATTTTTTTGTGAATCACATTTTTTTATACTAATTGGAAGAATGTTGTAAAGTACATCCTTTCTGATAAAAAAAGAATCTTCGAAATCGGTTGGCGTGATATTGAGTTATTAGTTCATTTGTCGGTACATACTTAATGCAAATTTAAGACTTATATGGTTTTCTCATGGATGCCATTGTCGGAACTGGACCAAATTAAAATGGGACCACACGGAAAGCACCAGCTTTCAAATAAAAAAAGAATCATCAATATCGGTTCACCCAGTCGAAAGTTCTTCAAAAATTATATCTGTTGTTAAGAATCACTCTACCTGAATTAATATTAAAAATATTAAATATTAGGATATTCCAGCAAGTTTTGTATAAATAAATAAAATAAAACACGCGGCGCTCTGGGACCACGGCATTTTTAAACGACAACTGCCCAACCCGACGTGATGAAATGATTTTAACCGCTTTTATTGTTTTGTGTTAAAATATATAAGAAATCAGAAGAAAGGACCGCTAATACCATCTATTGGAAATCGACAGAAACTGAATCAAGCTAGCGAATTAACATCTTAGCTGTTCGCGGGAATTTAAAAAAAAATTCAAAAAAATTGTCTACCTAAATTTAGGCAGCCATCACTCAGGGCCTAGAGGGATGAGACCTAAATATTTGTAGCCATAATTCTAAAGGCTAAATGGACAATAATATTTGTTTTGTCTTTTTAATTCCAGTGAAGAAAGTGGGTCCGGGCATGGCTGTGGGAAGCGAGATGCCGTGGCAGCCTCTTGGGGTCCCCGGCACGGAATCCCCCTCCCTGTCCCCCCTCTCCGCCTCCACCACCTCATTTAGCCCTCACCACAGCACACCGGTCGTGCACTGGACCAAGCAACAGGTACATAATGCATTTATTTTGCAACGGTTATTACTAGCGCAGTCCTATGAAAAATTACATTTTTTTTTTAATAAATGTAAAAAAATATTTTTTAATTCAAAACAATGTTATATATTGCCGTTGCCAAGTTTCGAACCCCGATCCACTGCTTGAAAGGCAAATATGCTGACCATTATGCACCTCCAACTATTGTAAGAACGGCGGCACAAATTCATTACAATATGTACTGAAAATAATAAGAATTCTGCATTTTTGTAATACACAAATGAATTCAATATGTTTTTTTTTTATTGTTTAAAAAGAAAGACAAACATTTCCGGATTACAAATAATTATATTTGTGTGATATAATAATTGTGATGGAGGACTTAGCCAGCCGAGGAATCGAACACGTGACGCCCGGGTGGGACCCAAGCGCTATGCCCACTCAACCACTGACCGATGTGATTCTGTGATGTTTGTTTTATTTATAATCAACCACTTGACTGGGACTGGGCAGATACTTCTTAATAATAATAGGTCCTTGATACAGACTGGTTTATTATGAGTTTACGTATTTACAATAATTATACTACTGGTCGCATGACCTGTCTATAATGGCTGCTTATTGAATCTGCTGAGTAGCTGGCAATTGAACGCTCTCAACAGCCACTGCTACCCGGGAACCCCTACTGTGGCATCTGTCGGCAATCAATAGAAGCTCTTTCCTTGCTGGCATCTGATAGAAGCTCTTTCAATACACTACAGATACACACACAATTATTATTTAATTAATATACTTATAGAGGCAGCATTTTTGGTTTTTTACGCATAGATCTTTTTTATCCCCGGCTGCTGAGAATCTAATGAATGTGTTGGAAACAATTTTACAAAAGTGTTTACTGTATTTATAAACGAGTCATGTTTGTTTATTTGCAGGTGTGGCAGTGGATAGTGGCCCAAGGCCAGGGGCTGGAAAGGTACGCGGGGGCATTTGCCTCGCGAGGAGTAGACGGTGCCCTGCTGCTGGCGCTCACCTCGCGCGACCTCAAGTTGCTGGGCGTTGGCGGGGACGACAAGCAGCGCCTCAAGCGCAAACTCAAGGAACTACGCTCCGCCGCCGAGAAGGAGCGCCGCCTGCAGGATAAGCGTGAGAAAATCCTCAAGAAGGCTGAAAAGAGGGCCGCCAACAATGTCAAGAAGAAGTAGTCTCCTTATAGTGGTAACACTACACCAATCATTCTCATTATTGTAGATGAAATTTAAACCACATCTAGTAAGCCTTTTTTTAAAGTGGAGCAAAATTTTGTAGAAATGATAACGGGGAAGGCAACCTGATATCGTCATACATTCTTTGCTATATTTGAGTAAAGCCTGTAAATTATTAAAAAATTAAGGGCACTTTAATAATCATATTTGGTCCCTTTGGTTGTCCAAAGGGTTGAAGTACGATATAGGGATAGGCTTTGTGGTGGCCTCTTAACCTTTAGTATCCGGTGTGGTAGCGCCACACGGTATTAAATTCTTAAATAGACGTGTTTTGGTTTCTATTCGGGGAAACGCTTGATTTTTCATTTTTCCCTAATGCACGGATAGTGTTCCTTAATCAATGTTTAGATCACATCAACTTAAATATCAATTAGAAAGCAAAAATGTCGTACTTGATTATTGAATCCTCGGCATTTTGATAATTGTAAAGTTGTACGATATAATTTGTTGCTTGATGTTAATTATTTGGTATTTCATTTTGTCTCGAGGCGTTCAAATACTGCTGGTACTAAATGTGTCGAGTATCTCAGTTTTGTTTTGTTTGAATTATTTTGTACTTTGATCTATTGAATCTTTCCCTTAAGTAATGTTTGCAGCTGAATTGATGTTTACTTTGATATGGTTTATGTAACTAAACTATGCTTTCAATACAAACATAACAGACGTAGCACACCGATGAAGCAGCGGAAACAAAAGCTAAAAACCAATACATTATTGTACATGTCCGGGAGAGCGGAAAGAGCACTGCAGCCGCAACTCACTTTAAATACTTTTATACAGGCCTATAGATTTGATATGTGTTTTTTTTTTTAAAGATGCTGTGATCTTATGAATTTTATGCATTTTGAATAATCCAATACTCTTAATTGATTTAAAGATAATTAGTGTAAGTTTTTACGTAGGAAAAGCTGTTGCGATTGTCTAATCCAACTTATATAAAGCTGTGTTAAATATTATTATTTGGTTTGATATTTTGTAGCTATTTTTAGAGTATTTAAATTAATAAAATATTTTTTCTATAAAAGTATTAAACACTTCATTACATTAAAATTATTGATGAAAATAAGGTGTATTTATAGTAATAATTGTTCTATTATTATCTTTCTTTTTGTTTACCCATTTAGAAGTATACAAAATCCCAAATTAAAATTGTCAAAAAATATCACAGAATAGTCCAAGATAGCTCTCGCTTGTGTTCATCTCAGTTTGTAAAAATAATAGAATTGTTTAACTTATTTGGCACTACTGTAACTATAAATAACTTCATATCGTCAGATCCAGTGAGCATAAAAATAACACCAACATAATAATATAATGTAATGTAGAAATTGTCAAATGTTTTCATTAATAATTCAATGTATTTATAAAGTAGTTAATTATATTTAAATCAAAGAATTTGTTGAAAATTTTAGAAAATACATAATAATTATCATCACGTGAAATCATTGATTGTGTATTACAACATATTCATGTGTAAAAATTCATTTATTGCATAATATTTGTCTATTGTAACAATTTTGAATTTAAGAACTCTTTTTTAGAGTAATGTTTTGAATTTCTCATTCAAGTTAGTGCGTAAACTAGTCCCAGCGAGAGCTCGTTCCTCCTTTTCCTTCTCACGCGACTTGTTTGAAAACGAAGAAGAAAGACGATACTAGAATGATACATCACTTACAATCTCTCGCTGGGATTAGTATATTTATATTTTCTTGCCCTCTCGGGAACAAATGTACCTAAATCCATTTTCCACATTATATTCCCAGTATCGATTCAATAACATAATAATTCTCCAGCTATAAAATAAAAGAGTTAATACATGTTAATTCTGAGGATGACATTAGCAGATTGAAAATGAATTTTGGAATTAATTCTGGATTGAACTATGTACATATTTATTAAAATGATGTGAGTTCATAAGGTTTTCCACAGAATTGTTGTGTGACAATGTGGAATTGTAATAATTTGTGATTATTGTTTGTACGACTAATAATGTAGCTATGATAACGTAAGTTGTCTTCCACTTCTGTAATATTCATTAAAGGTAATATTTGCTGATCGATACATTTTGCCACTGGAACTCGTTGACAGCCTTGTAGAAAGTGTGAAGAAGAAAGAATTAGATATTTTGGACGTGTGAATCTGTACAAATAATGTGTTTGGTGTGTTAACGGCATAATAATAATAATAATAATGGTCTAATGACTAATTTACGGTCGATTTTCAATGAACTAGTCCTTTTAAAAATAAGTATTAAGGCCAAATATTGAGATATTTGTTATGGTACATAATAACTTTATATATAAGACGTACTTGTAGTGCTTTTGTAAAAAAACATTTCCAGCACAACAAACGGTAGGTTAAATTAAATGTTTGTTTAAATTAGTGGGTAGTTGATTGTTGTTTTGTTTTATTGTTTATCGGAAGAGCCTAATATTTAATTCCAAAGCGGAGAATTGGTGATTATTTTATCAAGTGATATTGGCAACTTAATGGGATTCCACGGGATTGAATCGCAGCTAAAAAGGTTGTGCGGTTTCTGTGAATATAAAATTGAAAGTAAATGAGCAGCTCTGAAAAATATAATCTTTAATCTGCAAACAACAATGTTGAAGCATAAGTTTACATAAACTAATTTTTGTATCACATTAATATTTATTATTATCTAACTAATAGTCAATTTTACACTTTACAAAAAATGCCATTTCCCCATTAAGTAGTGTTGTAAAACATTGATGTTAGTTATTTAGTTTTATTTTTATTCGAGAATACATTAATTATTAAGTTAATGGTAAACGAAAAAACTATTTGTATTTAAGACTTTTCCAAATTGTCTTTTACTTTATAATATAAAACCAATTTAGTTTTCGTGCAAGATAAAATAATATTTTTTCTTTTTAATTTTCAACGATGCATATTTTTTTGTTTTCCAAATTAACAGACTGTCATCCAGTCATGTTGTTAAATCTTCCAATTGAATAACCAAGATATATACCATTAATTTCCAAGCATTTATATAATATATGCAGATTTGTTTGTTAAAAATCAATATATGTAACTGCAATCTGTTGTTGGTTATTATGTCTCTTTATTGCTTCTGTTTTTGATTTACATCTTTAAATATTTATTTACACATGATACTCGTTTATAACAAGAAGTTTAGTGTTTGGTGTGAGTTTCAATTTGAGTGTTTTTCTATTCTTTAAGCTAAAAATACTATTTGGGAAGTATTCATGTTACAAATAATAAGTAATTTAAATTGTACAATATTTATTCAGTAACTGTATACAAAAGTAATATATTATTAAGAATAAATTATTGTGAAATGAACAATTTGTGTTTTAATTATCCTGTTTGGATATTTTCTTGTACACATGTAGATGAGGGGTTATGTGGACTACATTTTGATATGTTTCTTGTACACATGTAGATGAGGGGTTATGTGGACTACATTTTGATATGTTTCTTGTGCACATGTAGATGAGGGGTTATGTGGACTACAGTTTTCTTCTTGTAGTGAAAACTTCTTTCGAACCATTGTGATTTGAAACTCGATGAAACTAAAAAGAGACAAACGCGTACATCTACAGGATTTGGCCTGCGAGAGAATGAATAATCGGTCTCCTCTTTGTGCGGTGCTTTGTAGCCTCCCCACTCTTGTCTACCTTAGTTTTCTGAAGGTTTCATCACTTCTACCGTGTGTGGACTGCACACAATTTTTTTAATATTTGCAGACCGGTTTCAGAACGACGGTTCCTTCCTCAGGGCAAAATATACTAACTTGACATTACAAAAGAACTGATCAACATAATATACACGGTGTCTGGAAACTCGTAGTACAAGCGGAAAACTGGTGAACCTACATCACATAGAGAACCCAAATAAACATAAAGATTTTCAATTTAAGCATTTTTACATTTAAAATTAAAAAAATAATAATAATTCGGCTACTTTAGGGTTAAATTTCTTCCGATACGTGGAAATGTCATGATGATAGAATGAAGATGCTACTGTAAAATTATTTATAAGCTGCTATTAATCTCTTTTCGTGTCCATAGTTTGTTTATTTTCATCCCACTAATTTATTCTTCCACCTCCTCTAAAATTTCACTTCTTCTAAGCTTTACAATATGGTTAAATTAACGTATTTACTTTGATGTGTAGCAGCCGTCATCTTGAAACGGACGGCGGGCAATAATGTACTCTACTTGAAAGTATTACGATTTTCAGTGATATACGATTTAGTACTGGACCAATTCGAACAAGCCTAGTGAGGGAAATTATTAGCATAAGTGTGTACTAACTTACATTATGTAGTAATGTTCCTTTTCTAATTGAAAAACACTAGGTACATCACAAAAAACACATTAACATGTCATTGGTACATCACAAAAAACACATTAACATGCGTTGGTATATTCCATTGTAATACACAATAATTAATCACGTTAAAATATGAAAATAACACAAAATAATTAACAAACACACTTTGTTTTAAAGTTTAATTAACGAAAGGGTTGTTGATAGAAAGATGACAACGAACCAAACGCGTGAACTAAACTGCCTCGCAATCCTTGCATTCGTAAACAATAACAATGTCCCGAAACTAAAGGAACCCCCTACGCCCTACTGTACTGTTCAATTTACGCTAAACACTGGAAATATTATTTTTAAATTTATTTTTACATTCCAAATATGTAGGCGTGCTGTTTATAAATAACTCACGTTTACCATTGAGTATTGCAAAAGTTTTCATTTTATTCAATTCTGCAATTTATTTACTTACTTTTACACTTTTAATCAAAACAATAACTTTCAACAAAAATATGAAATTAGAATCCAACTTTCTAGTTTAAATACGGTACGACTTAATTTTGTCCTATAACTTATCACTTTGATTTAGTCAGCCTTTGAATTCCTAGGTTAAATTTACGGCTTGTGTACATTTTTGTTAAGTTACTCACGAGTGCATTTGCAATTGTCTGCAAAATTGTAATTGTAATTGCCACCCTTTAGAAAGAGTAGATTGTATAAGGTACCTAGGTGTAAATATAGATAAATATTTGAGATGGAATGATCATATTGATATGTTAACAAAAAATATTAGAAGACTTACCTATATTTTTAAAGAACTTCGTCATATATGTATTGGATAAAGAGAAATTAAAATCTGTCTATTATGCCTTAGTCCAATCTCGACTTTCTTACAATATAGTATGATGGGGATCCTGTCTAAAGTCCAATGTAGAACCACTAAATATTGCTCACAAATGAATTCTTAAAGTCATGTACAAAAAAAAAATTCATTATCCATCTAAGCAACTTTACAAGGAATCTAATGTTATGTGTATAAAACAGCTGTACATCCCTAAAATAATTTGTAGATTTTTTATCAATACTAAATCTGCAGAAAGAACCCAACAAATCCATACCACTAGAATTGGCTCAACAATGAACTTTATGGCAATACACACTAAAACATCTTTTGGCCGAAGAAACTATTTATACCAAGCTCCACTTATGCTTAATATTCTGCCAGACTACATTAAATCTTCCAATTCATTAGCTAAATTTAAAAAGAATGTTAAGATATTCGTGTTGAGAGAGGATTGGCATACCATTTTTTCATCCTTGTCCTTTTTTAAATAATAAGATTTCAATTTTTAAATAATAAGATTTGTTTTTTAATAATATTTGTTTTTTGAATAATAAGCTTTTTTTTAAATAAATATATTTTATTTGAGTTCCATTTGCCAAAATTGGAGTGTCACCCTAAATGTTTTGAACTAGCTTTGTTTCTTGGTGGGTTTGATTAAAGATTTATTTATGGTCTATATTGTTAAGGCGGTGGTTCGCGCTGCGACCGCGACCAAAGACCGAGACCAGAGACGGAGGCAGGCGACCGCAACGGGTACTTGTTTGTATAGCTTTGTATGGGGGCCAGTTCGTACGCGCGACCGAGACAGGAGGCAGTCTGTCTCCTGCCTCGGTCGCGCGCACGAACTGGCCCCCATACAAAGCTATACAAACAAGTACCCGTTGCAGTCGCCTGCCTCTGTCTCTGGTCTCGGTCTTTGGTCGCGGTCGCGGCGCGAACCGCCGCCTTTACAAATCATACTTAAATTACCCATCTGGTCACTAATATGATATTTTTATTTCTTACTTTATTTTAGTGTTTTAAATGTAATGTATTTTAGTATTTTGTGTATGTAAAATCACTCAAATTTATAAATGTTAACCTCAATACAGGCTGTTAGTCCTAGTGAGGTTAATTTTTTTTGTATGTAAAAATAAAATAATAAAAAAATAAGAACATATGTATGGTGAGAAGTTATAAAATTTACAATAATGCTCATGTAAGTTGTTCGGGAGTTTAACTTCAGGGACATTAATTCATTAATTACGTGAGCTCAATATGGGGGGGGGGAGTCCAGTAAAATCTCACCAAATCTTGAACTGTTTTTCAGCATATTGTCGTGATCATACCTTAACAGGGGGGGGGGGGGGGGGGGCGTAATGGGATACATGGGGCGGGATGGGATAGCCTGGAACCCCAGATGCACCACTGATCTCACGTCAGGGGAGGGAAGGGGGGGGTCCCACCAAAACTCATTTAATCTCACCAAGGGGGGATCTAAATTGGAAAATAAACTGCTCACGTAATTAATGTATGCCCTTAATGGAAGCGCTCACTGAAACCAAAATACCTCTAAATTAACCCTCCAAGGTGGATTCCTGTCAACGAAGTATTGCCGTTGACTTTGAAAGACTATCTGTCAGATCGTTTAAAAAGTCGACTACCTAGACTAGGGGCCGTTCAAGTATTACGTAACGCACTTGGGGGGGGGGGGGTCTTGTGAAACGTTACTGTGCGTTACGAGGGGGGGGGGTCGAACAACGCGTTACGTAACATGTTTTTCTTTATTTAGATAAAAAAAATAGGAAATTAAAATCTTCCAAGTTGGCAATCCTTTTCATTTCCGAAATCTCTTGTTTTATTTATTACTGCAAACCCGATTAAATCAAGACAAAAGGTATTTAAGCGACTTTCCAGTACTTTGCGTGACTTACATGTGAAAATTGTCACTTGGGCGTTACGTAACGTGTAGAGGGGGGGGGAGGGGGGAGGAGGACCGAAAAACGTTACGGCGCGTTACATGGGGGGGAGGGGGGGTCAAAAATCTTCAAAAATTGAGTTACGTAATACTTGAACGCCCCCCTAGAAGATGGCTTCCCGCCAACATCAGGAAAGATGTTAATTTAAAAAATAAATGACAAACAAGTAAAGACAAATAAGAATAAATTAGAACATGGACAAAAATATTAAAAAGGAGACGCGATTAATTAACAAAACAAATAATTATAATTATTAATAAGAAAATAAATTTAAGAGATAAATTTTAATAAATTTTAGAGATGGCTATTTAAAAAAAATGTTTGGTTATTTATAATATTTAATTTACTATTAACGCTTTTTATAATTTCTAAAATTTCTAAATTATCTAATTGTATGCCCGTAGCGTAAGTATGTAAAATTTTAAGACCTTTATTAATATCAAAAGAATGACTTGTTTCCAAAATATGGTTGGCAAATTCAGAATAATAATTATTATTTAAACATCTTATATGTTCAAAATGAATTTAAAACATCAAACGACCCTCGTCTAAACATCACTAGCATACAAACGCACGGCAGTCAGAAACGCTTTCAATGTAGGCGTTTGGTATCGGACTGCTACCGTACTGCAGCGGCACGGCAGCAGCACGGCAGCAGGTTATAACCAGCAGCACAGTAAACGTGCAGCAGCAGTCCGACCAAGTCCGACACAAAATGTCTAAATTGAAAGAACCCTTAGAACAAAAAAAAAAAAAAAAATTAAATTAAACAAAAATAGATAAAATATAAAATTATTGCGTTGGAATGGGATATAATTTTGCAACCGGATGTTTGAAAGAACCAAATCGTGTCTTTATCGTCGCAACGCGAACAATTTTATCCATTCCGGGATGGATTTCAGTTATCACGCCTAAAGGCCAATTTAACGGAGGGGAATCTTCCTGTCCCACTAGTACGACAGTTCCGATATTAATCGGATGATCAGAAGTAGTCCACTTCTGCCTGACTTGCAAGGTGTGCAGATACTCTGAACGCCACTTCTTCCAGAAGGACTGAACCATGCTGTCCAATAATTATTTACGCTGAGTCAAATTGATTTTACCGTCTGCCAGGACAGAAGCAGGCAAGTACTGCAATGGTGTCGACATTAAAAAATGTGCAGGCGTAAGGACTTCTGGATAAGGGTCAGAAGACATAACTGTAAGCGGATGCGAATTCATTATGCACTCAATTTGAACTAGCACAGTCTGTAACTCCTCATAGGTGAGAAGCTGAGTTCCAATCACACGGTACAAGTGTGTCTTCATGCTCTTTATGTTCGACTCCCACATACCCCCAAAATGAGGCGCGCGTGGTGGAATCATTTTCCACTCTATACGACGCTTAGCGAGTTCGCGCTTTAAGGAGGGCTCATATTCAGATTCAACCAAAAACTTGTAGAGGTCATCTAATTGTGCCTTTGCACCCACAAAATTAGTACCATTATCTGAATACAAGCATGTTACCGGGCCACGCTGAGAAATAAAACGGCTGAAAGCAGCCAGGAAAGAATTTGAAGTTAAGTCAGAGACCAACTCAATATGAATAGCCTTGGTCACAAGGCATACGAATAGACAGATATATGCCTTTTGCGAATGTTGTCCTCTCCGACGAGTCAGCGTAATACGGAGGGGACCTGCGTAATCTACACTGGTATGTACGAAGGCCTTTGCTTCTGCAACCCGATATGACGGTAAATCTGCCATCTTCGGTGTAGGATGCGATGGATTTAAGCGGAAGTAACAATTGCATTTCTGCACCATCGCCCTAATAACAGTCCTAGCATCTAATATCCAATAGCGTTGACGTAAGATAGACATAAGAAGTCCTGGGCCTGTATGACAGTTCACGACATGAAAGTGAGCAATGATCAGATAAACAACACAGTCATGTTTGGGAAGTAAAACCGGATGTTTAACCTCAAAAGGTAAATCCGATTTAGAAAGCCGCCCCCCAATAAGTAACAGATTATCTCCATCAAGAAATAGAGATAAACTCTGGAGCCTTTTGGAATGAAATTTGCCTTTCTGGAGTGCAGCAATATCTCCTGCAAAATAAATACTCTGCACCGCACGAATCACAGCCTTTTCAGCAGTCATAAGATTATTGACCGTTCCAGAGGAAAGTGATATCTTTTTTATGAATCGGAGGACATAAACGATAATCCTTAGTAGTTTATCCCATGTGGATATACGCTGAGCCAGTTCACTCAGGACCGATTTTTCACCCTGAAATGTTGCAGTGAGCACATTAGCTTTGTGTTCAGGCATTTCACCAGTATTGGTAGGATGAAACGGTTTTAATGGCCATTCATGATGGGCCGTTCCACCATAAATCATGTGAAACGAGTTGGGAAGGAAGCATGCCACGAGAAAGGCAGTCGCTCGGGTTTTCACTACCAGCAACATGGTAAAAGTTCTCTTGAGACAAATATTCTTGGCACTGAGCCACGCGATTACTAACAAACACCGACCAGCGATGCGGTGAAGAATGTATCCAAGAGAGCGCAACGGTAGAATCGGAAAACGCATATGTTCCTGCAATAGGAAGACGCTCAGAATCTTGAACCGTCCGTATTAATTTGGACATCAATACTGCGGCACAAAGCTCCAAACGAGCGAGGGTCGCACTTTGGTGGGAGAAACCTTTGATTTTGCGCACAACAATCTCACTGTATTTTTCCCAAACAGATCAGTGGTGTGCAAATAAATCACACAGCCGTAACCATTCATGCTTGCATCGCAGAAAGCAACAACGAGCACCGCTCTGTCTTTTAGGACACCAACATGGCGAGGGATTTTCATAATTGAAATTAGAGGAAATTCCTGTGTAAGCGCCGAAAACCAATGAATAACGCTATCAGGGGGTGTATCATCCCAACCAATGTTGCACAGCCATAGGGCTGCGGTGTGGAGGGTCTTTTAAGTAAAGGAAGGAGAGGAAGTTCTGGGAACGAAAAGGATATGAGGGGTGGGTAGGAATCTGAGGGTCAGTGTATCCAGGAGTGAAGGACGTATGAATTCATTCCTCCCACGGCGGTGCAAGGCAATGTTCCGAGAGATGACGGCTGGAGAAGTCAAAGGGACTCCCTCAACCATTCTCTCCCGATCCAGTCTGCTATGCAGCTGGTCGGCAGACACATCCGCCGCCAATATTTGGACAAATTTTACCTCATGAACCTGGGCACCCCTGCTAAGTTACCAAACGTAGCGAACCACTTGGGGTGACCTACGGCAGAGGTGTTGGTTATCCAATAAATGGTTATCACAGCGGCGGTACCCATACCCGCTTCCCAAATTGGTAAATTTTATTACATTATTAAAAAAAAATAATAACCTTGTTCAAATTTGTTTCAAACACTACTGTAGCAAATAATATCACCGGCATCTTGCTAGCCTCTTCTTTCACGTGTATTGAAATGAGCGAATAGAGATAGCTAATTTTGCAATGCGATCACCACAAGCTGTGAACGATTCTATTTCTTGAAAACCACGGTATGCCTCTTCTTTCATGTGTTTATTGAAACGAGCTAATAGAAAGAGCTGATTTTGCAATATTACAAGCTTCGAAAATAGTGTGATGAACTGTTTAACTATCGAATAATTATTTTATTTTTACAGTGAATTAAATTATGGGCGATTTCAAAATAATGCTTTAAATCCGGATTTCTTTGTTTGTTTTTCTTTTAAATACGAGTAATTTTTATCAGTTAGGTACTATGATCGTCAGTAATAATTTACAAGAATTTGAACAAAAAAAAATTAACTTCTGACTCGATTTACTCAAAAAACAAAAACTTAAATCAAAAAAAGTTATACCACAAAATCGACTCCAAATGTGATGAGGATTCCCAAGTTTCCGGCTTGAACTATGAGTTTCCGGACACCTTGTATTACCAAGCGTTGAAGTGGGGGTGGAGGCGTGACTAGGGATTAGTAAAGGTTGGGGGAGGAGATAGAACGGACGGTGAAAGGGGGAATGTCAGAGAAGGGGCTGTAAGATATTATTTTATATTTATTGATAATGGAGTGGTTTTAAACCAGGATTGATAAAAATCATGATTTAAAAAAAAAATCAGATTTACTCAGATTTAAATCGAATTTATTTGATTCAAATCAGATTTTTTTAATATTTCATCTATTTTAACACGGAAGTCGGTCTAAAAAAGTATCGTAGTTGTTGTTCATTTTAATTATCAATCTATATATTTACATATATAAAAATCTAAAAATGTTTGTATGTATGTATGTCCGCTATGCATTGCTATATTAAGCATAGGAAATGTTTCAAACTTTCAAAATACCCTTTTTCCACCCTCGTGAAGGTTTCTGGATTATTACAACCACATGACAATACATCTGAAAAGTTTTTTTAATCATTACAAAAACTTCAATTCAAAATCAATAGACCAGTCTTTCCAAAATGTCTTTATTTTTATTTTAACATTTTACTGTGCACAAACATTTTTGAACATTACAACATTAAAAAATTAACACGACTTTACAAAAAAAGAGCACAAAAGGTAAGGGTTTGTGAAATTTCTTCCAACCCACCTGCAATAGGAAATGTGCTTGAAGAGATATTTTTTTTTAATATAATAAAAAATCAACAACTAAGAAAATTAAAAAGCCTTTTTTTCAATTATTTCTTGCTTTCATCCTTCAAGGGTGTTCTAGGCCATCATTTAAAATCAAAGAGAAAGGAAAGGTGAACTTATATATTAATTTTATTTATGTAAATGTGCAAATTTCAGTATTATATGGAAGATTGGAGTCGAGTTCAGACCAGACGCGGCTTGCCCTAACGTTCAATGGTGCGCCGAACCAGCCAATTTGACGGCCGGCGTAGTGCAGCGGTTAGGCTCTTGACTCGCACTCCGAAGGTCGCGGGATCGAATCCCGGCGTGGCAAATAAATTTTATTTGGTTAATTTGTGTTATTCACAATTTATTCATTTAAAATAATACATAGTATATTTACGGAACGTTCCAGAGTGGAAGATACTCTCAGTATCGCCCTGGTGTAAGACCAACATTCAGAATTGAAACTTTGCTTGAAATGGCTTTAGCCGTGTTTGGTGACCAGATCTGAATAGCCAGGTACTTCCCCACCTTCCTCTTCCCTAACTCCTTCCCCATTCCACTACCTTCAGCCTCACAACATACCCCAATTGGGGATGCCAGTCCCACTGGCTCCAGACGGGAGCAGTTGGGACTCTTGTGCGGTATTCATGTAAAAAAAAAAAAAGAACCGCCAACAAAATTGAAAATTTTGTAGCTCAACGTATTCCTACTTAATATTTTTTTTAATTTAAAACACGCACAATGTTGAAAATAAAAACTAATTACGTATTTTAATGCATGATTTATGCAAGAGATAATAATAAATGATTGCTGCCGGCTGGCGTTCTTTCCCGCGCGCTAATAACTAGGGACCAAGGCTCATACCATTCCGCGGGTTTTGGTCAAATGCCCCGTTAGGGAATTGTCATTTTGTATGGTGCCCCTAGAAACATCTCCAGACCGTCAAAAACACAAAATGTATCCAAAATCTGCTTCAAGCCGCACGGCGCCCGGAGCTACGAAGTTTGTCGAAAACATCCGAAGTATTCCGAAGGGCTCCAAATAGGTTTGAACGGGATATTAATATTTAGCTTGCAGGATAGTAAAATTCGACCATAAGTCAATGGGTTTTGTTGTGCTTGGGATTTAGGAAACCTATTTGACAATGACATTAGTTTTTCAGCTAAAAGTGACCTTTTATGTGTGAGCGTTTTAAATGCCCTACATCGGGAACTGGGAAGAAGCTTTCTGAAAACATTGGGTGAATGATGACTTCGCTCGGCAGAAGGACCGAAGAAGTTTATTTATTTATTCTCTACAAATAGGATAGCTACGGTGGCTACCTACGTGATCTACCCACAATTAAATAATATTATGTTTGAGTGCCTACTACACTTTGCGCGTATTCGCATCTTTACTCGGCTCTCAGGTAATTACTCTACGTTGCCTATATAAGCCGCGAGCACTGCCAGCCGAAACCAGTCGACTAGTCTAGTCCATCCCAACGGTCGCTCACACATACCGAGCAAGTGATAACGGTACAGTGCCGTAACATGATACAAAACCCTCGCCGGGCTGCCCGCAGTCAGCAACATGTGATTTACAAGTTTATCCAGGTTGACATCAGAAACATCTCCGTAACACCTTCGGGGCCTCCATCTTCAACCACCATCTTGCTGTCCGGCCCATCGCGCCATGACATGAGATGACATCTGACCTGTAACTACAAAACCTGCAGTGCTTTCTGTTCAGGTGCAACCCGATCTCTGGCATTCAAAACCTGAAGCGTTTCGCTGCCGCAGAGTTCTTCCTCACCGCCTCACAAGGTTCCTTCTTGCATTCTCCAACTCACCGGAGTCATAGCCGCCATATCCGTCCTCACAATGTTGATCGACTGCCTGGATCAGGTCGTCCTCTACCACACACTGTGTAGAGCAACACGCTGGCTCCCTGAAGATCTGCGCTCTTCACCGCCGCAGCTATCTCAACCTCATCACTGATCATGACCGAACATCTCTGACCACGCATCTGTCCACACCTCTGTCACTTCACTCCGAATCGACCTTCACTACTATGTAGCATGAATAAAGACCGACTCACTACTACGATTGACCGCCTTTCATTTCTCTCCCGTCTTTACTGGCACCGGAGTCCGTTCCCTCAGATTTATTTGCTAGGTGAACCACCAAACATTTTATGCACCAGCCGCGCCTGGTTCAGACTCAGAAGAGATGAGATGTTGAATGGAGGGGAGGCAATTTTTGATAAAGCTTGATAGAAGAGGATATTTATTTAGAGAGGGACAATAAAAAACATGTGTTCTAAAATTCCCACATCTAGACCACAGAATGTACAATCTGGGGAGTCAATGACATGAATTTTAAAAATGTGTGATTCTCATTCGAATAAGAGGGAAAATTTCTTTTTTGGAAAAATGGGGGATTGTTGAAACCATGGTTTTGATGGGATAGTCTCTATAATAATAATAATAATATAATAATATAATATAACACATATAATCAAAGATATAAATCAAATTGATGATTTATGTAGAAAATGTTTGGCTTTTCCGGAAACTATAGAACATATTATATCGGGATGTTCTATATTAGCGCCGTCCGAGTATACATTTAGGCACAATCAGGTTTTAAAAATAATCCACCAAAGTTTGGTAATTAAACATAACTTGATTGACTGCCGTAATATAGTACCATATTATGAATATGAACCAAATTCATTTTTAGAAAATGAATTTTATAAAATATATTATGATAAAACTATACTAACAGACAGAACAATTAGTCATAATAGACCTGATATAGTTTTACATGACAAAATTAAAAAAATAACTTATATCATTGATGTAGCTATTCCAAATTCCTGTAATAGTCAAAAAACTGTTGCTGAAAAAATTAGAAAATACACAGATTTAGGAAATGAGATTAAAAGAATTTGGCATTCTCGGAATATAAAAATATTACCATTTGTTATTTCGGCTACTGGCATTATACCTAGTTCTCTGATTCAAAATTTAGGCGTATTAGATTTGTCAAAGAATTTATACATAAAAATGCAAAAATCGGTAATTTTAAATACATGTAGGATTACAAAAGATTTTTTAAATATTTATATTGAGGGATCAGTAGAATTTATAGGTTCAATTAGGAATTCCACAGAGCCGAACCCTCTGATATGAAAATATCTGGAGTCGGTGAATTATTTTCCCATCTGGTCTCTGGTAGGTTGACATGTTGTTCTTGTATTGTTTTGTAATTATAATACATATAGTGCAATTGCATAACGTGGATTGACCAGATGATCATTTGGGAAGTGTGTGAAAGGGTTTAGTTTTTCCTGTGGGGAAAATTAAACCCGGACATTTAAATCTGGTGCGTAAATTAAAAATTAACACTTTTACCAGAAATGGATCCATTAACTGATATTGAATATGACAACCCTTCTCTGGAAACCATTACAACATTAACAATTCAAGAAATTAATGATTATATAAAAAACAACAAAGCAAAAACATTAAAAATACTCCACCAGAATATACGAAGCATCAACAAAAATTTCGTAGAGCTGACGGTGATTCTACAGCAATTTGATGAGGATTTCGACATCATCATACTCACAGAGTGTCGTATAAAAAAAGAAACATACTCACCAAAACACCTAGACAAATATAAGGAATATAACTCCACACAACATAAAAATCAGAATGACGAAGTGATAATTTATATTAAAAATGAAATCCAAGGAATTGTAAAAGAAATTCAACTCAGAGATGCTAACTGTCTACTAATAAACATTAATAATGACATCTCAGTATTAGGGATATACAGATCACCTTCAACAAGAGACATATCTCCATTTCTTCACTCCCTGGATTATGAGCTAACCCAACTACGATATGTTCGGAACGTGTACCTAATTGGGGACATCAATATTAACATACTGGACAGAAACACCCCCAATGCGATGACTACCAATTACTCTTACTGCACCATGGACTGATCAGTGCAGTATTAACTGCACTGCAGTATATTAATACCAACAAGATTAGGATATAACGAAAATGCTCAAAATGTATCTGCCTCCTGTATTGACCACATCATGATAAAAACAAACAAAGCATACGGTACCGCCGTTCTCCATTCCAATATTACTGACCACTTTACACTGCTACTTACCATTCAACTTCAAAATACACATACTTACATTAAAAATACAATAGTCAAAAATAGAATTAATATTAACAGGTTAAAGGATTTATTAAAATTGGAAGATTGGGGAGAACTACTCAAAATTAATGATTTTCAGGATTGCTGGCACTCATTTACAAGCATTGTTCAAACAAATATTCACAAATGTTCAGAATCATTCACTATACAAACTCCACACAAATGTAAAATAAAAAACCTTGGATTACTCAAGGACTTCTAAAAAGTATAAGTATAAGAGACAAATTACACTTAAAAACTAAAAAAATCCACTTGATCTTTGGTTTCTAAATCTTTACAAACATTATAGAAACATGTGTTCCAAACTTATAAAATTTGCCAGAGGTAACTATTACAAATGTCAGATTCAAAACTGTGATAATGACCCTAAACTTGTCTGGAAAATTATTAAGGAGATGACATACACTAACAACAATAAAAGTCGTGATATTACTGAACTTGATACACCAAATCAAAAATTAAATATGAAAGAAAATCCAAAGGAAATAGTTCAATTTGTGAATGAATATTTCTCCAAGGTGGGTTCTAATTTAGCTAAAAAAATAATTAAACCTCCTTATACTGATAATGAGATTAACAACACACTTATTAATAATATCACCTTTAAATTAAATACAGTTACAGCAGATGACATTAAAAGCATTATAGATTCAATGAAACCAACACTAACTTCAGGATCAGATGGCATCTCAATGAGAATAATTAAATCAACTAGAGATTAAATAATTCACCACTCCTCCACCTTGTGAACAGATGTATCATGGAGGGTATCGTATAAAATGGGTTCTGTTATACCAATCTTTAAAACTGGCAATAAAGCGGACATAAATAACTATAGACCGATAACAATATTGAATAATCTTTCAAAAATAGTAGGGAAAGTTATAAAGAAGCAGCTCACTCAATATCTTGAAACAAACCTCATACTATCTGAAAATCAATACGGATTTAGAAAAAATATAGGAACCTCCGATGCCATCGCCTCTATTGTAAAAAGTTTAAAACATAGTCTCGATAACGGAAATAAGTGTATCGGAATATTTTTAGATCTAAGTAAAGCCTTCGATACAATTGATCACACATATCTTCTAGAAAAACTCAAAAAGATTGGAATCTCAGGACGTGAACTAAACCTCATTAAAAGCCACATGTCAGAAAGGTTACAGTTAGTCAGGATTCAAAATGAATCAAGTCAACCAATACAAATCCAATATGGAGTCCCGCAAGGCAGTGTCTTAGGCCCGATTTTATTCCTGATATATATAAATGATTTATGTGAACTAAACTGTCACGGCTCAGTCATTAGTTTTGCAGATGACACAGTCCTTCTATTCCATGGAAAGTCATGGGAGACTGTATGTGAAAAAGCTGAAAAAGGGATGAATCGGGTAAAACAATGGCTTGATTCAAATTCACTAACACTAAATGATACAAAAACTAAATATATTAAATTCAAAATCCACAACAAACAGACGGATAACCTCAATACAAACCTAAACATAAAAATTCATAAAGACTGTCCAAAATTGAATGAAATACAAACAATAAAATACCTTGGAATAATAATTGATCAAAACTTAAATTGAAACTCCCAAGTGGAAAATGTGAGTAACAAATTAAAAAAACTAACCTACTTTTCAAAACAATAAGAAACATTTTAGATAAAGAACAGCTAATTAAAATCTATTATGCCCTAGCCCAATCTCAACTACAATATGGTCTTATCGGATGGGGAAGCTCATGCGATTCCACTATAAAACCAGTCCTCATAGCACAAAGGGCAATTCTGAAAATTATACTTAGAGTACCCATCAGAACCCCTACAGACTATGTTTAAAGTCCTGAATTTAATGTCACTGAAACAATTATATACAAAAGATATTCTAATGTACGCATTCAAAAATCAGGATAACTTTACACAGACAAACTCGGGCCGATTCACAAGATCTACATTACAACATACATTCTACCAACCTACAACTAAAACGACTTTTGGACAAAGAAATATGGAATACTTCTCTCAGTGGCGGACTAAGCCCGTCAGAGGCCCGGGGCGGCAAAGCTGAATGAGGCCCCCCCTAGTTGAAAAAGTTGATGTAATTTTACAAGATTATTCTTCAGTTCACACGGGTCTCTGGTCCTAAGGGACCTCCAAGCGTCTCTGTGTTCCCTTGATCAAATCTTAAATAAGGCACCAGAGCACTTTAAAAAAAATTGTTGTTTTTTTTTTAATTTATTTTCTAAAAGATGCATTTGTTAATAATGCTCACCTAACGTTTTAAGGAAATTCGTAAAATTGACGGAGCTACATCATTTTATATGAAACCGTTTTAAACAGTTTTTCAACCTGGTTGACAACATATTAGAAAAACTATACATCTGATTTGCATGCACCAAGTCTTAAACTGTTAGAAAATCTAGTTACTATGGCACCACATAGGGATTTTTTTAATAAATATATAACCCTATTTATTTTTTTTATGAACGCTGTTTTCCAAAAATTTTCCAAATATATCAAAATTCCTCTACGTGGTGCCATAGACACTGAATTTATGAAAAGTTTAAGACTTAATACACACAAATGTAAATGCAAATGCAATAAAAATACCTACGTACGGGCGGATGTAGTTTTTTTTTAAAATGCTGTTAAACCAGGTTGAAAAACGAGTAAAAAAAATTTCATGACAACCGCATTCATAATTTTGCTGAAGGATAATTCAACATACCCACTGTTTCAAAAGATTTCACATAAAATGCTGTAAAAATATTTGGTGAGAGAACTGTTAACTTCAGAAAAAAAAATTACAAACATTTTTTTACAGTATCCTGCTTAAAGCCCTGCTTAGGATTTGATCAAGGAAACATGGAGGCGTTTGGAGGCCCCCCAGGACCAGAGGCCACCGGACCAGAGGCCTCGACATGTTTAAGCCGGCCCTGGCAGGGCCCTATTGTCTATAAGGCAGTGTAGGAAACTGCCTAGGGGCCCCGCATCTGGTAGGGGTCTCTAGGGTAAAGGGGCCCCGAGACGTGCATTGCCTAGGGTCCCCGACATGTTTAAGCCGGCATATTGTCTATAACGCAGTCTAGGCCACTGCCTTTGAAAATTCAGTCACTATAGCCAGGGCCGTATTAGCAATAAGAAGTGTAGGCAACTGCCTAGGGGCCCCTACGCAATGCGGGGCCCCTAGGCAGTTGCCTACACTTCTTATTGCCCTGCCTGGCAGGGCCGTATAGTCTACAAGGCAGTATAGGCCACTGCCTAGGGACCACGTATCATCTAGGGGCCCCTATGGCAAAAGGGACCCCGAAAGGTACATTGCCTAGGGGCCCCGACATGTTTAAGCCGGACCTGGCAGGGCTCTCTTGTCCGTAAGGCAGTGCAGGCCATTGCCTTCGAAAATCCAGTAACTATAGCCAGGGAGATATTATCCATAAGAAGTGTAGGCAACTGACTAAGGGCTCCGCATTGGGTAGGGGCCTGAGGGTAAAAGGGCCCCAAGATGTTCATTGCCTAGGGGCCCCGACATGTTTTAGCCGGCCCTGGCAGGGCCGTATTGTCTACAAGACAGTGTAGGCCACTGCCTAGGGGCCACGTATCAGCTAGGGCCCCTATGTTAAAGGGGCCCCGAGACGTGTATTGCCTATTGCCCCAACATGTTTAAGCTGACCCTGGCAGGGCCCTGTTGTCCATAAGGCAGTGTAGGCCACTGGCTAGGGGCCCCGCATCGGGTACGAGTCCCTAGGGAAAAGGGGCCCCGACACGTGCATTCCCTAGGGGCCCCGAAATGTTTAAGCCGGCCCTGGTAGGGCCCTATTGTCCATAAGGCAAGTGTGAGCCACTGCCTTCACTCTAGCCAGGGCCGTATTATCCATAAGTGTAGGAAACTGCCTAGGGGCCCCGCATTGGGTAGGGGCCAGAGGGTAAAGGAGCCCCGAGACGTGCATTGCCTAGGGGGCCCGCATTTGGTAGGGGCCCCTAGGGTAAAGGGGGGGCACTGCCTCAGGGCCGCGTTTCAGCTAGGGGCCCCTATGGTAAAGGGGCCCCGAGACGAGCATTGCCTAGGGGCCCCGACATGTTTAATCCGGCCCTGGCTATGACACCCGGTTATGATTGTTTTATAAAGGGCTCCTTTTTTTTTTACGAATGACGAAAATTTACTATAAAAAATCGAAAATAAAATTCGCTGGTCCGCCATTTTTTCTTCTTTTTAGATATCGAAATTTACCTACATGGAGGCACTGGATTTTCGAAGAGTTTGAATTTGTGCATGCAAATCGGATGTTTAGTTTGTATATGTTGTCAACGGTTGAAAACTGTTTCAAACGGTTTCACATAAAATATTCTATCTCCGTCAATTTTTCGAATTTCTTTAAAAAAATTGGTGAGAGCATTCTTAACAAGTGCTTCTTCAAAAAAGATGACAATATTTTTTTTACAGTTTCCTGGTGCCTTAAAGCCTTGTTTAGGATTTGATCAAGGGAACATGAAGGTATTTGGGGGCCCCCCAAGATCGGGGGCCCGGGGCGGACCGCCCCCCCCCCCCTTAGTCCGCCACTGACTTCTCTGTAAAATTATTTAATTTACTCCCTCTTGCAATGAAAACCATAAAAAAAATAACTGCCTTCAAAAGAAGCATATAAATATGGATTATGGACATGGGAAGGAAGAAAATAGATTCAATTTTGCAACCTAACAAAGAATAATGCTTGTTTTGTACTTTCTTTTAGATCTAAGTTCATAATTTTCCTTGGTAATATTCTAACATATATTAGGTATTTACTTATAATAAAAATTGTACAATGTGTCCTTAGAACGGGGTACCCCAGTAAGGATACATTTTCTCTAAAAAACTGTAAAAAAAAAAAAATATATATATAGTCCTTTATATTGAGGCATAGCAGGCTCCCTTGGATTGACCAGCAATGTTCCAATATTCTGCCCAAACATTGCGATCTATCTTTGATGATGGAAAAAATATCATTTTTAATTTTTTAAACTTTATGAGTAAAATCTAAAATTATAATATTTAATTAAATGAACACAATTGTGTTGTGTTCATTTAATAAAATATTATAATTTGAGATTTTACTCATAAAGTTTAAAAAATTAAAAATAAATATTCATCCTAGACTTGCAGAAAAAGTCAATAGATGTCGCGTATTAAAAATAAAATGGATAAAAATGTATCCAGACACTATCTAGATTGCATTTAGTTTGAGTTGAATCTTGCAATCATATATAAAGATAGCAGCCAATAATATGTGCGTTAAGAAGATGAAGATAATTTCGGTAGTTCTTAGTCGAAGTATGATACAGTTAAAAGTGACCGAATTAATATGGGTTCCATAGCTCAATCGGCAGAGCTGTTGCCATGTTAGCAAAAGGTCCTGGGTTCGAATCCCAGCGGAGCCAATATCTTTTCTGATTTTTCTGTCTCCAGATTTCGATTGAGTTTCGCTAATATTGTGTTCATTTAATTAAAAAAGAAAAAATATCAGATAGGGGAATATGGTTTACGAGGATAACAATAGGGTTGGATGCTCCTTGTTTTGCCAAGGAATCTGCAATATCGTTACCCACGATGCCAACATGTCCAGGAATCCAAATCAGATAAAGACAAAAGTAAGAATATTAGCTTTGAAAAAATAAGAAATGAATGGATTTTTTATTAACCTAATATTGTTTTTTCTCATGTTCATATTTGCTCCAACTTTGCGAATGTGCTAAAATATACAAATATTCTCGAATGCGAATATTCGTTACATCACTAGTGTTTACCAGTACCTAAGGGAACGTACCCATAATACGTGACAAACTTTTTTCAATTTTTAAACCCCCCCCCTCCCTCGGTGACTAAAAACCTAAGCCCCCATCACTCATTGTGACCAAGCGTGGTATTTTGAAGATCCCCCCCTTGAACGGGTCACGTAGTATGGGCACTTTCTCTAATAGTGCCTACCAGTAATAACCAGTACCTAGCAGTGCCTACCAGCAATTACCAGAATCTATCAGTACTTACCACTACACCTACCAGTAAATAACCAATACCTACCAGTGCCCACCAGTACCTAACAGTGCCTACCAATACTTACTAGTACAGTCTGTCAAAAAAGAGTAGAAAATATAAAAACTGGAACTACTACATTTAAAAAAAAAAAAAAGTTTTTCTTCATGACATAAATTTGATTAAAATGTGATTTATAAAGCGATTTGCTTTAATTTAATTTAACATAAATTTGAATTTAACAATAGATAGAAAGGAAGAATCACTAATGGTGAGTTTAGTTATACTACTTTTAGATCTGAATGAGTTAAATATATTCAGATCTAAATTTAGAGATATGATCTAAACCCCAGGCGACGCTAGGTACTTTATGTAGTATTAAATAAGTATGAGTAATTTCTAAACTGTGCTTTATATTTTATTACATTATAGTTATTCTTCATTATGTTAACACAAAATTTCAAAGGTATAATAATAATATACCTATATGCAATTCTAATTTTAAAATCGGCGAGTATCTATACTGCAATGAAAAAATATTTTTTCCACTATTATGCCTTTTTAATTTTTTATAAAAATGTAGGTTACACAGCTTTACTTTAACACCATGAGTTATGTGTTTAGTATTGCCATTTGATCAACAGTGGCGCCCTCATATATTTTCTACTCTTATTTGACAAACTGTACCTTTTTTTTTTACAGTGAATACCGCACAAGAATCTCAACTGCTCTCGTCTGGAGCCAGTGAGACTATGGCATCCCCAATTGGGGTATGTTGTGAGGCTGAAGGTAGTGGGGAGGGGAAGGAGGTGGGGAAGAGGAAGGTTGGGAAGTACCTGGCTATTCAGATCTGGTCACCAAACACGGCTAAAGCCATTTTCAAGCAACGTTTCAATTCTGAATGGTGGTCTTACACCAGGGCGATACTGATAGTATCTTCCACTCTGGAACATGCCGCAAATATACTATATATTATTTTAACCCTTCAAAAATTTGACTTTTTTTTCGGATGGTCAAAATATTTTCGCTTTACAATAAAATGCAAATATTTGGAATATTTCTGAACACATTCAAAAACCAAAAACTGTTTTAGAATGGTGATGAAATACGCTTTCAAATTATAGAATTCGAAAAATATATATTTTTTTTAAATTATAAAATTTTTGCATACAAACATAAAAAAGTTTTCAAAATAGGTCACCTTATGTTTTTTCTAACTAAAGTTACTGATAATAAAAAAAAATAAAAACAGATGCACATTTTATTAGACAATTGTATAACAAAGACATTATTGTAACCTCAATTTTTTGTCGCTCTATGAAAATTTTTTTTAAAAAATTCCCGAAGTTTCAAATTCGTTTTTCAATTTGCGATTCAAAACTTTATGTACATAAAAGTGTACAATTTATTTTTTTGGTGGCTATTTTTTAGATTTTTAATATAAAGCATGATGTTTTTCCTTTCTAACACCGATTAGAACATATTTCTAACTATGATAGTAAGGGAGTTACGGCGTCTTATGTGAGACCTATGTGCGTTGGGACAAATCTGGTCTCCTGTGATTAAACGGGTTAAATGAATTAATTATGAAATAACACAAATTAATCAAATTAAATTTATTTGCGCATGCCGGGTTCGAACCCGCGACCTCCGGATTGTGAGTCAAGAGTCTTACCCACTGGACTACGGAGGTCGTCTATCGTACCTATCAGTTATTACCAATATCTACCAGTGCCTATTCATCCGATTGCGATGAAACTTTGGGGATTTGATGTGTGCATGCCCGCAATGGTTGTCACATAAATAATTATGTGACTAATGCGGTTCTTGCTTAGGTGGTTATTTTGTCTATGGTGTTTTTTTTGGACACTGGTAATTTTTGGAAAAGAGAGAGTTCCTTTTTGTTTATGGGCACTTCCTTCCCATCAACTTGGGCAGTTGGGTCGGAAATTGGTCACTCACCATACTGGTGTTTAAATTTACGTTTAATCATGAGAATCTAAGTCGATTTTAAACCTAAAAGAACGCGGGGTGTTTTTTACGTAACACGCGAGGTTCGTGTACGAGTTATTTATAGTGGATGACGTGAAAGTCCTACTTTTTTCCGATGTGGCTGGTTGGCCGTTTTGTGGGATTTTTCTGGAAAAGGAATCGTGAAGTGAATTGCTCCTGGTGTTGGCTACTATAATATGCCTTCACGACCCCGCGTCGCAAAGTCACGGTCTGCTAACCGTAATACGCCAGACGTGGATACTGTTGGGGGCCACGTGCCTTTGGATTGGAGTTCGTAGAGATGGCCCGTGGCTGAATGCGCTCCTTGGAGGTATAGCGTCCTCCTGCCCAATTAGAAGGACGACCTTGGTGCTCTGGATTCCGCGCCGTTCCCATATGGGAAGACTGGAGTTCCCGTCCCGTCTCGTGTTTTCTCACTGCGAAGCAAGATCGCGTTCGTCTACCGGGGTTATTTTCGTATAGTTAGCTTAGCGTGTCCATTAGAAGTCCATCTGGTATGTGTATTTTTTATATTTTCTTGTGTTACCTTGGTACGAAGTTTGTACACTTCCTTGCTGCTTTTTGGTTTGGATTCAATACATTTTTATAAAGTTCCTCTTCTTTTATTTGACTGAAAACCCTACCTACATGACAGATAACTACTTGGCCCACTATCCTGAGCCCTGGTCTCTGCTCTGCCGCAAGGTTACCTTTTTTATACGAACACGATACGTTTTCTATATATACTGGTGAGCTCTGGCATTATGAAAATTGTATAAAAAAATTGCAATAGGTGGCATGCGAGCTGTTTCAAAACTGAATGAATGGAATGCGGGAGGGGGAGGGGAACTCGGGAGGGGAGTTCGCAGGACAGGAGAAGCGGGAGAGGGGAGTGGGGAGAGGGAAGGCGGAGAAGGAACGCATGAGTAGAAGGGGAAGTGGGAGAGGAAGGGGAGGCGGAAGGGGAATGGGACGAATGGGAAAGGACACGCAGTGAGAAACAATTTCTTTATTAAGTGACATAGATTAATGCATGCCGTTAACTCACTAGTTTTTAATAAATTTCTTTAAAAACAGCACATAATTTATTTTTCATTTTCCGGATTTTTTCTTCTTCTTAAAATGCATGTTGTAAAAGACGCACTTATTTTTGTACAAAATTTCTACAATGCAGATCAAAATAGTTAAAAAATGGAGAAAAATGACAAATTCAACTCATTTTTGGATTTATTGTCCTTTAAAAACATTTTATTGAAAATAATCAGAATTATTAGCAAAAAATGCAAAACTTTTCAGCATTTTTATCTGAGTTTTCATCTCTCTGGTGTGAACGAGGATGGGGGGTAAGTCGTCGCCCGAGTTCTTAATTGTGCAAACTACCATTTTATCGAAAATGAGTTTTAAATGCAATCATGTTAAGGATACGATTTCGCATCGTTAGATTAATAAAAAATAGTTTTACGAGCCATATACAATTAATTACAAGCTTTTTAAAATGTCAAAGTCCACAACAATATTCTAAAAGTGAGTTCTTAATTAGTTAAACTCCTTCTTAGTTCAATCTCATTTGCCGCGAAATAAAATTTGCGGGCTAGATTAGTCAAACTCCACCAATCGACCAATCACAGCACACCGATCCACGATACCGCGCCGCCATGTTGTTTGTTTACTTCACCTTGTTTTTGTTATTGTGGTGTGTTACGCGGAAGCAAAAGGCATTTAATTGTATTACAAGTGAGTTTTTGAATAACGAAATTACAACAAAATGTCTAAAACTATTGACAAAAGATCATACATACGCAGCAGTGCTGAAATAGAGCGGTAGTATTAGTTTTAAGTATCTTTATCAATGACGTTTCAGTTTTGTTTTATAAATGGCAAGGAACTTTGTAATACAGCGTGTTCATTTTTCGGTTTTAACTCAGTTCTCCTTTCCGATAGTTTTTATTGTCGAAATCAGTTTTGTTGTCTATCATTTCATATTAAAGTTAGAAGTTCGATTCAAAATTGTCAGTTTATCCGTATTTGTATGAAGCCTTTGTTTGACATTTAAGAATAAGTCCAGTCATTAGGCAGTTTGTTGATATAAATTCTGGTGCAATTCTGATTTTTTCCTCATTTATGTGTTGTGGGGTGATCCGAGTTTCGCCAACAAAAATATGGTTGGGATTTGAGTTTTAGCTAAAGAACGTGAAAAAAAATAGTTTTTCCAGGATTTTAATTATAATTTAATAACTATTGACTCTGTGAAAAATATTTTATTATTTATGAATTACGCCACTTTTTTACATGAATACTGCACAAGAGTCCCAACTGCTCCCGTCTGGAGCCAGTGGGACTATGGCATCCCCAATTGGGGTATGTTGTGAAGCTGTAGGTAGTGGGGAGGGGAAGGAGATAGGGAATAGGAAGGTGGGGAAGTACCTGGTTATTCAGATCTGGTCACCAAACACGGCAGAAGCCATTTCAAGCAACGTTTCAATTCTGAATGGTGGTCTTACACCAGGGCGATACTGAGAGTATCTTCCACTCTGGAACGTGCCGCAAGTATACTATATATTATTTTAAATGAATAAATTGTGAATTACACAAATTAATCAAATAAAATTTATTTGCCACGCCGGGATTCGATCCCGCGACCTTCGGAATGCTAGTCAGGCGCCTTACCGCTGCACTACGCCGGCCGTCTGGTAATACGCAATATTTCTTATTCAAACAGTTAGATTTATCTTTATTATGACGCAAAGTGAGTATTTATGTCGGGGGAGACAAAAAACATGCAAAAAATAGGCATTCAACATATTAATTATGTTTAAATTAATTCATTTACGCGGTAACGCCATTTTCATATATATTCAAGATTAAGATTATTGAAATCGGTATAAAAATGTTTTAATTCATTATTCTCATATGGTTTTTATTTTCCTCACAAAAAAAAATTCAATAAATTTAAAAAATATTTTAATGTGTTTCAATTATAGTTTTATTATTTTTTTTAAATTATCTTTGCATGACCTTTTCAAAGCGTTCCCGTTCCCGCCCTGTTCCCCTCAGGCGTCCCCTCTGCCTTATTCTCAGATTGTTTGTATTTTTCTCACGAAAACGCATTTCAATAAATTTTTAACAAATGTGTAATGTGTTTCAATTATAGCTATGGTATTTTTTAAAATAATTATCGCTACACGTCCATTCCCATGCGTTCCCGTTCCCGCCCCATCCCCCTTCCACGGTCGTTCCCCTTTCACCTTCCAACCCCTCCCCCCTCCCGCTTCCACTTTCCCCTCCCTTGTTTCACTCCCGCGACTCCCTCCGCTTCGTTCCTTCCTTCCTCCCTCCCAGATTCCCCACCCCCCCTTCCCCCCTACCGCTTAACTCTTGTTATGTTCGCACATACGACAAAACAGTTAAAGAAGCGTCGCCTCTCCCACAGGTTGACAATCAAGTGTTCCTGTCGATGGATTCGCAAATTATCGTAATGGCGCGACCATTGCTTAGCAATACCGGAGAAAGAAAGCTATAAAAGGGCTAACGCACTTAAATTCGCCCTCTTTCCTTCCGCCTAGCTCATACTAGTAACATCGTGTGCCTAGTTCTCGCCCGAGGCGATAGCCTCGCGGGCACCCCGTTTGGGTAACCTGAGACAATGGCGTTGCATTGGCCTTAGATTCGGTATATTAAGTGACTGTGATCCTGGAGCCCTGATCCTGGAAGTGGAGCAGCATGTCCATCTTCGCCCTGGTTGAATGCTGGCCCGCGATGTCCAGCGACTGATTCCTGTCTCCGGCTAAGGACTCTGCCCGGCAGGCATGAGCTTAGCCGGCCCCTTCCACCGCACAATCCCTCAAGAGGACCAAGGTAGTCTCCTAATTATAACTGTAGATATTCGAGCCATTAACTTCCAGTTTAGTATCATTTCAAGTACCTATCTTCCGTTCTAAAAGCTATCATTTAGGTCTTAAATCGTAATGTCCTATTGTACAAATTGAACCCCTTTATTGTAATAAATATGCTATGTAAAACCGACTTTCAATTACATTCATTCATCTTGTCAAGAGTGCACGAACCTAACCCTGAGACGAGTCCATGTGAGATGTGAGAGGTACGTAGTAAGGCGTTCGAGCCGCTCACCGTACAGACTGTATTCACAATCATACATTACACTGGCGCTTGAACACTTTACAAGAAATGAATAATGTTATTGAAAAATGAATATATATTTCTATATAATATGCTAAAAAATTTGTGCTTATATTGTGTTTTAAAAAGATAAATGTAAAATGTCTTAATAAGTTCGTTTAAATAAAGCCAAACATATTCAAAATATAGTTATTCAGTTGACGCGAGAACAATGTACAGATTCTAGGGCGAGTCCATTGTTGATTTGAAATGTTGATTCAAATAAACCATAAATCGGGTTAAATACTAATTCAAAACAGTTATTTGTGTAATTTTGATAAAATTAACGAGAACAATTCTATTAAACCATAATTAAATACGGTTATTTGAATAAAGTAGTTCCAAAATTCAGCGGCGTAATTGAATTGGACCCGTCCAAGTCAGAATATTTCGGTAGAAGCACGAAAGAAATAACTCGTAAATTTGCCGCGAAAGCAATATAAAAGAAGTTTTAAATTTCAATACATTTTAAAATGCATATTTCGTTGTGAAAATATTAATAACTCTTCTTGTTATTTCAAAACTAATTAATAGGTAATTAACTAAATATAATTCCTAGTGTTGAAAGTGAATTTAGTTATCCCGCGCAAAAAACGAAATCGTCATGTAGGTATTCAAATTAGCAAACGGTCAGCAAGTCGAAACAGAACGAAGACGCGTGCAAGCGGTAGCAATAGAATTGTATAGATTGGTCACCGTAAATAATAAAGTCCATAAGAATTGAGCCCACGAAATAAAAACAAAAAAGTAAAATAAAAGACAAATGAATACATTTTAATTAAGAAATACAAAAGATTTAAAAATAAAATAAATTTCAAATGAAAAAAATTATTATATTGTTTCAAACAAAGCATTAGAAACGGCCGTTAAATTATTTCAAAAAGAATTGCGCGAAAAATAAGAAAAACATAATTTATATTCTGTAATAATAAATTGAAAGCAAAATAAATAGGAAATGAATAATAATAATCCTTGTAAATTGCAAAGAATAACAAAAAATTAAATGTTAAACTGTTTAGAAAGAGAAATGTTTTATATGCGCTAAAATTAATAGGAGGTCCTCTCTAGTAATAGCCACGGAAACCCTTCCGTGTTCGAACACGCGTGATCATCGTGATAGGTACTTTACGGGCTAGTCCAAGTTTTGCATTTTTTCGAAGCGCGTCGCGTGCACAGAACACAAAATCCAATGAATATTAAAGTGTGAGGTAAAATTTGTCGGGAATAATTTTTGAATTCTTATTAGATTAAAACGAAACATTGTTAAATGAATTTTTACATTATCAAGGAAGTGAAATAGTTTTAAATGCTTGAGTTAATTACGGAATGAAAATTTTATAAATTTTTTTTTTTTACTCTTTCCTGGTAGCATGTCTAGTATTGTTGGATAATAATAGATCTAGAGAATTGAAAATGCTTAAGAGGATAGTACACATTGAGATTTAAAAAGAAAATATGCAGTTCATGAATAATATGGTTTCAAATTCGAGTGAAAATTGGAAATAAATTAAAATAGTGACTTGTATATGATAAAAGTTAATAACTTGACGGTATCACCTGACTAAAGTATCTTGGAATTAGATGTAGTCCAAAAAAAAAAAAAAGAATACAGTCTAACAAGCATACCTACGGCAAGTTATATAAAATCATGATCCTTTAACAGCGACTTTTTTACTTAAAGATCTATTAGACTATGGAAGGCAAATGCGACCCATAATTTAACCTCTAAGTGATTAAGTATGCTCGCGCAGTCGTATATCTCTGGAATCCAAACTCTGTTGTGGAGACGATTTTAATCTCAGAAACCGCTTAGCCAGGACAAGGAAGATTGCGAACGTAAAAACCCCTCCCTAATACAAGTTAAAGAGAAAAACATATATAAACATATGTATATTTCCAAAATATTGCTTGACGTTATTATTTAGAAACTAATTTTCCTATAAAAATAAAATAATAGTGGAAAAAAAGTTAGGAACAGATTTCAACTAGTAAGATCATGTGGTAGAGAAAAAAAAATCAAATCAAACTGGTTTTTTAGTTGCAATGTTTTTTTTGGTGGAATAAATCAGAAACCACAAAGAAAATTGTAGTTGAAATACCCAAGTTGTAAAATCATTATCATTTTGAAGGCTAATCTTATATATCATGAAAAAAAATAGTGATGGTAAGTAAGGCGGATGCGAAATTTACTGTCACAATTCAATATATAAGACAAGCCCGGGTGTAATTAATTGAAAAGTAATCTGAGATTGTACATCAATCAAGTGCCGTAATAGACCCCAAAACAAGTTGAACAATATTGCAAAACGCATATATGAAAATATATATGTATTTCCACGAATTTTTATTTATAAAAAGAGGAAAAAGTTGAAAACAGAATAGTTGAAAGATTTTAAATAATGAAAAGTAAATAAATACTAGAGAATTTAAATTTAACGGAAGTAATAAAAAGTAATAGGAAAAGGTTAAAATTTTAATTAATTACAAATTAAAAGTTAAAATTCGTTCATGAGACATAGAAAGTAGAGAAAAGTTTGAGAAATAACGAATGCACGCGCGTTATGCATAACAGCAGACATAAGTACCTACGCAGTAACAGATGGCCCGGCTAGGAAAGAAATTTTGTATATGAGAGAATACGGTACCTATGTAAAGCGTTGTAGAAAACGGCAAAAATTCAGAAAAGGTATAATTTGTATTGAGAAATTTTTTTTTGTAGAAAAATAATTAAATTCTTGTATAGTTAGTTCTTTTTTGCTCTCTTAGTGATTCTAATATTAATTATTTGAGATTTAAAAATGTTGATTTAATCTGAGATCAGAGTAGCTAACTGAAATCGGGTTGAAAAAAAAACAGGAGAGAGTGCAATTGAACAGCTATTACGAAACAAACAGATTTCGGTCAGGAAAATATTTTTTTTTGTGTTTTGGAAGTTTAAAATAAACATTTTTCATAAGAAAATAATAAGAATTAAATTAAAATGATACGTTCTCATTCGTATAATAATAAAAAATAAAGATCATACCTGGTTTGAAAAAAAGGGAAGTAGGAATACTTGACTAATGTGGTTTGCTATTAAAAAAGGCGGGAAGGAAAGAAAAACAAAAATTTTGTATATAAAGGTAACCATTTTTGTATGAGATTATTATAAATAAACTATACTATAAATGTTATGTATATTATTGTATATAAAGGTAACCATTTTTGTATGAGATTATTATAAATAAACTATACTATAAATGTTATGTATATTATTGTATATAAAGGTAACCATTTTGTATGAGATTATTATAAATAAACTATACTATAAATGTTATGTATATAATTGTAAATAAAGGTAACCCATTTTGTGTAAATATTTATGTATATAAATTTTCGGTGTTGTTTATAGAATAGGTATATCTCTCTTTAAATTTCTTTTTCAATAAAAGTTGTGACAAATAATACAATACGTCGAAAAGTAAACAAGAAATCGAACAAATAAGTACGAAAATAAATTTTCAAATAACGTCAGATTGTAAAAAATAAATTGAATTTGAAAAAAGGTAGAGAGATTCTGCATAGTTATAACAATTGTCCTGAGCTAGTATTGAAAAATAAAATGTTGAATAATTCAGTTAAAAAATAAAACTAAGTCTCTTGTAACGATGCGGAAGTAAAAAGGCCTTCGTTAATAAAAGCTGTTTAACACAAAATGGAATATGTTTTACATATTAAATAAACAAAAGTAATAAAAATAAATGTTTTTAATATTTTGTCAAATAGATAAACAATTTAGCAAGAGCGAAATAAAGAAAGAATAAATCACGAGCATTCGTAAAGATTAATTGGTGACATTCGTAGAGATTTTTTAGTGTCCATTTTAAAAAATAGAAAGTAGTACACGAATTTAAAACAAAAAAGATAATCATTTCTTACTTAAGTTTAAATGAAAAGGATTTTTAAAGAATAAAGTTTTATTCTTCTTGACTTGTATTACAAAAAAGACAACGTGTGATCGTTGTTCGGAAATTATATTGTGCTTTGCGCAGATATTGAGTTCTAAGTGAGCTCAAGAAATGTAATACGGGTACGGGTACCAGCGTATACATTTCTAGTTTCAAAACATTATAGGAAAGTCTTCCTTAGAATTAAGACAAGTGGGGTTGCCAAGAGAGTAATCTTGGGCAATAAAAAAAAAAAAGAGAAAATTTGTAATACAAGAAGAGATACGAAATTTTTTTTAACACTTCAAGTGAGTTTTGAGTAATAGTCGAATAATGGAATTTATATACTTAGTTTGGGTCTAACTAGAAAAAGACCATGGCGCCCAAAGTTAGAAAGGAACAGAAACATGTATTTACATATTTTAAATAAAACAAAGTTAACATTGTAAGGAAACAACGTAAATAAAACAAAACATAGATATTGAAAAGGGAATATTACATTGAGATGTATTGTGAGGTCAAAAGGTCCGTGACGTCACAATAGAAGGAGTATTAATTGGACTTAATGTTGTATTATATTGAAATTGAAGCAAAAAAAATTATATCAAGTTGTGAGAATAAGTTGAAAATTCCTGTCAAATAATCTTTAATAAGAAAGTAATACTAATTAAAAGGAATTTGGAATAAAAAATTAAGAAACAGAAAGAAAAGAAGTTTTTGCTAGCAAATTCAATTATAATATAGCGTTCAAATGTATATAATTGTATATATCTTTTTGTTGTTAATTTAAATGTTTATATCTCTCTGATTTGCTTTCAAACAAATAAAGTCGTCAGTTAACTAACAAATATTAGATTTGGAAAATAATTTTTTTTAGTATTTTGATTGATTGAAGTTTAATAATAAATTTCTGTATAACCTGTGGAGTTATCCTGGGGTTAGTGTTGGAACATGTAGGTGTTTTTGAATCGGGTATGTACCCACCCTAATTGGGAATACAGAGAGATAAAATAAACTTCGGTTGTTTAGAGTATTTGAAGGAGAAAAACATAAACAGGTTCGAAAAATTGAGATTTGTATTAAAATCTAAAAGTTCATGGAAATTTTGTAATGAAGAGAAAGTTAATTGGTATTAATGTTCAAATCTTAATAAAATTACTGCAAATAATTTAGTTTGGTAATAAAAAGTTGAATTTAATTAAAAACATAGTCAAGATTTTTTTTTTTTAGAAGAAAATAAATTTTAAAATAAAAAAATTAAAGTTTCGTTAGCAAATTCAGTTAAAAAATTCATTAAAAAAATTGAAATGTATATAAATTGTTAGCTTGTAAGATTGAAATGTTATAACATGAAAACACGCGAATTGGATACTTCGGTATTTCAGCGACGAAAGTCAACGTGTAATTCACCGTATATCGGTGTTGTAAAAAAAAAAAGTCTGTGTTATTGGAATTTAAAGCGTATTCGGTTGAAGATGAAGTTAAACAACTTAGAGAGAATATATATTATATTGAAAACTATCATAGATCTTAATTTTCTAGTGATGTTCTGTTTTTTTTGGTTATTTGTTTTATATATGTGTCTGTCAAGCGCAATCATTGAAAAGGATTACTATGTGTTCGAAGGCGTTTTCATTTGATTTGGTCAGTAAGACAGGGTCATTGTTTTTTAACATGACGTGAGGAAGGTGTGTGTCACCTGTGTTTACGCCGAGCACAATCATTGGAAAGGGAGTTTCCTGTGGATTGGTTAGTGAGGCAAGATCATTGTTCTTTAACATGATAGTGTATGCATACAAGGGATTGGATCTCTATAAAAATGATAGGATTTAAAGTATAGCCTTAGAATTATACCTACGTTACAGGATTTAATATATGCCTTATAATTATATTATAAACATGATAGGATCCGTATAGCCTCATAATTATACCCATTGTAAACTATGAAAACAGAACTGAAGATGGCTTAAGAGAAATTCATCAATAAAGTTAAAAGGGAATAAATCGCAAGTTACAATAACACAGCAAATTTAAAAAAATACTACTCTAATTGGTGCATGTATTGTATTGTAACCCTTTAGTTTAGGTTGTAAAATGCGAATATGTATCAATTTCGATTGATTACATGACATTAAGTCGGCATTAAATGTCCATTTAATGGGCGAGAGAAAAAAAAATGTAAATAAAAAGTGTAAATATTCAAGAGGTTCATGTCTTGTATTGTCCTCTACACAAGGTGTAAAATGCGAATATGTATCAATTTCGATTGATTACATGACGTTTAGTCAGCATAAATTTTTGAAATTTTTTTTTATTATTTTTATTATTTTTATTAAACATTACATAATGAATATAACTGACAAACGATTGGTATTGGCATAAAAATTTATGTAAAATGCGAAGGAATTGACCTCGGTTGTTCAGAAAAAAATGAAATCGCATTAAAATATCCATTGAATGGATAAGATAAAAGAAAAATGTATAGAATCCTGTACAAAGATTAATTTCAGCAAAGTTTTTTTTTAAATTATTGCGAGGAAGAAGGTGATGATTTGCTGCTACAGCAAATAATTTAACAGTTTATGTTAAAAAATTTGGAAGATCAGCGTGTTTTGTATCGCGAGAGTAGCGTGTTTTGTATCGCAAAGGAGAAAAGGGAAAGGTACAAGTTCTTTTGAAATAGGGTTGTTTAGCTTGGCTCACAGGTAGATAAATTCGTTCTTGGCTCAGTAGGTAGGGAGTGTTAAATTAGTTGTGATAATGACAACTCTATGTCTTATAACCTACAGCACATCCAGAAATGTCTGCAAGAAACGAGAAAATATCTTCAGGGTACAAGGAACAATTTTTCAATAGAACTTAAATGGAAACTTACGATGACACAAATTAGAATGGATACTTCTTCAAAGAATTAAAGGAACACTCTTCAACAGTCCTGCAAATTCAATAATGCTGCGTTTACAACATACCACATTTTTGGTAAATGCCCAAGTCAAGCCAGAATAGACCTTACAATCTTCTTACATTATATTGGACAGAGAAGGCAGTGTTATGTTCGCACATACGACAAAACAGTTAAAGAAGCGTCGCCTCTCCCACAGGTTGACAATCAAGTGTTCCTGTCGATGGATTCGCAAATTATCGTAATGGCGCGACCATTGCTTAGCAATACCGGAGAAAGAAAGCTATAAAAGGGCTAACGCACTTAAATTCGCCCTCTTTCCTTCCGCCTAGCTCATACTAGTAACATCGTGTGCCTAGTTCTCGCCCGAGGCGATAGCCTCGCGGGCACCCCGTTTGGGTAACCTGAGACAATGGCGTTGCATTGGCCTTAGATTCGGTATATTAAGTGACTGTGATCCTGGAGCCCTGATCCTGGAAGTGGAGCAGCATGTCCATCTTCGCCCTGGTTGAATGCTGGCCCGCGATGTCCAGCGACTGATTCCTGTCTCCGGCTAAGGACTCTGCCCGGCAGGCATGAGCTTAGCCGGCCCCTTCCACCGCACAATCCCTCAAGAGGACCAAGGTAGTCTCCTAATTATAACTGTAGATATTCGAGCCATTAACTTCCAGTTTAGTATCATTTCAAGTACCTATCTTCCGTTCTAAAAGCTATCATTTAGGTCTTAAATCGTAATGTCCTATTGTACAAATTGAACCCCTTTATTGTAATAAATATGCTATGTAAAACCGACTTTCAATTACATTCATTCATCTTGTCAAGAGTGCACGAACCTAACCCTGAGACGAGTCCATGTGAGATGTGAGAGGTACGTAGTAAGGCGTTCGAGCCGCTCACCGTATGTTAATCTCATCTCATCTATCAGTACATTACACTCTGTAAAATACACACATTTTACAAACAACTCGCGAGCCGCCTAATGTATTTTTTAAAAATAAATATCATTAAGTCAGAGCTCACCATTATACATAGAAACCTTCGCGGTTTCAGCACAACAACTGACCAAAGTTTCACCACAATCGGTTAAATTGTGTAGGAAATAATAAGATAATTTTAAGCAAATTGCATAACCCCAGATCTGAACATATGTAACAGATTCCAAAAGGAAGTGTGGCTGGAGTAACTCTTCAATAATAACTCCAGCCCTTGAATATTGGTCTTTATTCAAACAATAAAGAGACCCGTAGGGTAGCTCATGTACGGTGAGCCCAATAATGCTATCTCTCTCCGCGGTTTTTATAACCCACATGAAGTGAAAACCTGGCAGCAGACGTTTTGCCAAAAACGACCCGCCCAAGACGGATGGTAACAAGAGAAGAAGAAATTAAAAAATCCGTGGCAATACGAAATCGCCCTGGCAATCGCCAACACAAAAAAAAATGTTGCCACAACCATTAGGGTGACAATCACAAAAAATTAATATTTCAGTACCTGAAATCTTAACAGAGACCTTCGCTGCCGTTCGTAAAAAAACTCACCAAAGTTTCACCGGAAGCGCAGAAAATAATAAGGTAATTTTTATGAAAATTACATAACGCCAGAGCTCATCATTATATACAGAAATTTTCGCAGGCGTGCGCACAATATCTCACCAAAGTTTCATCGCAATCGGATGAATAGTTTAGGAAATAATGAAGGAAAATTTAATAACACCAGAACTCACTTAATTGCAAATTTGATAACACCAGAACTCACCATTATATATTGAAACCTTCGCGGGCATGCGTAAAACATCTCACGAAAGTATCATCGGAATCGGATGAATGGTACAGAAAATAATAAGGGAATATGTGTGCAAATTTCATAAAGTCAGAGCTCACCATTATACATAGAAGTTTTAGCGTGCAACAATAACTACCCAAAGTTTCATCACAATCGGTTAAATGGAAGAGAAAATAATGAGGGACAGACAAATAAGTTTTTATATATATATATATATCCCACCACAATTGTCGATATCACAAAGAGATACATTGAAAATAAACTCATCCTGTATATAACTTGAGATGGTCGTTTGCACAATTAAGCACGGAAAATATTTATGCAGAATTTGCTCTATCTCCATTTCAGTGTGGTCAATCTCCTTAAGAATAATTTTGATTTTGCATTCTTGCTCAATCTCCATTTTAAAATTAAAAATAAAGTATCAAAAACGATAATAAGTCACCTTATTAAGAATTATTTCAACTTATGAGACCTTTACCTTTACGTAAATAGCTTCGTTTTACACACCTATCATAATGTTTCATTGAAATAATCAAAGAAAACCTCCTCCTGTAAAATACGCAAATGGTAGTTTGGACAATTAAGAACTCGGGCGACGAAGTGGTAAGCTATTGTACCACGGATGAATTTCATTTGATTGATTTCATCGAATAAGTGTAATACAGTGAAACCCTCTAAAGAAGTTTTCCAAGGAACCGAAAAAACACACTTCTTAGCGGAAAACCTTATATGTGGGAAAAATTTGGCCAATTTTGAGCCCGAAAAAAAACACCAAACTTCTTAAGCCACGAAACTTCTTAAGAGGGTTTCACTGTATGTTAATATGTGTACTTAATGAGTGATGTGTGTTTTATGTGGATGCGGATGTCGAAGGACCTTGTATGTGTTTTGAGATGTATGGTAGACTGCTGCACAAGTAAAAATGAATGCACATAAAGGAATAGGAAGGAAGGGACTTACTGCGGAACCTTGTGGCACTTCCCTTCTCTCATGGCTGGGTTTTGTTCATACACTTGTATAATTATTAATTGCGGTATTTACTGTGATATGCAGGATTAAGTTAGATAATGCGGGGAGCGGAAAATTATATGCTTACACGGCGAGTTTCAATTGACGACACTGATTTTTTTTTTTTTTTACGTTAACTCCACGCAGGAGGCCCTGAGGAAAATAATTTCCCTCAGGGCCTATGTCATCTGGGATGCTGTGTGGAGGGTCTTTTTGAGGAGAGGAAGGAATGAACATTGGTCTTGAAGAGACCCATGTTGTAGGAAGGAGGAAACACAGAGGCCGGCAAATCATTCCACAGCCGAGCTGTTGAACACAAGAACGAGTCGAAGAAACGACCCGTTCTCATGTGGCAAATGTCAACCGTGTACAAATGTTGGGCACGCGTTTGGCGTGTTTCCCGACTATGCACAGGTGCCGAAGGGATCAATGATGCTAGTTCCTCGGAGCATCTTCCATTGTAATACCGGTAGAACAAGGATAGCATTCCCACCCGACGCCTGTGCTCTAAAGATTGCAATCCATCTGTTAAGATGGGAGAATCTATCAAACGGACCACCCGTTTCTGCACAGAGTCGAGGGTATTTTTCAGGTATTTTGGAGCTCCAGATCAGAGGTGGCTGCCAAATTCAACTGTGGGGCGCACTTGTGATTTGTACAGGGTTAGCAGTTGTGTACTATTAAAGTATCTGCGGGCCCTGTACAGTACGCCCAGTTTCTGTGAGGCTAACTTTACTCTGGCTTCGATGGAGCCCCCATACCTGAGCTGGTCACTTAGGGTTACACCAAGCATTTCAATGGAGGGCCTGTTCGGAAGATTGCTTCCGTTGAAAGAGACTAGATTTTCATTTCGATCCCTTTTAGACGTAATCAGACAAGATTGGGTCTTTGAAACATTAAATTCAACGAGATTATTTTTACCCCAAGAGAAAACACTCTCGAGGTAACCGTCCATTCTTTTCTTCAAAGCCCTACGAGCTGTTGGAGTTTGTGAGCCCTTTGGGGGCTTGTCAAACAAAAAGCTATCATGAACTGTACTGTCATCCGCGTAACAGTGAATTGTTGCACATGACAAAAGGTCGTTGATGTGCAACAAAAACAAAGTCGGAGATAGAACCGATCCCTGCGGGACGCCAGCATTTATCGAGTGTGAGGAAGAGGTGAAACCATCGACTACCGTCTGAATCGACCTCTCCCTCAAGAAGTCGGCAATCCACGTACACAAGGATGCGGGAAGTCCGTAAGAATGCAGTTTGTTGACAAGTCCTCGGTGCCAAACCCGGTCAAAGGCCTTGGAGATGTCCAGTGCAACCGTTTGGGTCTCACCGAAACGTTCCAGGCATCGCCCCCAAACATGCGTCACATACGCGAGAAGATCACCGCACGAGCTGTTCCGCCGGAATCCGTATTGACGATCGTTAATAATTTTGTTCTTCTCGAGGTATGTGAGCAGTTTGTCGTTGATCACACGTTCCATCACCTTAGACAGAACTGATGTGATCGCTATGGGGCGGTAGTTAGCCGGGTTGGAGCGGTCACCCTTCTTTGGAATAGGATGGATAACCGCTTTTTTCCAACCAGAGGGCACAGAGCCAGTCTTCAGGGACATTTTAAAAAGCTTCGTCAAAATCGGAGCTATTTCTGCAGCGCACCTCTGCGGTACCAGGGCAGGTATTCCGTCAGGCCCACTAGCTTTATTAACATCAAGCCCTCGTAAAACATGGAGTACTTCCCGATGCCGGATCCTCAGCTTTTTCATACGAAAGCCGCAGTGAGGAACCGACGTCGGGACAGCACCTTGGTCATCGAGGGTTGAGTTATCCGCAAACATTTTACCTAGTAAGTTAGCCTTATCGGTGGCGGTGTTTGCTAGTGAGCCGTCAGGTCTGGTAAGAGGTGGCAGACTGGATTTGCAGAAATTGCGACCTATAGAGCCCGCAAGCGACCAGAATTGCCTGCTGCCATGCGGGCATGCAGCCAGCTTTCTGCTGATCTGCTGGTCGTACTCGAATTTTGACCTATTTATGATTCTCTTGGTTTCCTTTGCCATTTTGTTGTAAGCTGTTCTGTTTTCGGATGTTCTAGATGTGTTGTACGCTCGGTAAGCCGCGTTTTTTCGTCGCACTGCTTCAGCGCATTGTCGACTGAACCACGGCTTTCAGCCTACACCAGTTTCCTTTTTTTTTTTTTTATTTATTTTTTTTTTTATTTCATATATATCCCGTTAAACTACAGTTAAGTAGTTTGTCAACAGGATTTTTATTACAACTTTTTACAGATTACAACTTAGACCTTAATTTATACAATAACAATAAACTTACACATTAATAGTAAAACTAAATCGTCTAATACAAATTATTTCTACCTAACAGTAGATTTGATGAAGCCATCCATCGCGGATGTGATGACTTCACCAATTTCCTGAGCACATCTTGAGGGATCCGAAGTCCGAAAACAGACAGCTGACCGCGGGAAAGCATTAAAATATGCCCGCAGACCGAACCAATCTGCTGACCTATAGTACCACACTTTTCTCTTCAGCCTCTCGTTTGGTGGTCTGAAGTTTACAAGGATTGATGTCGTCACCAGGCAGTGGTCGGACGATCCTAAAGGCGCTGCAACTTCAATCTTGTAACCGTGTGGCACAGTAGTTAAAAATAGGTCTAACAGATTGGAACGGTGAGTCTGGACATCAGGAACCCTTGTAGGCTCCTGAACCATTTGCTCCAATCCGTAGCAAAGGGCAAAGGATTCCGCTTGGCGTCCAGCCGAGTCTGTTGATCCTGAGAACTTCAACCAAGGTTCGTTATGAACATTGAAGTCCCCCAGGACCACAAATTCTGCCGTAGGGTAGCAGGGCAAGAGGTCATCAATAGTATCGCTTAAATGTTTGAAGAGCTCGGACGTGTCTGATTCGCTAAGGTTCGGTGAGCGGTATAAACACGCGTAGAATCTTACCGTACTGGCAAGATTGACGCGTACCCACATTACGTCGAATCTGGAGTTTTCCAGATTCGACAGTCGCACACAGTTGACGTCAGCTCGACTATAGAGACAGACACCTCCTTTAGGTCTGAACTTGCCTGCGAGGGTGAAGCCCGGGCAGTCCAGATAGGAGGCGTCTACAGGCTCGGCTATCTGTGTTTCAGACAGGAAAAGAAGGTTCGGACGTTCAGAAAAAAGGTGGTGATGGACAGAGTTTAAATTGGTGTGCAGGCCGCGAATGTTGGTGTAATTCACCAACAGTTTTGGCCTGCACCGGGGACTCCTGCTTCCCGCCGTTGTAAAGATGTTGCTTATATTTCTTGTTAAGTTCATGATTTGAGTTGAGTTTTGTTTTTATGAGGAGAAAGGAAGGTCTGGGAAGGAAAAGGTATGAGGGGTGGGTAGGATGCTGGGGATCAGTTTCCAGGAGTGACGGACGTATGAATCCAACCCACCCACTGCAGTGCAAGGCGATGATGGGCAGGGAGAGTCTGGCTGGAGAGGTCGCCCAATGCGCCCCAAGCGCTGCTGCTGGGTCCCCTCCGGTCACGAACCGGCACAACAACAGCGGCGGGGTTTTTGCACTCGTTGATGGGGCAGCCCACCCTCAGTCGTGAGCCTGAGGGTCGGGCCCCTGTACTACCGAGCGGCCCGGACAACGGTAACCGGTTGTAAAGGGTCTCCCTCAACCAGCATCTCCCAATCCGGCCCGCCACGCAGAAGGTGGGCCGACGCACCCGCCATCAAGACCCGGACAAACCTCACCCCAAGAACCCGGGCACCCCTGCTAAGTCACCAAACGTAGCGAACCACTTGGGGTGACCTGTGGCAGAGGTGTTGGTCATCCAATAAATGGTTCCCAGGGCGGCGGTACCCATACCCGCCTACCAAATTAACGTATAACGATTAACAATTAACGTATAACGATTGTTATGGTAATGAAAATTGACAGGTACATAGGGATGGGATTGGATGGGGAAAAGGAACATGATAGGGATGGAATATGTGACAATCAAGCTACAAGCACAGAGTCTATGATATATGTAAATGTATGTAGGTAAGTGTAGTTATGAATTGTGTAAACACCCAACCAATGAGTTTTACCTCTATAGGGGCGATGTTACATACTTATAAAAAAACTTTTCGAGTGTTCAATTATTTATTATTACAACACCAAACTAAATTACATAATTTATTATTTTATAATATAATATTTATTATTGAAAACATGCATTTACACAATAAAGCAAATACTGTTCATTTAATATAATAAATGTTTCAAGGCCTTTAATTTTTAATAATATATTTTTTTAATGTGATTTCAAACCACAAGATTCTTCTTTCTAACTTATCATAAATTTTAACAATACATACTCCTTTATTACATATTATATCCCGATTTACAAATTATTTCATCGTAAAAATATTTATTTTTTCATTATTAATTTCATTTTAATGGACCTTAATATTTTCTTAACAGCAAAGGCTTTTCAAATTAACAAATAACATGTTATATAGGTTGTTTGCTAGGCATAGCGCAAGAAGGAATGTTATAAATTAAGTTTATTGTGATACAAAATGTGAATTTATTAAACATTTGTAGTTGCAATAAAACAAGTCATGTAGTGATAAATACATTTGTTACATTTCTAAAGCAAACTTCTAACGTAATATCCCAACCATTGGTATTTTAAGACCGTAATCTAAACACAATGTGAAAATACCAAGACGAGGATATATGATTATTTTAAATACGGTGAAAATCTCTTAAGAAGTTTTCCAAGGGACCGGAAAAAACAAACTTCTTAAACCACGAAACTTCAAGAGGGTTTCACTGTATCACTTGTATTTATCTATACTCTAACTATAAGCATGAGTTGACAATTCCTTTGTTTTCTCTTCTAAAAAGTTTTTTTAAACTCAAATATTTTATGCTCGTAAGTTTTCTTATCATTGAAATAATAATATAAAATATTTCGTATAACTATTGCATTTAGGGTAAGGTGAAAAAGTGGCATAGCTAATCTATTATTAAAAACGATAAATACAATATTTTGATGATTCATTTCTTATTTAATTTTGTCTCTTTAGCCAGTGGAGCGCTTTTTGCCACAAAACGGCACTATTTAAAATACCTCGGAATGCTTTGCTGCCAATTTTGGAAAATTTTCCCTTATTTGTAAGTAATTAAATAGAAGTTTACGATTTTATAATATTTTTTTATAAATCCTACAAAAAATGCGATAATCGACAAAAGATAGACGAATTCATTGGCTATATAGAACTACAATCAGTTTGCATGTCTCCATAATAAAATTGAAGTTATGATTTTTTTAATGTGGGCGGAAAATATTCAACCAAAAAATCTCGAGCAATCGGAGAAAAAGTTTTAAATTGCGCTGTCGCTCCAGTGGTTAGAGGAAAAACCCAGTGCCTTACTAACTGTATGACACAGTGACTCTTACCCCTAACGGGATGATTATATTATTATTGAGGTTAATATTTTACGCACTAACATTTTGAGAGATTATATTATGATACATATTTAGCAAAATATAAGTTCAAGCATCCCAAGAAGAAAGAATGCTGCAAATTATTCATAATAAAAACATTAATTTAATTATTACTAAGCACACTGGAAACAAGAAGAGAAGTTTTATAATAATAAAAAGGTATAGTCTCTCTATAAGAAAAGTAGAAAATGATTTTATACTCATAATAGTAACATATCATACCTGATCTGTCAGAATACTTTCACTTGTTACAGTAAGGCTGGGATTAGACTTGTAAGTTTTTTCCTGTAAATCGCTCTTGTAAGCGATTTATGGCCAAATTACCAATGTAAACGACACCAAAAGTCTCAAACTTATTCTTTCGGAAGTTTTTTGACAGGTCGCGCGAATTTCCAGCCTTCTTACAGCTTATAAAATCAGTTCAATCAGTTTGATAAGCTAAGAGGCTTACCGCAAGAAATAGTTCCGAAATGCGCTGCGCACCGTTGCGAAATGTCAAAAATTAAAAGACAATTGTTTTCATAGGATTTTTTTCCTACAAAACTAGTACATATTTATTTCCACTTATTTAAGTTTTCTGGAAAATGAGCATCCTTCTATTCAATTATCGGTCTAATCCTTTCCAATCTAAATGTTTTTGTTTTTAACATTTACGTATTTGAAATTTTGAATTCGAAGTCGGTTGCTGTCAGGTGGCTGTCATTCGGATAAAACGAAACTAATTGCCGCCTTTGACCACTTTTGACGGCATAAAAGCGCGTGGAGAATTGTTTAATTAAAGCCAAAATCTATTTCAACACTTTATTGGGGCCTTTTCGTCTTTATTGACGAAATCGCGTAAATTTGACAGTAGCAGGCCGTTGTTGACAGGAAGCCATCTTACCGCAAATAAATTTACAGATGTAAACGGTCGCATGAGCATTTACACAGGTCGAATTTCAGAACAGCTTCCGTTATCATTAATTACCACAAGTCGGATGCATATGTAAACACTCCATTGAGTGACCTGTCAAAATCTTATGTAATCTGTAAATTTTAATTACGAGTCTAACCCCAGCCTAAGAACAGTATGATTTTCTATTTAAAGTGTAATGATGATAATATTAATTTGCAAAATGTATTTGTCAATTATTGGATTTTTGCATGTTTTATTTTCAGGACTAACAGGATTAATAAACCTTCCTAATATACATAATAATTTTTAAAAGATTAGAAAAAAACAATAAACCCCTAGCAAAGAAGAATTTTGTTAACCTTTACAATGCTGATCTTTTTAATGCAATCTATCTCATCATGCGACACATATTTTGTATGCGATATAGTGCAACTTTATGGATCACATTTGTGACATCCATATACGGAGGATGCCCATAGATCGCATATGCGACGGTCACATAGATCAGGTTAGTCATTACAAACATGTGACTGCCACCAAATATGCATTAAAAGAGTGAAAGTGAGATTGTGAGCTGTTAGCAGTGCTTTGAAATGTGGTCCATTGTTTCAAATATTTTTGAAATTTTCTGCTACAATTGAGTTATACAATAATGCTGTGAATATAAATCAAACACAGGTGAGGAAAACAAATTTCAGACATCATTAAAGCCAAAAATTTAACCCTTCACAAGCCAAAATAAAATGTGAAATAAATTATACATTTCTGTCACACCAGAAAGCAGTCAAAAAGTTGAATTTTAAACTATATTTAGTATCATCTTTGATAAAAAATATTTTTTTGTACATACAGTGAAACCCTCTTACAAATTCCCCTTTTAGAAGTTTTCCTGCTTAAGAAGTTTGGTTTTTCCGCTTAAGAAGTATTTTTTTCAGTCCCTTGGAAAACTACTTAGGAGGGTTTCACTGTAGTATGAGACAAATATGTAACAATGCTTCTGATACTAGCATAAGATACTGCACAGTTGGTTGTTGAAACGCCAAGGGTTAAGAACAATATATACAAGGTGTGCTATTTACTCAGTTCCCAGGTTTTATTGGTCCTTCTTGGACATGGATTGCTGATAAGATGGGGGCTGCTCCTAGAAGAATTATTTATAATTTTAATATTTTTATTTGCCACACAAATTTTCACAAGATGGATAAGCTTTATACGATAAGAATTATCATTTCCATTACAAATAATAATCGGTTCACTTTCATAGTTTCATTTTTGTCCCCCCCTCCCCCCGAGGATGACAGTAAATTATAAGAAAAAAAAAATTGGAGCTTGAGGAACTCTCAGGTTGTTTTCAATTGGGATTTATTACTAGTACCTACCAAAGACGATTGATCTCAAAAATGACTGCTAAGAGCCCAATCAGTAACATTTATGTTTTTATATTTTTTACGATCTTATTTAGTCTTCTTCAAATACTTATTATGTGACGTTTTCAACATATATTTTTTAAATAATATTACTAGTACCCCCACCTAAGGTGATGGATCCCAAATGACAATGAGAGTCCTGACAGTGACATTTATGTTTTTATATTTTGTAGGATCTTTTTTTAATCAAAGTTGTATAGATAAATCGTAAGTCAAATATGTATCCATGTGTGCCGGTGAACTATTGAATTCACAGTATATGTGCAGGCACCACTTGTCCCATACAAAAATCTGTTATAACCAATATTTTGCCATATATTGGCGATATTTTAAATGTCTCTGATTGCTTTTCGGATAAAAAAGGCAATTATCTCTTTATTCGGCAAATTTAAAAAAATATATATTTGTAGTTCTTACATTTGTTATTTCAGACTTAAAATGAAACTATTGAAATGCTTTAACGATGTTAAAAATAAATTTTTAATATTTTTTTCACACAGAATTTTAGATCGGCTGTTTACGGTTAAAATTAAGTCCTTTTTCCATAGATATGCTTCATTATCAAATATACCACAGAAATTATCAAGTATACTACAGAAATCGAAAATATTCTATGTTGACTCGAATAAGTACCTCTCACGGCAGTTTCAAAGTAACAAACACGCAGGACTTGTGCGGTTATAAGCTTTACGATTTTTTAATATTTTTTTATAAATCCTACAAATATGAGATAAACAGTAAAATACAGGTTAATTTATTGGCTATATAGCACTATAATAAGTTTTTATGTCTCCATGTCAAAATTCGAAGGTATGATTTTTTAAATGTTGGCGAAAAATTTTAAAAATGATCTTCTGCAAAACTCAAGCAAACTGAGAAAAAAGTTTTAAAATGCACTGTCGCTGCAGTGGTTAAATTTTTTTGCTGTGAACGTAGTTGGAAACATGGCGCAGAATTTGAATGGACTCAATTGATCTTTCGCCCTTCTGCCGGTTCCATTGTAAAAAAAGGTAAATAAATGAATTAATACAATAGACTTAGAAACAGAATGAAGTTTAAGCAATTAATATGATACTTACGTAGTACGCTGGCGGGGGCACGTAAGCCATTTGCGGTTTGTTCGGGTCGTAATAGGCACTCTGGGCCGCCTCCGCTGCTTTAGCATCTGTCAATGAGAATGATGAACAAAATGATGAAAAATAAAACATTGCTTAATTTAAATAAGCGTGCAAAAATAAAATGATTATTCTATTTGTTAATAGAGTACAAGAAAATTTTATATAATTATTGTAATAAACAATAATATATCATTGATTGAGTGTTGAACTACCGAAAAAGCCAGCCAACAAAATTATAAAAGCTGACTCAATATTATCTGTTTCCCGAAACAATCAGTAATGTTAAAACGGCAACTGGATAAAACAGAACAGTGATAAAACAGAACATGATAAAATAATAGGTTAGGTTAGGAAAGGTGTGGTTTTTTCTTCTTCAATGTTCCGATTTGTCACTGTTGTTAGATTGGTGTTGTTTGGTTCTAACGTAACTGCAAAAATAAAATCTCTAAAAATAATTTTTAAAAGTAAAAAACATATTATTCAAAGTTATTATGCATCTTTTAACAGAGCTTCTCTAACTAGCTTCATTCTGCATAGTGGACCCTCAATTATAAATAATAACTTTTTTAAATGTAATATATCATTGAAGAAGAAGATAATATTAATAATCTAAACGAAAATATGAAAGAGAACAAGACAAAGAAAAAGATAATGGTCGCAACTGGGACTCGAACCCAGAACCTCTCGTCTATCAGGGACACGCTTTTACCAATTCCGTCATTCCCTACTGTCAAACTGTCATAATAGCCAATCTCATATTTAAAATTTTAGAATTAACAATATTATCTTCAACTAATTTATTTTCCATATCATAGGCAACTACCCTTTTTATTGGAAACAATCATTCTAGAAATTGGTTTGTAACATGGATAGGTGTCACGGATAAATATATCCGATTTTATTTATATTGCTTTTGCGACCATTATCTTTTTCTGTTATTCTGTGTCTTGTTCTCTTTTATATTTTTGTTTAGATTATCATTATTATCTTCTTCTTCAATGATATATTACATGGATGGGAATAATTTTCAAAAGTTATAAAAAGAGAGTTTTTCTTTAGAATATTCATTTAGACTTTTATAAAAAGTCAATAGTTCCATATAAATAAAATCGGATATATTTATCCGTGACGCTATCCAGGTTACAAACCAATTTCTGGAATGATTGTTTCCGAAATAAAAAGGGTAGTTGCCTATGATGTGGAAAATAAATTAGTTGGAGATAATATTGTTAATTCTAAAATTTTAAATATGAGATTGGCTATTATGTCGGTTTGACAGTAGGGCGCAATGGCAGAATTGGTAAATGCACTTCCCGGATAGACGAGAGGTTCTGGGTTCGAGTCCCAGCTGCGACCATTATCTTTTTCTTGTTCTCTTTCATATTTTCGTTTAGATTATTATTATTATCTTCTTCTTCAATGATATATTACATTGATGGGAATAACCTTCAAAAGTTATAAAAAAAAAGTTTTTCATATAAAAATTGAACTATTTTCAAATTTATAAACACAAATGTGGAAAGCAAATACATAGAAATAAATACAAATACGTAAAACCCTGTTAATTCGAACCCGGATATTTAAAAAAAAACGTGTATTTGAATTTTTGCCAAAAATTGTTATCCCCAGAAATTGTTTTTCATAAAAATACATTTTTTAATTTGAAATTCGTTATTTATTTTTACACACAAGCATTTGTTTGTGAGATTTGATAAACATTGATTTTTGCGAAAAAATCATACATTTTGTAAATTTGACAGACCGCCGTGGTGGTATATGCCGTAAAATTCTGCCGTTTCTTGTGGTTATACATCGTCCTAATTCGTGTTATTATTTTTTAAATCTAAATTGGTTTACACTGGAATGTCATATTTTTTAGAATATCCGAGTTTGAAGGGCCGGCCTGAGTATCTACGTCGAATTACATTGTTGTTACTAATTTACACTAAATATCATTATAGGTTTACGTGAAAATATGTTGTATTTTTAGGAATTTACTTCGAATACATGAATTTAAAGGATGGGCTGCAGCAGAAATGAGCTGTCAAATTTCGATTTAAGGTGGAAACCTAACGGATTTTTATAAATTTATTCAAAATATCTGAATTAAAAGGGCAGGACCCGATGGTAATCGGCTGTAAATTTTTACGAATTTATTTAAAATATCTGAATTTAAAAATTTAAAAAATGCAGTATTTTTACAAATTTACTTCAAATATCAGAATTTGAATGGCCGGCTGCGACAGATATCGGATTACAGATATTGACGATGCAAAATTTCCATTTATGCCGAAATATAACAAAATTAAGGTCGTATTATTACAAATTTACTCCGAAGAACGTACCGGAATTTGACCAGATTTCGAATCAACAGGGTTTCGACTTTAATACACAATACAAGTACTGCGAGCAAATGAGCAGTGACTAAAATAAACACAAGAAATGTCTTCCATGAAGATTTTAATGTAAACTGATGCCGTCACTGATTTAGTACCTTTTGATTCTAGCCCTTTTAGCATGCATTCCGTATCTCTTATGCTTCCTGTCATGGTATATCGCCATTCCATGCGATCGAGTTGAAAATTTCACAATGATGATAAAACAAATTTTTATATTTGAAATTTAAGCAAATAAAAGTCACACTGTCCGATCACAAAACGGGCCCACATCGCATTTCTTGTTCTTCTTTATTCTATGGCAGTAAAAATATGATAAATTAAAAAGAAGCCCACTTGACAATTGTTGGAGAGTACAACTACAAAATACATAATTATTCTGTAATCAGTTATTAAACTATTGACAACTACTATGAACTTTATCTAGAGACTACACCTTTCTACATTTAAAAAAAAAATTATTGTACTGCAGATAATTTTTTTTTTATATATTGATCTAAACTTTAAATGCTGCAGGTATATATTTATTATCATCTTCATTGTATTGGTGTAAGATTAGCATCTTGTCTAGCCTGTACCATTAGAAGCGCTCGGAGGGGCTGAAGCCCCGGCCTGTGGATTAGGATACCCTGGTTGGGAACCAGGATAGCCCGGTTGACCTCCAGGGTACCCTTGTTGAGCTCCTGGGTACCCCGGTTGAGCTCCTGGGTACCCTGGTTGGGCTCCTGGGTATCCTGGAGCCCCTGGGTATCCTGGTTGAGCCCCGGGGTATCCTGGCTGAGCTCCTCCATAACCGGGTTGAGCTCCTGGATATCCCGGCTGAGCCCCTGCGTAATCGGATTGAGCTCCTGGGTATGATGGATGAGATCCTGGATATGCTGGCTGACCTCCTGGAAAGCCTGGTTGTTGAGCTCCCGGGTAGCCTGGCTGGGGCTCAGGGTAGTTGGCTTGAGCCCCCGGATAGCCCGGCGGGGAGCCGGGATAGCCCTGCTGCTGTGGAGCGGGGTAGCCCCCTTGGGGTGCCCCCGGGTAGCCCTGGGGGGCGCCGGTGTTAATACCTGGGTACGGAGGAGGAGCACTCGACATGAACACCGAGTTGGGTGCCGGTTGGTCTGGGAATGCCTGGAAATATGAACAAGCTTATCAAGGTTTTGAAGATAATTAAATTTTAATTGGAAATAGGTGAAAATGAGGAGAGAAATAAAAAAAGGTGAAAGACAATCATATTCAGAAAAAACCTAAGCATTATATATATATTTTTGAAGAAAGAAATATTTTGGGGTTTGACACAATTTTATGTAATAAAACACAATTAAGAAAAAGCACCCTTGCAAAGTGATTTACAGAAGTTTTTTTAGGACGTTGAAAAATGAAATAAAACAGTTTAAACTAGAGATGAAACGGATAGTTGTTTGGCTGGATACCGGATGGCCGGATATCCGGCGGGCGGTTATTCGGCCCATTGGCTTGTTGCATGTCGTGACGAGTTTAGCGCCATACAGGTGCGGCGAATGCGATCAGATCAATTCGGGCGGTTTCGGTTGCCATCGTGAGTATTCGTGAATGATCGCGAAAATATTCTCTTTGATAAGAAGAAGAACAAGAGGTATATTATGGTGCTTCAATGCCAGTATTTAATCATTTCAATAATCTCTGTGTGTTTTTTATGATTTTTAGTTCACTATAATGGTGATTGTGATTGTTAATCATGTTAATTTAAGTTTTCGCCACTCTGCGAGGTTTTTGTAAGTTTTTACTAAAAGTTTTTAGTTCAGATATTTACTATTTAAGCATTTATCTTTAGAGTGAATATCTCGGAAGAAAATTTTAGTTTTTTGGAAGGCCTTATGGCTTTTTGCCTTATGTCATAATTATAAGCCATTTTATTGACATTTACCTCACAAAGATTAAAGTATTGCATTTTATTATAGGAAATTGTCATAGTTTTTGAATATCTGGTATCCTGCCGGATATTGAGTTCCTATCCGGAATCTGGCAGGATAGTACATTTAGGCCGGATACCGGATAGTTACCAGACATTCGTTTCATCTCTAGTCTAAACCCTCAAGCCTTGGAAGGACATTACAAACAACAAACATCATATAACATTAGGCCTCCGAGGGACATATATAATCGTACATATTTATATCTTTATTTCTACAATGCGGAGTTATTTATTTATTTATTTCAAAACATACGGCACAACATGTGCCATTGACATAATTATATTTATATATATTATAATACAATAACATAAGAAAGTGACATATAAATGTAAAGTTAAATATAAAAACAAAGGGTAAAAGAAAGGAGTTAAGGTAATGAGTAGTAAATAGAATTATGATGTATAAAATGAAAGTATAAAGTAAAAGTGTTAACTATAAAATATAAAGTATAATGTAAAAGTAAAAAGTTAAGATAAAAAGTTGAAAGGCAGGAAATAATATAAACTATAAGTTACCTTTGTAAATAATATAAAGTACAAAAGTTATAAATATAAAAAAAGTATGACAAGTAAACAGTAAGAAATGCTCTTAGGAGCCAAATATTGAAGATAACCAAAATTTAAAAAAAAATATATAATAAATAAAAGGAAGGTATTACGGAGTATACAAAGCGATATGAAAAATAGGTACCTATGATATGTTTCTAAGCCATAGGTATTAGATTGCATACTGGTAGGACATAATATTATGGTTACATGATTATACTTATTATTTATTATGTAGTACTAGCAGATAAATTTTGTCTAATGCATCTTTTGTATGATGACAGACTTTCGGCATGATCGATATGAGCAAATTCATTACCTAAAGTGTGTAAACGATGTATTATTGAACTTTGTTCTGCATTACTGAGAGTGTTGTTGCAATAATAAGGTGTTTTGAGTCGAGTTGTTCTACTAGGTACATGATAATTTATTAACGATACCAATTCAGGGGAGTCAAACCAGTTATTGTTTATTTTAAATAAAAAAATAAGATCATTGAGTATTCTTCTATCTTTTAACGATAAGAGTCGCATTTTTTGTAATAGAGAATCATAGTTTATGTCATCCGCGGGAATTCCTAATTTGAAATTAATTGATCGGAGAAATTTGCGTTGGATTTTTTCAATGGAGTTTGCGTGGCTTTTGTAGAGAGGGTTCCATATGGGGGAATTATATTCCAAATGACTCCTAACCAGAGTTGTATATAGTAATTTAAATGTATGAATGTTTTTGAAATCTTTACATAGTCTTAGAATGAAACCCAGCATTTTCATAGCTTTATTAGTAATGATATCAATGTGGTTGATAAATAGTAGTTTAGTGTCAAAGGTTATTCCGAGGTCCCTTATTACAGGTACTGACATTAAACTGTGATTGTTAAGTGAATAACTGTATTTGATGGGGTTTTTTATTCTAAAGAAACTCATGATTTGACATTTTTTAATGTTAAGTGTAAGTTTGTTAATGGTGCACCATTCTGCGAATTTTACAAAATTGGATTGAAGGGACAAGCAGTCGTATATATTTTTAATGATTTTATAAATTTTCATGTCATCAGCAAATAATAATATGTTAACATCAGAGAATATGGAAGTGACATCGTTTATAAATAGTATAAACAATATTGGACCAAGGTGCGAACCCTGAGGCACACCACTAGTTGCTTCAAATTCGTAAGACAAGTGTTCTTTAATAGAGACAGTTAGTACACGTTTTGATAAATAATTCCTAATCCAGCATAATAATTTACCACTTATTCCTAGTTTAGACAATTTATTTATAAGAATTTTAATGCAAACCTTATCAAAGGCTTTACTAAAATCCGTATAAATTGAGTCAACTTGTTCTCTATTAGCAAGAGCACCTGAGATAAAAATTTCGTACAGTGTAAGGTTAGTTAAAGTAGATCGTCCAGAGATAAAACCATGTTGAAATGATGAGATATTAAATTTTATGCAAGAACATATTTTTCGAAGAATTAACTTTTCAAAAATTTTTGGTATCGACGATTGTATGCATATTGGTCTGTAATTTTCAACTAAAGACTTGTCTCCGCTTTTAAATATTGGAGTGAGAAAGCTATTTTTCCATATTTGCGGGAACTTGCCTGATAAAAGTGATTGATTAAATAGTAGGTACAGTGGGTAAGAGACACTAGCCCCGCAGTTTTTAAGAAATACGGGGGGAATTTTATCTGGCCCTGAGCAAGATTTAGGTTCCAGTAGTTTGATACATACTGCAATTTCTTTAATCTCAATATGTATCTGAGATAGTTGTAAATTTATATCTTAAAAAAGTCTGCAAACAAATTGACAATTTCATTGATTTTACAGGAAGTTTTCAGTTTGTAGTGCATAGTTTCAGGTATGCCAAGGTTATTATTATTTTGGGATTTACAATAGTTAAAAAAATGTTTTACATTGTTAACAATCGAAAATTCAACATTCTTAATATAATTATTATAACAAATGTTTGATAATTTATTACAATCTTTTCGAAACTTGCTGAAAATTGTAAAATCAGAAAAACTTTTTGTTTCTTTGTATATTTTATGGGCTTTTTTCTTCTCAATTACTATGTTAATGAGGTCCTTGCTAAACCAGCTAGGGAAATTTGAAGATAATTTATAACTAATCGGAACAAATTTTTCTATGGCTTTATATAGGTGATCATAAAAGACTTTAATATTTTCATCAAGGTTTCCTCCTTCTAATATAGACCAGTCAGTGTTATGTAGATAATCGCGTATTGCAACATAATTGGCTTTATTAAAGTTGAGAAATTGAGTCTGGTTTTTAATTTGGCATTTTTTAGGGTTACATAGTATAGTAATGTCTAGAGGTGGGTGATGAGAATCAGGGGTAAGAACTGAGTCGAGTGACTTACCAACCGCAGTTGCCATGTCGGTACAAAGAACAAGATCTAGTAATCTATTATTGTCATTTTTTACATTGTTTAATTGAACTAGGTTAAGGAAATCGCAAAATTCAACTATTTCTTTTTCTGTTTCAGATAAGCTTGAGTTTTGTGATACTGTAGAATTATCACGGGTGCCCCAATTAATTTTTGGTAAATTGTAGTCACCGATGATAGTGATTTTACTGTTTGGAAATTTGTACGACAGTTGTTCAATATCCTCAAAATGAATCTTGTATACACTTATATCCGATGAAGGTGGAATATAAACACTGCCTATGATATTTTTTTGATTTTTACCGTTTAGTAAGATGTAAACTTGCTCCACATTACAATTTTTGGTTTTCAGAAGTTTTGAAGGATGTGCCTTGTTGACAGCTATCATGACACCACCACCTCTAGATTTAGAGCTGGTATGTTGACTTCTGTCAGACCGGTAAATATGATGGTGGGGTAGACCAAGCTCAGCAGAGTTAATTGATGGTTCCAGCCAGGTTTCCGTTAGAATGAGAATATCATGTTGCAGTGTCGGGGCATGTATTTTGAATTCCTTAAGTTTAGTTTTCGTGCCTCTGACATTTTGATAATAGCACTTCAATTTGTTTTGGTTGTGTCGTTTTTTGGAATAGTTGTAACAATAGTTGGTTTAGAGTTTATGTACATAGTAAGGTTTGGTTCACCATTCTCTTGACGGTACAATAATTGCTTTCTCAGCTCCACCAATTGGTTACGTTGGAGGATAGTTAAGTCATTACTGGCCTTGATGCCGTCTTTAAATTTTATACTATTACGTAGGAGAGTTCTCGGTGCGATATTGTCAGAAAATTCCACTTTAATTGGACGATTTTTGTTAGCAATTTTTTTGGCACCCAGTCGGAATATTTTAACGTTGATTAGATTTAATGACGGGTCGATGGTTTTTATAGCCGAAGAAATTTTCTCTCTATCTTCAGTAATGATGACAGCCTTTTCATCTGACAAGCTCTCAGGAACGTTATACAATATGACGTTTTTGGATCTGATTGCCCTCTCTTCCATCTCGGTAACAATATCACACATATTTATGTCCTTCGGATTAGTCCCGATTGGCATCATGAGTTGCGTATTATTTTTCATTGAATTCAATTCGCCTTGCATTACTCCAAAATCAACTACCAATTCACCAATGGTAGCCATTAGTTCGGTAGTTTTTGGTATTATTTTTATGATATTTTCTTTCGAAAATTTATTGTTTGGATCATGAACAATTGAGATCAATCCACTGATTATGGCATTTACTTTGGTAATGTACTGTGAAGCTTTGTCACTTAGAGCCATTTTAAAAAATATATATATATTTTTTTTTACTCCGATTAAAACAGTTGTATACCCCTGGATTTTTGGTAAGGCGTGTAAGTACTGTCGCCGGCTGCGGTGTAGGTGCGGGCGCGGGGGGGGCTTATAAGAACTGTCACTTGATTGCACTAATCGTTCTTTTATACACTTTAAATGCACTATATACTGTTCTGATGATTCGTATACTTTAAGCCAGTATTAATTTAATATAATTTAGTGAAACACTTTGATTTTAATACTTTTTGCGATTGCTTAAGATGATTTTATTGGGATAAAAATGTCTGAGTTATGTGATTTATTCGTCATTGGAAAGAGAAACAATCATTATTCTTAGTTTGTCTAAAATATTTAAAGTGTTAATTATAAACAAAAAAATATTAAAGTGTAAGATAGACAGGATTTTTTCATTGACAGAAAGTAAAAAATATATTTATATTTTTTTATTGAATAAACGACAAAAAGTGAAGTGATAGTTTTCTTACTAATTCTCTATACAAAAGGATTGTGTTATTTAAATACCAAATTGTTTCAAAATTATGGACGTTTTGAGTCAAAATGTTTCCTCAAGATTTTTTGTTAACATTTTCATGTTTGATATTAAAACGTTATTATTTATAAATATCAATGTTTATTTCAAATACAAATATCTCAAAGATAATTTTATCTAGCTTAGAAGCTAGATAAAATTATCTTTGATAAGTATAAATTTTTACGACACCTTCAAAAATAAGAAATAGCCCATTTAAAATATCCCAGAAGCATTCCGAAATTCCAAGAAAACAGTGTGTTCACCTTACTGAGCCAACAAACTGTCACTTAAAATAACACCTAAAACATAGGTGAGCTAATTTTCCATCAGGTGATTACATCAATAAACATACAAAGCTACGAAGGTCTGGATGAGCTATGAAAGAGAGGGCATGAGCGAGAAGAAGGGACTACAAAAGAGTGTGAACAGTTGTCCAATGCCTCTTCTTCAACACCAGTTACTCGAGATAATACATTGTATTAATTAAAGTCTATTACGAGTATTTAATAATAATAATATTTGGATGACTTGTACAGCATCGTTTTTGTGAAAAATCACCGCAAGGGCGCTGTACAAACTTATAATATGAGTCAATTGGTATCAAAACTGGTCAAATCCACTTTAGGTGAATTTTCAGGAAACTCCAAATTCAGATTTTACTATATGGCAAAACCGTAGAAAGTAAAAAATTTGGCGGCGTATTTAAATATGTTTTGTAAAAATGATTAACCGTAAACGACCATATATTCTATACAAAAAACTTACAAAATTGGGTTTTCAAGTTTGGATTTGACTTAGTTTGATAATGAAACGTGGATTTGTCCGAGTTTGATAGCAAGTTAAGTGGATTTGACTATCTTTGAATGTTAACTGTGGGGATTTGGCTTATTTAGAAAATAACTTAAATAAGGATCAGGGGTTGAAAACCTAAGGTACTAGGTAATAAATTAAAGTGAAAAATAGACAACAAAGTAATTAAAAAATATATATTCATCTTATCAAGTTTTCCATCGAGATATTCTTCAAATTACTATATTTATAATTATTAAACTACACAATTAAATTTGGCAATTCATCCTCCATTTCACATTGTTCATTTGAATGAAAATGGATGTCAGTGTCTGGTCTCTCAAAAACATTTTTAAAGTACTGTAGCTCCGGTAGAAGCTTCCATTGCTCGCCATAGTGAGTAGTAAGTAGCTTTTTAATATAATTTATTTTTCTTTTTTTACTGCCACATTTGTTGGTACGGTGGTGGGATTTATTTGACTTGACGGTTTTATTTTTTTTTTTGCAAATGTTTTTAGGTGAACCTAATCTATTTTGGTAGCATTCCTCTGCTCGCACTAAAATATTGCGCTTCTGTTTGTTCCGTTTGATGAAAAATCTCTTACATTGTTTGATTGAAAAATGCAGTCCACCTGTAGTTTTTAGTACTTCAGTATTCGCTTTTTTTCCAATCGAGAACCTCTACTTCTTGAAATTTAAAGTTGTTCCATAATCTTTAAAGAATTGGCAGTAGCCTTGTGGATTTGGTATAATCTCCGTTCTTTTAAAAATTTTCTCAATTTGGGTAAATACGCGGTCTGGCGGCAGGAAAGAGTGACCCACTACTGGAAACAGCAACTCCACAGTTTTTATTCGTTCTGGTGCGTAGTCCATAAGATACTTGCAAAGCATTCCCAAAACCGATGTATTTTTGTTTTGGCCGCTGCAACCATCTGCCACTAGAGGTATGGTTGTTACTTTTTGTATTTTTCAACATTAGAGCATAGGCAATGAAAAACAGCACTGGCGATTTCATTCGACGCTTTTGGTAACATGTCTTCATACGGTATATTAGTTGAGTTTGTCCGATCTGGACTATTCTGAACGCACGTCATCCTAAGGTAAGGCATATGAAAAATAGCTTCAGCACCAATAAATTCAACAATAAACTGAATTAATATTGATTAAATCAATAAATAGCTTAATCCCTGGCTTTGTTCGAAAATAGAAAATAAATATCAATTAAAATATTTTTTACAATTTTAACGGTTGAGGATTACTGATTCTAGGAGAGCATTGTTCTAAGACTGAATGTTTACTTACCTAGAAACCTTTGCTCTGTTGTTTTTCCATGAAGTTTTATCATTCAAGGGTTTTCTTGATAAATTATGAGCTGTTTCCACTATTTTGTTTGGGTTTTCTTCCATTTTTTATAGCAAATTTTAATTAAAAACACACAGCAGACACGTTTTTGTGGCAAGAACTGATTGACACCAAAAACAATATGGACGATGCGCCATACAAAATTCTTGAAGCTGATTGGTCGGCTCGGATTTGACTTAATTTGAAAATTAATTGTGCTGGATTTGACTATTTTTGATACCACAGCCGCTTTTTAAACCGGTTTCGCTTACAAAATGTGAGGATATGACTGTTTTTGAAAAACACGAACTGTTATTTTGTTAATGATGAACACAGTTCAATACTTACATTATTTTTTGTTAATTTTGGATCTGACCAGTTTTGATACCAAACAACTCATATGTTTCTACAATCTAACTTCTAACTACAAACTAGACAAGCCATTATAACAACTTATGGCTAAAAATTGCATCCGCCAGTTCATCGATCACCGATATGAAAATATATGTACAATGATTTGACCAATGAATTCATATTATTAAATCAACTGAATAGGACACAAGGAGAAAAGACTTACATTGGTGGGGGGCACCCAGCCATAATAGCCCTGCGGAGAGGGGGCGTAGGCCGGGGGAGGGGCGGCATACCACGGCCCAGTGGGGGCACTGTAAGGAGGCGGCGCATCGTTGGCGTTCATCCCACGAGTGGCTGAAATCAAAGCATTAAATACTCAGTCATTATAGCTAAAGAAAATGCACAGACGCGCGTCTCTTGCCATAAGCACAAAGGGCTTCATTCGTAGTAGTTTCGTAGCATTCGCTGATGGCTTGCCACACCTCCGGATTATGCTAGAAAACGGTCTTTGGTTTTTAGTCAATCTGTAGTACAATACTTGCACAGACTCGATCACCTTTCCATATTAGAACACTTTTAATACCTAATCCATACACTTTAATTATTATTACTACAATTTTTCTTTTTTCAGTCATTATTTCAATGATTTGTGATTGTTGTAAAATTCCAACATCATCGACCAAAAACATCCAACAGGAAAAATTCAACAGCCATAAGCAAATATGATTAATAAAAAAACGTTGTTTACTTTATAAATTACATATTGTATTTGCCAAAGCAATATGTAAAACATGTCTAAATGTTTGATTTGAGTAAAGATCAAGTTAAATTAGTCGTTATCCTGCTTAGAGTCTTTGCGTGGGTGACTGAATGAAAATGACTCAAAAAATTAAAGAATTTAAAAAAAAATCATTTCAGATCACTCACAAAGCATGAGATAATTTCTCATTTCGATAGATTGAGATGGATTTTGAATAGTGAACCCTTTTTTAAAAATTTCATATGAACAAGAGTCACAAGAGTCCCCAACTGCTCCAATAAGACTATGGCATCCCCAATTGGGGTATGTTTGTGAGGCTGAAAATAATGGGGGGGAGAAGGAGATGGGAAGAGGAATGAGTAAGAATTACTAAATAGAGTGTAACAGCATGTACCAAAAGATTTTAATCAGCAATTCCTGAGTGTTTGGAGTCAAGTAAATGTCATTTTCCTCTCTGATGATTTTTTTTCCTATTATAAACAAAACAATTTTTTTTTCAATAACACATTGCCACTGATACCACCCCTACATGTTACGACGGGATCACGTGTGTTACTGTGCTGCTGGAATGAGACAGAATGCTTATCACATGACTCGCCGCTATGCTATACCCGACTACTCCGTTGCGAGGTGTGATGGAAAAATATTTTTATTGATTTAAATTGAAAAAAAGTACCACCAGACAGCAAAACGACTTCTACATTTTTTACTCCAAATGTGCTCGGGAATTGCTGGTTAAAATCCTTCAGGTACGTGCTGTTATACCGTACATAAAAAAGATGATAACCACTGGAGTGCTTTTTGCCACAATATGGCACTATTTAAAATACCACGGATTGATTTGCTGTCAATTTTGGCAAATTTTCCCGTATTTGTAAGTAAGTTTACGATTTTATAATATTTTTTTATAAATCCTACGAATATGTAATAATCGACAAAAGATAGGTAAATTCGTTGAATACAGGGTGTTAAGGGACGTACTTGACTTACTTTAACCAGTGATTCCTGACATTATTTGGAGTAAAAAATGTAAATGAAATTTTGGTCTCCGGTGACATTTTTGATGTTTTTTTATTTTATTTTTTCTACAAAAACATAAAAAAATTGTAGTTGTTAAACAGTTGGAGGCGGGGTAAGGTGTTCGTCAGACACCCGGCTGAGTGACCAGTGATGACGTGCGGAAGAATTTTTTTTTTGTTTGATTTTGAAGAAAAAAATTTTGAAAAAAAAAAAGTCGTCAAAAAAAGTCACCGGAGACCAAAATTTCATTTACATTTTTTACTCCAAATAATGTCAGGAATCACTGGTTAAAGTAAGTCAAGTACGTCCCTTAACACCCTGTATATAGAACTATAATCAGTTTGTATGTCTCCATATTAAAATTTGGAGATATGATTTTTTTAATGTGGACGGAAAATATTCAAAATGATAAATAAAAAATCTCGAGCAGTCGGAAAAAAAAGTTTTAAATTGCGCTGTCGCTCCAGTGGTTAAAAGGGTATTTATTACCAGAGAAAACCAGAAATTTGTCATTTTTAAATCAGATTTTAGACGTATTGACTCTTTTCCACAAAAAATTATAAATGTATTTCGAAAGATTGTTCTTTTATCTAGCATTCGCATGTTTTAAATTTTGAGAAAAAATGTTTATTTTTAGTATAATAGGGTTACACCATAGGTCGTTGGCAGATTTGTTACATTTTCAAAAAAGATTTTGTATTATGCCACACCCATTTCAAATCATATAATCATGCAGTAAAAAAAATCAATACATTATCTGGGTATCGCATGTTTTAGAATTTTAATTTTAGTTTAAATAAAATCATTAAAAAATATATACGTACCTGTGTTTCTTGACGAAAATTGGTCGGTTTGTGTATTTATTTGCGCACTTACAAACTAATATATTTCAGATTTTTTTAACATTCTTATTTAACTTAGACATTATTGAAAAATGATAAACACTTATAACCTAAAAATAATTTAAAAAAGTACATTATTTTTATAGTTTTATCATCACGCCTTTCAGCATCCAAAAGGATGTAGGTATAAATTAAAGCAAATTTGGAATGAAATAAAATCGATATTAAGTTATAATTTTAAAAAGCTGGTACGGAGAATAATTAATCTTTCTCATTGTAACCGCCCTGCACGATCGTAAGAACAACTTTCGATGAAATGTGGATTTTCGTCCGCTGGCTGGTTAAACGCTCTTAAGTCAATATTTATAAATAAAACATCAATACCTAAATAAGCTGCCTTCAGCATAGCCTGTCCAAACTCAATGGCGCCACCAGATTTGAAGGTCATTTTGAACTTTGCCTCGCCATTCCAGTTTCCATTGACTTGAGATCTCACCTTTCCCTTGATGAAATTTGCACCGAACATTGGCTGCTCTACTCCAACCTTTAAACAATACCATTTCATCTGATCAATACCAATCTCACAAGATTTTCATGATATCGAAAGTTCACTATCATGATTTTATTTGAATAATTACATTACAATAAATAAATAAAAAATAAATAAGAATAAATTCATATACTGTAAATAACAATTTGGGAGGCGGGTATGGGTACCGCCGCACCGGGAACAATTTATTGGATAAGCAACACCACTGCCGTAGGTCACCCCAAGTGGTTTGCCACGTTTGTTAGTAGGGGTGCCCGGGTTCATGGGGTGAGGTTTGTCAGGATCCTGGCGGCAGATGCGTCTGCCCGCCTATTGCATGGCAGGTTCGAAAGGGAGAGACTGATTGAGGGAGATCTTTTGACCTTTTCAGCAGGACTCTCTCGGAATATCACCTTGCACCGCAGGAATGGATTCATACGTGCGTCACTCCTGGACCCCCAGATTCCTACCCACCCCACATACCCTTTTCCTTCCCAGAACTTCCTCTCCTAAAAAGACCCTTCACATGGCATCCCGAAAGATGACATAGGCCCTGAGGGCAATTATTTTCCTCAGAGTCCCCTGTGTGGAGCTAATGTAAAAAAAATACCAATCTCACAAGATTATCATGATACCAAAAGTTCCCTATCATGACTTTATTTGTATAATTACATTGGGGTCGTCCATTAATCACGTGAGGCTCGAAAGGGGGGGGGGGGGGGGGTTTGGAAAAAATCACGATTTATTTTTCGTGATAATATTCTGAAAATTACAAAATACTTTGTACTAAAAAAAATACATGTGATTTTGGGGGGGGGGGGGGGGGGGTTAAAAAGTTACGACCCCAGTACAGAAACAATAAATTCATATTACATATTGGCCCTGTATTTTATCAAAAATAGTCAGGATTACCCAGAAACGAACAATGCGTCATGCGAATGCATTACCAAGAATTTACCATAGTAACATTATTTTCTGAAGTGTACAAAGATAATAATTGTTTGTCAGAGATAAATAAACAGACAGCATGAAAAAAAATTTGTTAATTTTTATCGTAATCAGTTTTTCTTTTACATAAAAGGTTTTTTTTTCAAATTTACGTGAGATATGAATACTGTCTTTTAATTTTTTATTGTTCTTCTTTCGATTGATACTGAAAACAGTCAGTCTACCTGAAATTTTTCATCCAAATGGTTAAATCTGTGAAATATATTGCAACAAAATTTGAAAAACAGACTGTATTTAAAAATAATTAAAAGTTAAAAATATGTATTTACGAAATGTTCACACAAAACATTGTGTTGGAATAGTGTAGTGGGCAGTGGCGGCTCATGATTTTTGGATGTGCTAGAGAGATAATAATAATTTGACGACCTCAGTAGTTCAGTGGGTAAGACTCTTGACTCACAATCCGGAGGTCGCGGGTTCGAGCCCGGCATGCGCAAATAAATTTTATTTGATTAATTTGTGTTATTTCACAATTAATTCATTTAAAATAATATATAGTATATTTGCGGCATGTTCCAGAGTGGAAGATACTATCAGTATCGCCCTGGTGTAAGACCACCATTCAGAATTGAAACGTTGCTTGAAAATGGCTTTAGCCGTGTTTAGTGACCAGATCTGAATAGCCAGGTACTTCCCAACCTTCCTCTTCCCCACCTCCTTCCCCTCCCCACTACCTTCAGCCTCACAACATACCCCAATTGGGGATGCCATAGTCTCACTGGCTCCAGACGGGAGCAGTTGAGATTCTTGTGCGGTATTCACTGTAAGAAAAAAAAAAAAATTTTTTGAATAAAATCCATTATTCATGTTGTTTGGTTTTTTAGTTTGATGATTTTCAGGAAATCGGTGCAGCATATGGACAAAACTGAAATTTCCTGAAAATTTGCATACAAAAAACTGAATTTTTGAAAAAAATAAAAAATCATTTTTGACGATACATCATTTATGTCGAATTTTTCAAATTTAGTACTCTATCATACTCAAAAGTCACGAGCCACTACGTGGTAGTGAGGCCTTATGTCGGCTGACAGTGCAGAAATAATACTTCTCTAAAGTCATTATTTTTGCTAGTGTGAGCTCAAAAATGAGTCAATTCTTATGTAATGGTTTTAAATTAATAAGGAAATTATGTTTCTACAATTGTGATACTATAACGTAAATAATTATTAACTTATCGTTGTTTTATGTAAACAAACAACTGACCGCGTTAAAACAAGATTCAGTTATGTCTGACAATATTCATTGATATTTCGGTCGTTTCTTCGACTCGTTCTTATGTTCAACAGCTCGGCTGTGGAATGATTTGCCGGCCTCTGTGTTTCCTCCTTCCTACAACATAGGTCTCTTCAAGACCAATGTTCATTCCTTCCTCTCTTCAAAAAGACCCTCCACACAGCATCCCAGATGACATAGGCCCTGAGGGAAATTATTTTCCTCAAGGCCTCCTGTGTGGAGTTAATGTAAAAAAAAAAAAAAAATACGAAATACAAAACATATTAATAATGATAAGTTTTAAGATTTTCACGGCCAAAAGCATTTTTGTTATTTGTTTTTGGGGTGTTATGCCGTGTTGCGCTACCTCCTTCTTTAGCCAACGTTTCGGACATCGTTGCAGTGTCCATCATCAGGGCAGATCCGGCAGATCCGGTAGATGTGACATATTAATAATGTTTACACAAATAGAAGTGGAAAAGAATGAGGAACAATTTAACACACATATAAAAAAATTATAAATATATTAATTTTTGTGTTTACAAATCGCCAGAAAACCAAAGAAATTGAAATGTAAATAAACTTAAACACTAACAGCCTTACTAAAAAAAAACTTTTCACGGCCGATAACCTGTGTTATTGCAATAACATAAATAAACCCCGTGTGCACTAAAACATGATACATTACTAATAAGCTTTCTTACGTGGTCACGCTGTTAAAATGCATTGAAGATCTGACAACGTTGTATATGGTTTTAATTTACTAGGTAAAAATGTTGATTTAATTCTTCTCGGCATTATTGGCGCGCCTGTGCATTAGTCCTCAACGGCCCGCGATGAAAAAACAGCTTGGTGTGTTTATGGCGGGATGTTGAAAATTTTGTTAGTACCTAAATATTGTGATTTTACTTAATAATTTCTATTGTAGTGACGAATTCACTCTTCTATTCACATAATTAATATATTTACCATGTTATTTTTGTGGTTTACATCAGTTTAATCAAGTTATTGCACAAACGCCGTGCTTTCAAAGTTGAACTGTCAGAATATTGTTTTATAGGTTACTTAAGATAAAAATTTTTATAATATTAATATCTAATACATGTGTTCGTAAACGTATCAAAGAAATTAACATCTTTAGAGATGCAAGAAATCTGTTTTAAATCTCGGTATTATTTTTATGTAATTTTTTTGGCAATAAAAAACACTTTGAAATTTTTATTATTTTTTAATTGTATGCACGAGGAAAAAGTGAGGTGACAGTTTCCTTCCAAATGTATTACATAAAAGGAATATGTTTTTAAAATTTTGATTTTTTTAAATTTCTCTACATTTTTGTTAAAAATGTTTTGGTAAGAAATTTTTTTCCGCGTTTGAATCTTAAAATATGTCAGTTTTTTAAAACTAAAGTGTATTTCAAATACAAAAATCTAAAAGGTATTTTTATCTAGTTTTCATAAATGGTATTTGTTTTTACGACACTATCAAAAATAAGAAATATATAGAACATTCAAAATACTTTGGAAAAATTCCAAATTTCGTTCAGACATCATTAATAAAACAGAGATAAACTACCCTCTCAGGCTGTGTAAACAATGTGTATTTCTTTCTATGAACAATTTTTTAATTAGTAATGTTTTCACATCCGCGGCCGTTTGTCAATCGAATAAAATTTTCACGGGGTTTTTTAGTAAGGCTGTAAATAAGTAGGTTTAATGTAGGTTGCCACTGTAAAATCTTTTGTGAAAGAAAGGTTAATTTAGTGATTACATGGGGCAAGAAATATTTCTATAGATGTAATATTAATTGATTATAGAAAAATCTCATGTCACGGTGTTTGTGGTCGCACTACTCCGAAACAGCTTGACCGATTTTTATGAATTTTTTATGTATATTTAGTAGGTATGAGAAAAGGTCGTAAAGTATATTTCATACCGCCAGGTGATTAGGGTGTCCCTATCCAGAAAACTTTTTCTATTTTTTTTTTTTTTTTTTTTAATATTTGGCATCAAAAAATGGTGACCAGACAACTCAGAATGAAACCAACTCAGAAAGATCATTAACCCCTCAGAAAATCGCCAATATGCACTTTTAATGTCTTTAACGAAATGACATTTTACGAAAACTTTGTATTATTACCGCTTCACAATTAAAGCTCTATAAATGAAACATTTCTGAACGTAGCCGAATAGAGTTAGACAGGTTACGAAATAAGCTTTCGAATTATTATATTACAAATAAATATTAACATTTGTAAATATTAAAATTTAGAATGCAAACATTAAAAAAATGTGAAAATGACTCACGTGATGTTTTTATGTGAAAACGGTACTCAAATCACAGATTATGTAAACAACAATACTTATTCTATTGTATAAATGTGTAATAAACACTTTTGTCACCTCACTTTTTTATCATTTCATATAAAAATATTTAATAGAAATTAACAATGTCGGGCGCCCGTAGGAAATTTAGCGGGATAAATTATGTGTCAGGCTGCGCGTCTGACAGAATGTTCTTTTTATGTATTTCTATGGACAACTTGAATAGAGATGTGCAGCATGATTCACTATCGACCTTTCACTTTTTATTTTACGGATGTAACTAAAATAATAACAGAGTTATAACGGTTTCGATGGAGACACACGCGCTGACGTGTAAACACGCTTATTGTACTTGACTGCTGTCGTATTTTTGCATATATCTGCTTACGTTGCGGAGGGGTTAAGAGTGATGATAAAAAAATATAAAAAATTGGTTAAATAGGTTAAGTTAGGTTAGGGTTACCGGCTATTTTAAAATTATTTTTTCATAGCTTTTAATGACCTTTCTGAGGTGTTTCTGAGTTGGTTTCATTCTGAGTTGCCATGGAACCCAAAAAATACCTATAACCCCAAACTTTCACCCTCCTATCCCCACCCTCCCATTTTTTTGTTTAACAACCAAAATATTCACTGGAAATAATTTATATAGCAGAACAATGTTTGCCAGGTTAGCTAGTATTATTTAAAATTCTAAAAAATGAAAAGAAAAGTAACTCAGGATGGATCGTCGATTGCAAGACTAAGGACTATGCTGCTTTGGTATTTTATGCAGAAGGCCAGTATTGTGGTCTCGGGCATGCGCGTAGATATGTACACACAATGAGTTGAAATTACATAACTCATTCCGGGGAGAACAACATATACATTAATATCGCATTAAAATTAAAATTTATTTATGTGTTCAGACGTTATTTTAGGAAAAGTTTGAGTGCCTTATTAATATTATGTGCAACTGGTAGCTTTAGGTGCAATTTTTACTTTTAATGTGTTTTAAAGAATTGATTCCATATTTATTGGAGGGATTTTTAGTATGTACCTCATGTAGTACCAAAATATTTGAACAGAACAGATAGCAGTTTAAAAATAGAATTGGTAGACTCATAGACACATCAAACTAAACTTCATCCTAATCACGACAAAGTGGATAGCTGTGTTCTGAGATAAATATTTAATTAACCTTTCAACACTCAACTTTTCAATAACAATTACCCCATTGGCACGGGGTTAGCGTTAGCACAATGATTTATTTATAGTAGGTTTAATGGTCACTTGTGAAACAGTTTATAATAAATTCCCACAATAACTAAGGTTCAACCTATATTTGAATTTTCCTTAGTAAATTACAGTAGTTCTAATTCCTGCCACTAGTCAAACTGATGAAAATTGTTTTTAATTTTTAAATAATTTTTTTTTTAATAGTTTCTGAATGTGACTTTCAAACTGTTTTTATTTGCAAATGTCAAATTTATAATTAAAATTACAGCTGTTTTTTCATGAAAAGTGATAAGTACGGTGGCCGAGTAAAATCCTAAAACCTCTTGTCTTTGAAATATTAAAAAAAAAATACAGACAGGAATGGTGTTTCGACTCAATCTTGTTTTTAATTGTAAAACTGGGAAAAATCAATTTTTCACATGACCTACCTAAAAAGCTGTAGACTCATCTGGCCAAAATGAACCTTAAAGTTTTCTAAACTCGAGGTAATGGCGGTCGCTTTTCGCTTACGAGCTTTTGGCTCGTGTTTTCCCAACTTCTACCAATTTACATGCAAATGCAAACGGTAGAAGAAATCGGGGATGCAAAGTCAAGTGAGTCAAACACAAGTGAGAATAACCCAAGACATGTGAATGAGACAAGTAGTGTGTGCCAAGACTGAGTTGTTTGGCAGTCTGTCCTCTCTGCCTACGCCAGTGGAGAAACGGGGTGACGGTTAGCTAGTTAATTAGAGTCTGTAAAGTTGTACTAACCCTACTAAAAGAAAAAGAAATATATATTTTAGATAAATTCAGAAAAAAAAATTCATTTTCCATAAGTCAACACTTTGTCATAAATTTATTCTCCCTTATCTTTTTTGGTGCTGCACAACTTTCAGCTTCCATAGACTGCACCTCCGGAGAACAGCAAAGTTTTTTCAAATTGTAATTTCGTGATATTTTCTACCTTTGTCGGCGGCCTTGATATTTCATCATGTTGCTATAATACTTAGTAGCTATTATTATAACAGTTGCAGAGATCCTGCCATGTGGATGTCGCACATATGAACTATTAAGTTTAACTAAAACACATACATTGTGTCAAAAAACGCACAGTGATGAGAAAGATTAAGTTGAAAGGTCAGAATTATTGTGAAATATAGGTTAGTCATACAGTTTTAACATCCTTGGAGAGATGTCTTTAGTATAGTTAGTTATACATAGTTTTGTGGTATCTCATCAAATGTCAGTTAAGTACTATTTTAGAGTATCATCTATTGTCATTTGTGTCTAATGTACGAGCGGATACGATAACAGCCGGGGGCATCTGGTAGCCCTGGTGGGCAGAAGCCATTAGTGTCGCAGCCCACAACAGCAGAATAACTAGGAGCCTCCTAGAGTAAAGACATCTGCTCCAGTTAAGTATTCATTATAAACTTTGAGATAAACGTAAATAAAGCAACTTGTAAACCTCGATCTTATTTGGAAGTTTCCCAACACATTTCAGGTAGTATCATTCATTGGAATTAATAGATACTAAAATGATCTTGGTTCATTTCCCAGCTTTAGATTAGAGTAACTTACATCGCTGAGTGTGATGAAGGGGAAGCTGAATGACTTCATGGCATCAGACTTGTTCTTGGCGTTGAATATCATGCGATGGGTTGTGAGGTACATTCTCCCAGTCTTAGTTCCCTTAAACTCTTGCCCATCCTGCCCGCTGAACTCCATGTTCACATTTTCCGAGAATAAAAGAATTCTGAAAAATAATTAATTAAGATTATAAATTATAAAGACAAAATAGTATCAGATAATAATTAAGGCCCGTTTACATATCTGTTTAAAAAACGGATGTGGTTCCTTTTAAAAATCAGTGCCTGTAGAGAATATATGGAACTGTTCACATTTGTTACACATTTAAAAAAGGATTCGGCAATTTTGTCAAGTGGACAGCCAGCGCAGCGCTATCGTTTAAAAATCATGTCGGAACTCGCTCACTCGTAGGTTTATATGGAGCTGTTTTCATTTGCCGGAAAGTTATTTGGAGAGAGCCCCGCTACACCCCGCACCTCAACCAGCAGCTCCCAGTCGCAAGGAAACATGCACGCAGCGTCTGCTTGATCATCCGATCCTTTTTCGTTTCGTTTTTTAAACGGAAGTGTGAAGAGGGCGTCCAACAACCGATTTTTGCTCATTCCGTTGGGACGTTTTTTATCATCCGTTTTTTAATCAGAAGTGATATGGGCCTTTAGAGATGCAACAGGTAAGTAACTTGGCCGGATACCGGATATCTGACATATTATGCCTTGACCAGATAGCCAAAATAGGTAGATAGATAGATGAAATGTGTGTGCAGGAAATGAGACCTTCAAGATCAAACTCTTTGGAATGGGCATCGCTTGGGAGGCATAGCACAGTTAACGGCACAAAATGACACTGTTACGTTAGCTGTAATCGGTCAAAAAGTTTGTCTCTAATCACCATATTTTGCCATTTGTATATTTTAAGTACTAAGTACCTAATCGGTCATAGTTTGTAATAAATGCTAAGATAAATTAAAAATACATTTGTTATAACACAATATGTTATATTTACTGTTCAACTATATGGCTTCGGCCGGATATTAGGTCACTATCCGGATCGTAATAAAGGGGGCGGATACCGGATAGTAACCGGATGCCCGTTGCATCTCTAATAATAATTACAGAACATCAAATTTAAATTCAGACAATATTTCAAACAAAGGTGATAATATTTACTAATGTCATGTAGAACAAGTATTTGAAGGCATCTTACGATAGTGAAAAATGATCTCTCTCAATATCTCAATATTTAAGCTGTATAATGTTCTAAGTATCTCATTTTGTTATTAAATTAATGTTTAGAAAATTTGGTACAAACAACAAATGACTTCATTGTTTATGTTGTAATAGTTTCTCTGGGTAATTACAGATTGAATTTATTTTCCTCATCTCAATCAATATGAGTCAATCCCACATCGTAATAACTAGATATCGGATTATATGCACTAACAAAGTGCCAAAATATGCATGCAAAAATGCACTAAAAAAGGCCGAAATATGCACTAAAAACTCTTGATATTCCCAAAATATTGTTACGATACGCATAATTCAAGATATTTAAAATAGCCGCGCTTGAGCAACGTCGGACAATTGCCCGTATCCCGTGTCTCTGCACACACCGAGTGCGCCGAATTACGTGATGCCGGCTTTGAAACAACGACTCGGCAGTGCAACGGTCATTCTCTTCTCGCTTGTTCCCGGGCTCACCGACTCGAGCAGCCGATCGCGAGCTCTCGCGACGCCATTTGCTAGTTCACTCGTTTTGGTTAACTTTATTTCAAGAGACATGTTTCGTGTGGGACGTGCCTTGGCCATGTTACCTGGCTAAACGAGGCGTGAATTGCCTTTCGTCCCATTGCGAGATTTCATTCCCGAGAGCTGTTCAACGGTTTCGTACCCAGAAACTGTTCAGAGACACCTGGCACGCGGAGATCATGTAAGCTGATTCCCATTATATCACCCCCATATGTGCTGACTAATTAGCTAAAACTTCACATAACGAAGACGCGCACAGTTAGGACCGGAGAGAGAAAAGTGATTATTGCCAGTTTTAGTAGAGAAATTCCCTTCTAGCACTCTGATTTCTGCTGTCTTATAAATATGTTTTGGTAGAATAAACCTTGTGTTCGTATTCCCTGTTTTCATTAACCCAATGACCTGAGATATCCACCCTTATAATGTTAGTAAGATGAGGCTGATAGCCGACTCGTAGACCCAAGGGAAGATTGGCTCCTCTGCCGGATTGAGCTGGCCGCCGCAAGAAGACGGGTGAAGGGAGCCTAACCCTGGCCCCGGACCAAAAATAGTAGGTCCGCCCTCTCATGTCTTACCTGGAGACTACTGTAATTCTGATTGACATGTAATAATGTTTTAATGACCACGCCTGGTGGGACTCAGCCCCGAGTGGGGGCACCCAACGTCAGTACGATTGCAATATGCGCAATGCAAAATCAAAACACCATTTTTATATATTTTAATTAAAGACGGTACAAGAGCAGCGAAGTATTCTTAAATTATGCATAGTTTTTGTGACAATATACAATTAAAAGTGGGTTATAGGGACAGAATGGTTATTTGCTGAAAAACAGCTCTCTAAAATGGCTTAATACTACTGTAGCCAGGTACTCGAAACTCTATTATTTCGGCTGACCACACCGCGCGCTGGAGTAGTGTACTTGCATTATCACCGTTAGGCGGTGCGACCCTCGAAACATTGGCATTATTTGCAATTTTGAATCTCTCACGACAGGACGCTTATAAATATTTGTATTCATTGTAAACTACCGTGCAATAAATTAACCAAGTTTATAATAGTCCTGGGTCGGTCGTGAATAACCCGCTCATTGAAACCCGCTCACGGACCACAAAAGAGCGAGCGGGTCATTTTTTCGTCAGCACCCGGGTCTCGCGACCCACTTCTCGCAACCGCTCTACTACTGCTACCTGGGTTTCGGGTGCGGAAGTGGCGGGGCGAGCGACGATAGATAGATGTATGAGAGAGCGAGCGGGTTGTCAACACCCGGGTTTCGCCACCTTCTCTCTCGACTCAGGTAGTAGAAAGTAGCTGGGTGAAGCGTAATCGAGTTTCATATTTTGTGTCGCGAAAAGAGCGGGTCTTCGCGAACCGCTCATGACGCCAGTGTGTCATGAGCGACCCGGGTGATGTAAAACGATCGATCGACCCAGGACTAGTTTATAACTACCCTCTTTATTATTTAAAACCCGTGTATTTTGACGTAGTGCTAATGGAGTCAGATTAAATCATCAATGATAATATTTACAACCAAATTCACACACGTTAAACTACCTTTCGTGTGTCATTCTCAGACTTGATAATGAACTTTTATTTTTCAATCTGCTTATTTTATTTTTGTAATTGATGTAGGCATTCGACCATGAAAAATAAAAACATTGATACACCATACAACCCACTTTTAAAACCAAATTTTCAAGGGCAAATTTGTGACGTTTGTTACCCAGTGACCCAGTATTAATTTGTACGCCGAAAACTGACGTCATTGGACAAAATTTAAAATTTGGCGCCATTTCTGGAGAGATACCTGTTTAGACAAAGTATGACCTGTAGGCATTAATTTTCTTCATGTATTCAAGACTCCGGTTTTAACTTTTTACGAATAGCGTCTTAACTTTTCACAAATTTTTTCTGTTATTGAATTAGGAAGGGCGTTGGCGAGTTCGATCATTGTTCCCAGTATTTATATTGATTTAAATAGAGGAAGGTTTTTTGTTTCCAGTTTTTCTATGGCATCTGGTAACTTGTGGAAATGTGTTGAGATGAGGGTGATATTCTGTTTAATGGATGCGTCTTCAAATGCTAGCCTTAATGAATTGCAATGGCCTCAAAATTGTCAAATTGACCAACAACTTGTTGCCTTGACGAAAACAAAATATGCACGATTGGGGAAAAAGGCTAAAATATGCATTAACGCCGTAATTAGAGAGTTATAAAATCCGATGTCTAGTAATAACATTATCTTATCTTTTAAATTTAAAAAATATAATCAAATTGGTAGGTTTGGACAATTTAACTGGTTCGCTTTTGTTCTTGAAATCATTATACTTAAATAAAGCAAGAAAGCGTACACAAACTTTAAATTTTATAAATTCTCAAAGATCCTTCGAGATGGATGTAAACATACGGTGTATGAATTTTTTGTCCAACTCATTTACCGAATGAAATACGGCTAAATGCAGCTAAAATTAAAGTAAACTTTCCTTACTCTATACATACATCTTAATTCACAAAAATTATTTGGATAACACTCGTCTTTCACTTGATTACTTCAAGAAATAATATTAATTTATGGATAAGCTGCCGCATGTTTACGCACAGATTACGGAAATTATACTTCATTTCAACAATTATTACAACAAACTACTATTTACGAACACAAAATAGGTTATTAGATTTTTAGTTTAGGTAAATTAAGTAATTCATGCGTTTTTAGTTTGAAACGAAACTTCGCAAATGTCAAATCCATACAAAAAAACATGGCCGTAATGGAGATGGTGATTTTTAAACTTTTAATTAAAATCGAATTTTAATGCATATATTTCCGTCTATCCCGACCTTCGGGTTGCGAGTCAAGAGCCTTATCACTAGACCACCAATTTGGGAGGCGGGAACCTTTATTGGATAACCAACACCTCTGCCATAGGTCACCCCAAGTGGTTCGCTACGTTTGGTGATTTAGCAGAGGTGCCCGGGTTCATGGGATGAGGTGTGTTTAGGTCTGATGACCAGGACACACTGAACCCCAGATTCCTACCCACCCCTTAAACCCTTTTCCTTCCCAGAACCCTCCTCTCCTTCCTTTCCCTAAAAGACCCTCCACACAGCATCCCTAAAGATGACATAGGCCCTCAGGGAAATTATTTGCCTCAGGGCCTCCTGTGTGGAGCATATGTAAAAAAAAAAAAAAAAAAAAAAAACCGATGGTTCTTGTGGTAATTAAGTTTAAAAGTAGTTTACTTTTCAAATTTTATGCCTAATTAAAGTGTAGCGGCATGCGGCGGCTTGTCCATAATTTACTGAAATAATTATTTACATCAGGGGAGATGGTAAAATTAAAGTTCCTTTTTTTTCAATCAAAGTTAAAAATTTCAATTGTCAAAAAACCTTGTTTGATTTTGTTAGTACGAAGTGACGCTTGACAAGAGGTTACGGTTAAATCTAAATACGCATAAATTATTTAAATAACCCAAACTAAGAACCTAACCAGCTATTTGGGAATGTTTTTCCAACTCCACTGCTGAAAATAGTGGTTCTTAAATAATAATAATTAGATAATTTCTAGAGAGACGTTTTTGTGAAAAATCAACTCAAGGGCGCTAAATTGGGGAGGAATGCAGAATACGCCAATGTCAGGGAATTTAATAAAAATGCACTTTCTAGATGAGAAAAATGTGTAGAAACTCATTAAAAAAAGAATTAATGTGCGGAAAGCAAAATTGAGGGAGATACAGCCGATCAAGTTTTATAAAATTTCACTCGCAAACTGATACTATGACAGCCCGCCCGCCATCGTTATGTTGGTATCACGGACTAGATACAATTGTAGAATTGTAGCCGACTACATGGGATACTTGAGGCGCGTAATTATGAAACTAAACAAAAAACTACCTTAAAATCGCTCACTCGTAATCGTCCTCAGAGTCAGATGTCCCATCCTCAAGCGACGGCAGAGTGTTGGGTGGTTGTGTATGTTAACCCAGCGCCGGATCTGCCCGCCCCCCCCCCCCCATAACCTAACCTAACCTAACCTAACCTAACCGAACCTAACCTAACCTTTCTAGCGGGCTTGTGTATGTTAACCCAGCGCCGGATCTGCCCGCCCCCCCCCCCCCCCCATAACCTAACCTAACCTAACCGAACCTAACCTAACCTTTCTAGCGGGCTTGTGTATGTTATCTTTACATTAAGAAACAGCCTACGTTTTTAAATGGTTTGTCTGGCGGGATTCTCCATTTCAGTGCCTATTTACATTATATTATTAATTCTGTTTTTCATAATTACGCGCCTCAAGTATCCCATGTAGTCGGCTACAATTCTACAATTGTATCTAGGCTCTTGTTTGTATCAGGTCCGGGATACCAACATAACGATGGCGGGCGGGCTGTCATAGTATCAGTTTGCGAGTGAAATTTTATAAAACTTTGATCGGCTGTATTTCCCTCAATTTTGCTTTCCGCACATTAATTCTTTTTTTAATGAGTTTCTACACACTTTTCTCATCTAGAAAGTGCATTTTTATTAAATTCCCTGACATTGGCGTATTCTGCATTTCACCCCTAAATTGTATTAATTAAGTTGAAAAGTAATGTTATTTCAATCATTCTGCAGTAAGCAGAGTAAGGAAACTTAACCCAAATTAATGCGGAGTTTTTCCTCGTTTATGTTGCTTTCATAGCTCAGAGCTCGTTATTGTGCATTACTACAGCATTATTATGGCGCTGCATCTAGTAAAACATTATCATTAAACCTCATAAATTTACAGTCATTTACATAATTCAGTGGTGAGTATCGGGGTACTTGTGTCTGTATTTTGGAAACAATTATTTACTCAATGGCTGCTACATGACTCTTTTAGATAAGAGGAAGAAGCTACGGCGTAATTCGTTATGATTAGCGTGATGGATGTACGTAACAGTATGAATTGATGATGATTAAAGTAAAATCACCAGACAGGCCCATTAGAAACTATGTGTCACCCTGAAAATTTCATAATGATTTATCATAGGTATCATGCATGAAAATTTAAGCAAATAAAGATGGCAACCAAAGTGTTTCGCAAATAAAATAAATGCGTAAATTTATAAACATACCCTTCTCCCGCGTGAATCAAAACTCCGTTATCCACATGAGCGGTATTTAGAGACATTTTAAAACGTAACTATGACTCTCTGCTTTGTTTTCACAGCTGTCAAATTTAGCGAGACAGAACACAGAACGGAACGACAGAAAACAGAAAACAGCGAAAACAGAAAAAGGACAAAACGAGCGACTGTAAAACTTGCTAGTTTAGGTACTTTCATATCCCGGTACTTTATACCAGCGCTCAGTATTTAGTACCTACGCAGGCAAATTGTATATTTATATACTTGTATATTTATGCTGCCGCAAGTTAGAACAATCTAGCTAGACAAAAAGATTTCAACGATGTTTTTATTTATTTACAAAATTATGCTCACAACATAGTAAACAGTCCGTAGTATTAAGTTCTCATCGATAAAAAATTAAAACAAATGCGTACGCGGCAATGTTTTAAACACGACACTTTAGATGTGCTTGGCTAGTACGCACTAGCGGTCAACCGCTTGGGCGGCTAACCGCGCGGCTGGCCGCATTTTTATGTTAATATGCAACCGCTCATATTTGTACGCTAAACTGTCGAAAAATTCAAACAGCCGCGATTGGACGGAGTACAGCGGCCCGCTTTGCGGCTGACCACCATTTTGACTAGGAGGCGTCTACTAATATCTACAGGAATTCCAAAAACTGTAAAAATCGAACTAATATCTATGAGAACCAAAGTGTTGACGAATATCTACAGCTCAAACAGTTTTTTTTTTTTTTTTTAAGTTTCTTTATTCTTTGAATTGTTCATTACATGAATTGGGGATTTTTCGACCACCATACTAGGCACATGCCTGTGTTGTGGTGGTCGATTTTCATATACAGTATATTAAAAGATGCAATATAAAGAAATGTGCGAGAATATAAAAAATTAAATAAAAATATATAAATATACATATTATATATAATAATATTAAAGAAATTTAAAGAAAACAAATGAATATAAAATAATGCAAATAACTAAAGAGTATGGAAACAATAAATTACTATAGAGTATGAAAGAATATAGTAGAATATAAAAATAATATGAAAAGTATAGAACATAGAAGGCAATATATGAAAGAATATAAAAATGATATAATTATAAAATATATAAAGTCGAAGTAAGTACTTTGTAGAGTATGCAAATAAGAAATGATAACGATTTATCGTTGTTGACTAATATTTATTAATTAATTAATTTATTAGTTGACTAATATCTATGAGAACCAAAGTGTTGACGAATATCTTCAGCTCCAACTGCTGACTAATATCTATGAGAACCAAAGTGTTGACGAATATCTACAGCACTGGCAGAGGTTGGATTTGCAATTATGTATATATTGCAATAACGTAATATTGCGTATGCAGTTTAAAAAACTTAATTTATGTAAGTATGTATGTAAAAATCCCTAATATCGGACTATTGGACACATTTAGCTGATTAGTCCAACCTACGCTCTGTAGATATTAGTTCAACCTACGCTCTGTAGATATTAGTCAACACTGGGACCGTCATAGATATTCGTCCGACCTTAGTTCTGTAGATATTAGTCAACACTCTGAAGTTCGTAGATATGAGTTCAACATATGAGCTGTAGATATTCGTCCGACATACAGGCTGTAAATATTAGTATCTGGAGCCTTTTGACTATACGCACTAGGCGAATAGGCGGTTGTGGTTTAATTTGCTGCTGGCCGCTGCTGAGTTTGTAGGTTTCGCCCAGCCATGAATTTCGACACAAAAATTTATCGTTGAAATTCAACAACGAGAAGCTATTTGGAATTGTAAAGGAGCAGCATCTAAGAACAGATAATTGAAACGCAAACTATGGGAAGAGTTGGAAGATATTTTTGGAAACGAAGATATATGTCAACAATGGGAAAAAAGTCTTGGAATGTATTTATTTAAAAATTATTAAAATTCAATCGAAATTATGAATACCATAAGTTAAATCATATTTCTTTGCCATTCCAATTTCCCACCAGTCATAAAATACTCGGCAAACATTTTTCGATATCTCAAAGCATATATAATGATGTCAGTTTTTGCCTGCCGCGGTTGAACTGCCCCAAGCGGTATTATAGCTTGACCACTTGACACCTCAAAATACGTCATGTACCCAGGCCTCCTACTCTAGTCGGGCATGCAGTCCTACCTTTTTGTTTCGTTCATATGCACATGTTCTTTGAATGTTATTTGTCGCACATGTTCTTTTGTCATACATCAAAAATGTTTGAATTAATAATTTACTGGAAACATAAGAGCATTTCTTACTTGCCACTAGTGTCCGACCGAAACAGGACTTTCCACCGAAACCGAATCTTCGGTGTCTGTCTCAGTTTCGGCCGAAACCGAAACCGAAACTTTTTTAGACATGTTAAAAATCGATTGTTTAGTGTTATTTGGCTAATTTTTTACACTTATTCAGACAGTTAAGACGTGTTAAATTAATTAAATAAAAAAAACAACAATTGAAGTACCTATGTGAAAAAATAATATATTTTTTATATTACAAACAAAATTTATTAAAAAAACATGTTAACTACTTCTTGGGACAATTTTTTTTTTCAATAATCAACACTTGCATTATAAATGAAGGTCCTCATTAATTGAGTATTTTAATTTTTAATGCGTTTACAATCACAAAATTCTTTTTATACGTGTTTAAAGAAATAACATCCCATAATTAAATACATCTTTTGGACAGAAAAACCATAATTTCCATGCTACAAAATTATAAAAAGCCCTTCCAATTGAAATTAAGAACACCATGGAGATACAAATGTTTAAAAAAGATTTAAATGTTTTAAACCATGTAAACATAACACTGAATATGTACTTTTTAGTTATAATCTTGCAAATTTCATTCAATAAAGATATAAATTATTATTATTATATCAAATTATGGTTAAGTAAACAGGAAGATGAGTAAATCATTAAAATTATGAAGTAACCCCAATACAACCTGCAGACAACAAACATAAATACTTTTATTTTATTTATTGTTACTTGTGAAAATCAAGAAACTAGAAGACGAGGAAATAAAAATCTACACCCATTCAGCAACATACAGTCCGCCTCGGAACAGGAATACCTAGTGAGGAGGACTGTAAACAAACCACTTTACTTTGTATTTTTACTTATTTTGTAATTTTACTTTTCTTATATGTCATTTAAAAAAAAAATGAAGTACATGTAAAAAAAAATATATATTTTTTAAATAAAACTTCTTTACGCACGCTTGACTTGGGGAGTAAGCTGGTGAATGCGTGACGAAAGCTTTATGAAAAGTGTGATCGGGCGAGGCGAACGAAAGTTGAGAGGGAGATATAAGTTAGTGAAGTTTTACTTCAGTCGTGTGGTCTAAAGCACACTCTTTTTTTAATATTACTGCTATAAAACAAATCAAATGTTAACTCTTCTTGGAAAAAAACATTTGTCTTTATGAATATTTGGCTGATGATGGCGGGTGACATACGAGCCACAAACTCACCCGAAGTCAGCCGAAAGAGAAGTTCCGAGAAGTAGATAACATGTGTTGTTATTTTTAATAAATTTTGTTTGTTTGTAGAAGTAATATAAAAAAAAATATTTTTCCACATAGTTCAATTATTGCTTTTTTACTTATTTAATTTAACACTTTTTTATTTTATTTTTTTTATTTAAAAAAATACATACGTATACAGATTCATAGTAAAACATTTGGTTCTTAAGGCTAATAACAATATGTAAATTTCTTTTTAATGAAACTTCACAATTCAAAAGAGAAAATATTTCTCGTGCTTGAATTTTGGAGTGTAAAATGCATAGTTACACAGAGTATGTTATTACAAGTACTTATATTAATAAAATATATATTCATGAAGACAAGTGGACATAATAACTGAAAGTATTGTCAGAGTAGGTACATATAATAAAGTTGTAACAATTTGGTGCCTGCAAATAATGCGTATGTACTTGCTTTCAATTTGATATGGTGATGAAATATTTTTAGAGATTATGTTCTAGTTTATTTTTTTTGTTGTTATTATTGTGATGGTGAATTTAAAACTTATAATTAGTGTCGGGTTGGTCTATTAGTGTTTTTATTTGGGATTTAAAAACTTTATAATTTTTTTCAGACTTGATTTTATATGGGAGAGCATTGAAAAATTTTATACCTTGATAAGCATAATGGTGTTGGGAAGCACTCGTTTTAAATTTTGGAATTTCTAAATTGCCCTGTGATCGTGGTCGGTTGTTTATGTTTGTGAATGTTATTGTTGATGAATTGAAATGATCTTTATGAGTTTGCAATAATGAGTTCTTTTTGAAAATTTTATTAAGACTGAGAACCCTGAAAGAGTCAAATAGCTGTGTTGTTGGAAATACAGATGGTTTTCGTAAGATGACTTTCAAAATCAACCTCTGTACCCTTAAACACGTGTGAATACACTGCCTAATAAGTGCAACAAAATAAGCCAAATAACGGTAAACAATCGATTTTTGACATGTCTAAAAATGTTTCGGTTTCGGCAGAAAATCTGCCGAAATTGATGCCGAAACTAGATTTTTTCCCGAAACTTGCCGAAACCGAACCTTCGGTCGGTCACTACTTGCCACATTTTATTTGAGTTTGTGAGACAATAGCAAGGTGAGTGGTTTATTTATGATAGCAAGTCTAGACGTATTTTAACTAGAGATGCCACGAATATTCGTCTACTATTCGGTATTCGGCCTATTCGGCTACTTTTTTATCATTCGGTATTTGGCCGAATATTGCGAACCATTAAAATCATGAAAAAAACGCTTATAAATATTTTTTGACTTCACTACAAATTTCATAATACTCCCAAATAGGTGATTTTTTTTATTAAATGGTGCCTTTTCATAAAGCTTGTCGCGAACAAGCAGTGATATTTTTTAAGAAAAACACACAATTTGATGTAACTATCAAAAATAATGCGTGTTGTGACACGACCATAAAACAAATATGCCCACGGCGTAGTTACCGCATGCAATATGTTACCCGCGAAATGTACTGAATATTCGGCCGCCGAATATTCTGCGCTTCTGCCGAGAGTCTTGCCGAATATTCGGTATTCGGCAAAATCGCTATTCGTGGAATCTCTAATTTAAACGTCACTGGGAGTCGGAATGAAATAATCGAACAAAATGTTCGGCCCGGCGCAAAAGTCAGATTTTTCCATTCGATTGTCGGATCAGACAAAATTCCCGAAAGGTGTGGCCTATTGTCATTACTCAGCGCCGGCCGTCCAATCCGATCTGACAACGGGCGTGGCTCCGGTATTATAACCAATCCGGTTTTCATATCGATTTTTATCTGATCCGATTTTTGTCTGATGTGTGCGGCCTGCCTAAACGTTTGATTGGTAATTTTGTGGAAACGGTCGCAGGAGACTGGCCTTTACAGGTTTTAACAATAATATTAAGTAATGACTAATTACAAATGAGTTTTTTACTATCACTATTTTAATGCCAAAAAAGCAAATTGTACGGAAAAAATGCATAAAACATAATTATTATATTATTTATCACTATTTTGCGTTACTGAATCTGGTGAGCTTGTAGCTCCCATCCTGAGTGGTGCTGAGTGGGAATGTGAAATGTGACAGATACGAAATACGAAGAAACAAAACTTTTTTCTTGACATAACCTGAAACGGTTTGGTTTTTTATGCGGGATTGGTTAATTTACGCCTGTACCCTGTACATAAATTGATTAAATTGTGCCCTTAGCTAAACCCACCTAATTTATTTATTTTTTGTTAAAACTGAATATTGTTATTATTGTTAATAAATACGCTCGTTAGAATCTAGATAGTGCAGTTAGAATCAGAATAATCTTAAAATATTTAAACACTTTCATAATACCTGCGAATCAATACATACAGTCGAAGTCGACTTTGTTTTGAACTTTTTCTATACGCTTGAAATATGCCCCCCAAAAAATGGCAGAACGGTTCCAATGACAAAAATCGACCTTCAAAATCTGATCAACAATATGCAGAAACATTTAATGATCTTACTATCAATGACGACAGCGAATCGAATAGCAGTGAAGATGACGATGATCTTGGTCGCGAAGCAAATTTTTCTGTTGCCATGTGGGACTTAAACCATTGTGATCCTAAGAAATGCTCAGGGAGAAAATTATCTAGGCTCAGACTCATCAAAACATTGAAATTGGGACAGAGGTAAGTTAGTACTTAATGATAAAATGTTTATTTTTGTGACAATCTCTTTTCAGCCACCTTCTCCAGTCAGTGGCTGTCAGGTTCTTGTGAGAAAGAAAGAAATAATATTGTAATTTTTCCTACCCTATTAGATTACTGTGCTATAACTTAGAATTACTAATCATTTATAGATGATTTCAGGTTTCCCGGATTGGTTCTGACACCAGTTGGAACACAATGCGTCAGTCCAAAAGACAAGGAAATCATGGAATCAAGCGGCATCGCCGTTGTTGATTGCTCTTGGGCCAAAATTGATGAGACGCCATTTCATAAGATGAAAACCCCAAACCCGAGGTTGCTGCCTTTTCTTGTGGCTGCTAATCCAATCAACTATGGGAAGCCATGCCAGCTTAGTTGTGTAGAAGCTCTGGCTGCCGCAATGCACATAACAGGTTATTCTTTTAATTGGATTTTTACAGTAATGACTGGGGTGCGTATGAGGGGTGGGCGTTAGGGAGTTCAAACCAGAGGCAGTTCCTTGGTTTGTTCATTGCACTGTTTGTCTTCAGTCCCACCAGGTCATTATTTGAGCTATCTTCTAGTACAAGACCCCCGCGCAAGCGAGCTCATTGTGCATATTTTTATGTGCACGCAACTTTGATTTTCCATACTACGTGGACACAGTATCAGGGCAGATCGGCCTGCAGAAATGGTGTCAAGAGCGAGACAGATCACGCTCATGGCAAATCATGCGTTAGAGCAGTGAAGGCATACAACTCATCCCGTGCATAAGTGATGCATGCGCAAAGTATATTTTACACCACTTTGATTGTTCAAATCCATTGTGTCTGGAATGGATCGGCTTAGAAATACTAATTTACAATTTTACCTTTAAAATATTCAAACATTGTCACTTGTGAAATGAATTTAAACAGTTTCGAGAGATTTTCAGCAATTAAAAAAAAACTAACTGCATTGCATGATTTTGCGAACGCTTACAGAGCAGTATCATTTTTACAATTATTTTACCAATGTAACTTAGTGGAGTAAATGAATTGTAGTAAACTCCATAATTATTTGACACATGTACATTACATTTTTAAAGTGAAATGCACTGCTGGCAACTTTAAAGTGAAATGTACTGCCTCCGGTTCTAGCCCCCCCCCCCCCCCCCATGAGCCTCAGTATTCCACAGGAATAAAGACAACAGAACTCGCAGATTAAATTCCTTGAAAATACAACATTATTTACACCCATCTTTTTATTATTTGTTCTAAAAACTTTCTAATAAATTTTTCATACTCACCCCCCCCCCCCACACGTAGGGTTCCCAGATCAAAAAATCAAAATCCCGGAGAAAATTACTGACATTTGAAAAAAATTCCGGACTTTCTTGTAAATATAATATTAATGACGCCCCGGACTAATTTTTTATGAAGTCGAAAATTTGGGGGAGGGGGGGGGGGGGAGGAGGGTGACTAATCAGGCAACGAAGTTTTGAGATTAAATGTCAATAACCAATGGACCATTATTCTGAAAGCAGCTGGTCCAGGAAGAGTTGCGGAATTAACAAAGATATGCTCTTATATATATTATTTGCGATGCAGGCACAAAATGCCAATGTAGAAAGAGTATTTTCCTTAATGGGAACTCAATTAACATTAACCCTCTTCACAGTATATATATATGTTTTTACTTTGATTTGTAATAAAAATAATTTGGTTTATTTCATTTTTATCAATCTCCACTTAATTGTAGAAATTCCGGACTGTTTAGGATTCCCCCCGCATTCCGGACAAAGACCTATATTTCCGGAAAATTCTGGACCTATGGCAATCCTACCCACACGTGAATGCTATAGCTTCGCCACTGCTAATGATCCACTCCACCAATTAAATTCTTTGCTCTGCTATCAATATGTTTGTCAGGACATCTTAATAGAAGAATATACATAAATTTTTTTAACTTAAAACATAATGGTAATATTCAGTTTCCTCACCATGTACATTCACTACCCAGTGTAGGTATAGTGATGTAGACATCCTGGAGTGGAGGTTTTAATTCAAAGTAAAACTTTTAGAGTTCATTGAGCCGGAGTTACAGGCACAACTGAAATTAATATTTTAATTTATTAGTAAGATGTTTATTTTTCTTCCCAGGTCACAGCCAGGAGGCAAAATATTACCTCTCAAAGTTTTCTTGGGGTCATTCTTTTCTAGAATTGAACTCAGAGCTGCTCGATCTCTACGCGGCATGTGAGAATAGTGCGGCAGTGATAGCGGCACAAAACAAATACCTTGAAGAAGCGAAGCAGGAAAAACCAGACGTACCAGACCTGCCTCCTTACAGCAGCAGTGAATCTGAGTACGAAACTGATTAGGGTTACCATCAGATGAGGCAGATCCATTGATATTTGTGACTTGACCCCCTGCATTCATCTCAGTCCAGCCTTGATTAAGGGAACAACTATTAGCCTAAGAGCCGGAGACATTAAACCTGTATTGATAGGTCTCCCAAAAATCATACACAAAAATCGTTAGGTCATTCATAGGGGTACACAAAATGGCGGTGCTGCCATTTCTGAAACCGGTCAGCACTAAAAAAAATTATTTTTCAAGACTTCTGTAATCATAAGTCTCCCAAATTCTGATTGTTCCTCGAGACAGGTGAGGGGTAGGACTATACGAAAAAGCAGTGCTGCCTGTCCCCCTGATGGGCCGTCTCAGTTGCTGCCGAGAAATAAGAGACGCCTCATACGAGGTATCTGTAATCATCGGTCTCCTCAAAAATTTTGTGAAAGAAAAACCACTGCTGCCATTTCCAAAAAGTGGACAAGATGGCGGCAGCAACGTTTGAAAGTCGCCCTCCTTTCTTATGACTTTCGTTACATAAAAGACACCTCGTACCTAGGTATCTATATTCATCGACTTCCTCAAAAAACCAAACTTAACTGAAAGATCATCAAATTTTGTGTAAGAAAAACCACTGCTGCCGTTTCCAAAAAGTGGACAAGATGGCGGCAGCAGCGTTTGAAAATCGCTCTCCGCGCAACCGAAATTGGCGTTTAGATTCGGTTTCATCAGTGATCGCCTGGTTTTTTCCATATTTATTATTGAAATACGCCTTCCACTATCACGAACAATGAATTTTACGTGTCGTTGATTGTTTAAATAAATGAAATCGCATATTTTATGTGATATTTTTCGATTTTTCAGCCGTTTTCATTGTGTTTTTATACTTTCTTATGTCTTTCGTTAATAAGAGACACTTCGTACCCAGGTATCTATCTATCTGTAATCATCGACCTCCTCAAAAAACCAAAGCTTATCATATTTTGTATAAGAAAAACTACTGCTGCCGTTTCCAAACAGTGGACAACATGGCGGCAGCAGCGTTTGACAGTTGCACTTCGCGCAATCGAAATTGGGGTTTCGATTCGGTTTTATCAGCGATCGCCCGGTTTTTTTCGATTGGTATTATTGAAATACGCCTTCCACTATCACGAACAATGAATTTTACGTGTCGTTGATTGTTTAAATAAATGAAATCACATATTATATGCGATATTTTTTTCTTACGTCTTTCGTTACATTTTTAAATAAAGACCACCTGAAATGTGAAGTTTTTTGGCTATATTTTTTAGCAGAAATAGAGTCTTCGACCCTACATTGTAACGGAGTCTTAAGAGCCGTTCAGACACGCGGAAGTATTTTAGTCGAGCGGAGAGTTCAGTATTAACAAAACGCGTCCGAACATCGTAATTTTAATGGAGTGGGTTAGTCAGCTCTTTAGTAGATACAATCCATTTCGTTCTATTTTTCGGGCGAATAAGGCTGGGCGCATACATCAGTTTTCCATCCGATTGTCTGATCATACAACAGGAAGGCCTTTGCGCCATACATTTCTTATGAAAGCCCGCACACATCTGATTCGAAAACTGGATAGGTAATAATACTGGGGCCACGCCCTTTTTCAGGACAGATTTAACGGCCGGCGCGAAGGGCTTGGCCTATTTATATTACCGATCCAGTTTTCGAATCAGATGTGTGCGGGCAGACCTATCATTACAGGTTTAATGTCGTCGCCGCTCCTACTATATAGATAAGAAAAACAAAGGGAGATTACGGCATTTCCATGCCGTAATCTCCCTTTGTTATATCTCATGCGATAAGATTGTACACAAGCTGTGATCAAATTGCACAGACTATCAAATTGGCAGAGTCAATGAAAGTTATGCATTTGGTGTGTAAGTAGGAACAAAGGTGGTGATGTGATCTGCATGGGTGAGCGATGATGGCGACACTTCACTGCGTGCAGTTTCACACTGATAATGGTTTTCCCTTCTTCCTTGTTTCTATTATCTATGAAAGCAATGCCAACCGTGCAATACGAATCCACCTCGACTTTTGTATCTTTGAAGTAAATCAATAAAAACACAAATGAAATCCTTTTTATTTCTTTATTATACTTATACTCAGAGTGATAAAACAATAAGAAATTTCAGATCAATTAAATCATTTAATACAAGAGAAGAGCCTAATGAAAACAAAACTTATGAACTATGAAAAGAAAAAATAAACTGGGCACTTTTAGAAAACAAAATTTAAAAATGAGGATCTTACAAGAGACAAAGAGAGAAGGTTAATTAATATTCGCCGTGCTTTTAAAATATTATTAACCTCTACAATAAAATTATTACAATACTTCTTGGGCCAAAAGATGAATGAAAAAAGTTGCTTAAAAATATTACATATTATTATATTATAATGAAATGATTGTGTTTTAAATTTTGTCTTTAACTTTGATAAGCTCAGCGAGGTCTATCGCCACACATGGCTGCTTCTCCGTTGTCTTGGGGTTCTTGTCCAGGATCTCTGTGACGGGGTAATAGTTCTCTCGGTTGTCCGCATTCCATCCAGAGTACTGAAAAAACAACACACATGTTAGGACTTAATACCTCGTATTCGATTTTGCGAACAAACGGCTATTTTTCAATTTGTTTACTTTTCTCACGGTGATAAAGATGATCTGAACGCCGTTAGAAAGAGAAAACACAACACTTCATATTCAAATCTAGAAGTTAATCACAGAATAATTAAAATATACAGCTCTATGGAAACCAAAGGTTATGACCGCAATTTGAGAAAAATTTAGGACTCATGAATTTTTTATAAAATATTTTATGTGAAACGACAAAAAGTGTGGTGACAATAATGTTCACAATACTATTAGTCTAATAAAACATTTTTTTTTCTTCATTGTCAGTAATTTTAGTTCAGTGTTAGATTAAAACAATTGCAAAGTGGAAATACACAGAAATTCTCAGACCTTTACATTAACTCCACACAGGAGGCCCTGAGGAAAAAAACTTTCCCTCAGGGCCTATGTCATCTTTGAAGATGATGTGTGGAGGGTCTTTTTGAGGAAAGGAAGGAGCGAACATGCGTCTTGAAGAGATCCATGTTTTGACAGCGTCTTTAAGAAATATGTATAATGGTCAATATACCAGAGACCTGAGAGTTTAAAAAATATATATAGGTGACATAAAAAAGAAGTTAGAGTTGTATGCCGATCATACTCTGGAGACCTTTGAAATTGCCGATAAGTCCCCGGAGACTTTGGATATTTGTGCTGGAATTTTTTGCAGTACGATTTTAACCTTATTGTGTTGACAGCTGTACAGAGGACATAATCAGAATTTCTTGCACTAATAACACTGTAGATACAACTTTTTAATTGATGAATGTAGCCTCTCGAAAACATTTTATCTGTGCATGTCAAAATTCACTTTTGTACAAGGGCATCCAAAAAGTGAAAATATTTTATTTTCAAATGTGCATTAACTTTGTTTGCAAAGAAAAAAAAAACACAGTTGCACGAAAATTTCCTCGAGTTTTGCTCAAATATCGAGATACTACTATTGTCCGACCGAAAAAGGACTTTCTACCGAAACCGAAACTTTTTTAGACATGTTAAAAATCTATTGTTTATTGAAATTTTGCTTATTTTTTACACTTAACCCCTCCGCAACGTAAGCAGATATAAGCGTTAAAAATAGGACAGCAGTCAAGTACAATAAGCTTGTTTATACGTCAGCGCGTGTTTCCATAGAAATCGTTATAACTCCGTTATTGTTTTAGTTACATCCCTAAAACAAAAGGTCGATAGTAGATCAAGCTGCACATTTCTATCAAGTTGTCTATGGAAATACATAACAGGAATCAGCTGTCAATCGTGTAGTTGACAAAAATATTTACCCGCGCAAATTTGCTAACGGCAGCTCCACCACGCTCCACATTTAAATTTTTTTATTAAATATTTTTATATGAAATGATAAAAAAGTGAGGTGACAAAAGTGTTTCTTACACATTTATACAATAGAATAAGTATTGTTGTTTGCATAATCTGTGATTTTAGCACCGTTTTCACATAAAAACATCACGTGAGTCTTTTTTACCTATTTTTAATGTTTGCGTTCTAAATTTTAATATTTACAAATGCTAATATTTATTTGTAATATAATTTGAAAGCCTATTTTGTAACCTTTCTAAGACAGTTTTTACTATTCGGCTACGTTCAGAAATGTTTCATTTATACAGCTTTAATTGTGAAGCGGTTATAACTAAAAGTTTTCGTAAAATATCATTTCGTTTAAGACACCAAAAGCTAATATTCTCGAAAATTCGGAGGGGTTAAACAAAGAATTAACATGTGTTCAATGAAATAAAAAAAACAATAATTGACATATGTGATTTTTTTTTTTTATATTAACAAACGGTGACCAGACAACTCAGAATGAAACCAACTCAGAAGCACCTCAGAAAGGTCATTAAGAGTGATGATAAAAAAATTGGTTAAATAGGTTAAGTTAGGTTAGGGTTACCGGCTATTTTAAAATTATTTTTTCATAGCTTTTAGTAACCTTTCTGAGGTGTTTCTGAGTTGGTTTCATTCTGAGTTGACAAGGAACCTAACAAACATGTTAACTGCTTCTTGGAACAAAAAATTGTCAATAATCAACACTTATGTACATTATAAAGGAAGGGCCTCATAAATTGAATATTTTAATTTAAATTGCGTTTACAATCAAACATTTTTAAGTCTAAATTTACTATTGTCTAAATTTACTGTTATCTAAATTACTATTTATTGAGATCTTTTGCAGAGTTTTGGTGCGGCCGAAGGTTCAGCAGAAAATCTGCTGAAACCGATGCCGAAACCGAACCTTGGGGTCGGTTACTAAAAACTACTATTTATTTATTTTTGTTACTGTTATTACAACTTGTTAATAATAATTATGTTTATATCGTAAAACTTTTACTATATGTGAAAAAAAAAAAATTCTTCACTCGGGAGACACAAAAATATTTATACAAATATAAACTGTTTTTTTTTTTTTTTTTTTTAAATTTCTATATACACCTAAATAAATACCTTACTGACTTCTTGATCGCCGATGCAAAATTTTCAATGTGCGCCAGCTGATTTTATTTTCGTAAAAACTTTTTTTTTTGTGAAGTGATGTTTTTTGTAAATTGTACCTTCTTACCAGATAACGATAGATTACTAAATACATGAGTGATCACAAGAGTGCAATGCTTTTGCATTACCTCTAGTAAGACTGCAATACGATTGTGTCCGCAGCAGGCATTATTATTAGTTTATTGAACAAGAGCGGTCGGTAGCTAATTCTTATTTCTAGGTTCAAATGTTGAAGCGAGAGAGTAATTATGTATATTCCGATAATCTTGATATACGTACATATGAAAAAAAAAATGTATATATATATATATATTTTATTTAATTTATCGGGGGTTAGAATTCCAATAATCCATGCGCTTGATAGCTGCAAGACGAGTTGTTATCTAGCCTCCTAAGTTAGTAAATTCTAATGTAAAATCCATGCTAATTTGTACAGCGCTCTTGAGGCGATTTTTCGCAAAAACAGCGCTATATAAGTTGTCCAAATTTATTATTATTATTAACGAATTTATATAATTATAAAAAATAGTGTAATGTAATCTCCCATAAGTTTTTCACCAAAATAGCTAGATATATTCAAAGAAATGATTTTTTTAAGTGGTGTCTAAGAACACATTGGCAAAGAAGAGAGAACAAGATTAAAACAGAAAAACAAAAATAAATTTAGAATTGCACCAAAGAAAATCTGCAAAACCCCTATCCGTTATGTTCAAAACTTTCAAATGCCTGCGTGTATATGGTATGAGAGTCAAATGGGCAGAGAATGAAATGAAATCGTTATCATCACGTTCCAAACAAGAGAAATACTGACAATATGGCGTGATCATCGCTCCAGTCAAAATAAAAACAAATTTTGTGCATTCAGAGGTACCTACTTGAATCGCTAACAATTTGTTTAAAGAAATCAAGCACAAGCACTTTGCAAATAGAGATAAGAAAATGTGTAAATAATGCCATGGTTCAATTTTTCTAACGAAAACTCAGATGACCTGCAAATAAAAATATTTAGAAATTCATTCCAAATATTTACAAGAGTGCGGAGTTTTACAGTAGACTTACTGAATAAAAATGTACATACCTATGTACTTATAAACTCTTGGTAAGTAAATAGTCAGCTAACGAATGAGAAGATTCATTTTTAACTTAAACTTGAAAGTTCCAGTTACACAATGAATATTTTAATACTTTTGTTAAAATTAACCACTCTGACCCAAAAGCTTGTTTTCACGACAATATAACATTACCAGAATAATCACTGAAATAAGTCTGATATGCCCCACCCATGACGTATGGTACGCCCCATACGTCATGTGTATGGGGCATATCTAAATGTTAAGTTAATTAAATTAATTTTATAACACAAGAATTGTTGAATATATTGAAAATTGTTACGACAGTTATAATTCATACTGTTCAGACTTTTCGGCACATAGTTCCTATTTTATTATGTAAATTGACATTACATGCATTGTAAATGAGGTAATGAAGCTCTAGCAGATAATTTTTATTGAGTGTAAAAGGAATGCTTACAACACATGTACACTTGTGAAGGGTTTTTCCATTGTGTTCCAAGGGGATGTACTTCTGCAGGAGAGCCTTGCCATCAATCTTCCACAGGTTGATCTCTGAAGCTTTTGACTTGACGGTGTCCCCATCCCATGTCACATCAGTTTTTAACAAAACAAAATTCCCGGACTGAAAACAAAATACACATTAATTAGGACTTGAATTATTTCGACAAAGGTAACTAGCTCCACAGTACAAAAACACATTGATGTGGATAAAATGTAGTGAGCATTTTTGATTGTAATTATTAGATTCGGTTAACCTCGCACTGACAAATAAAGTCAACATTAGAGCCATTTATTATTTTCCCACCATTTTTTTTGCTTTTCAGATCGATAAGAAAAGTAGCACAAATTAAGCACATTGAAAAATTAGATAAATATACTTTTATAAAACCGTTGGGGAACGTTTGGCATTGAAAACTACAATTTTCGTTTGTTAGCGTGAAAACGTCCATAGAAAAATGCCGGTAATGTATGTTGATAATAGCTTACATGGAAATGTTTGGGTACATCCTTCTGTTGGCTGGAGTCAGACTTGTTATCGTCAGAGCCGTTCTTTTCCTCGTCTGAATCTTCATCATCTTCTGCTTCTTCGTCCCCTTCAGATTCATCGGAAGAGTCGTTCTTTTTCTTCTTCTTGGCCACAACAGGAGCGACAGCGCCCTTAGCGGCTCCTTTTTTGCGACCACCTCTACCCGCCACAGCAGGAGCTTCCTGTAAAGATAGATAAAACCGTTTAAGCACCAAAAGACTTACAGATACCTAAAAACTCAAAGCCGAAAGTAAATAATACGAATATGCTTAAAAAAATGTGTTTACGGCTGTGGCGTCAGGAGTCCAGTCCTCCCCGGAGTCCTGAAATTCTTCTGGCTCGTCCGCTACTTCCGAAGAATCTTCATCTTCAGACTTCTTGATATTCTTACGCTTACGCATGTCGGCGGCACAGGCGAATTAAGATATATGTATGTAGCAACAAATTGGTCGCAAAAAACGCGACGCTTGCAATGACCGGGATTATGGCAGATTTCTGTTGGTACTTAGGTAGATTGAAAGGAACCATAAGCTAGACATTGGAACGGAAAACACTCACAGACCATAGACAATATTACCCGCTTTTATCATAAATAAAAGGTTCCACAGACTTAGTTTCAATTTTTGAGAACGTTAGATCGACAGTGACAAAAAATGCTCGGTACTGGCGCTCCCAGGATTTTGCCAATAAAAATGTGCTATTCATGTTTTTTTTTAATATCGAATGAAAGTTTCAACTGCCATATTGCCACTAACATTATTGGTTTTTATTCCTGGCAATGATTTCCTTATTGTTTGCTGGCAACATTAATATTATTTATGTTACCCGCGAATTTCAAATGTGTGTGCGTCTCACAACGCGAACATTATTATAAATAATTATTAATAAGATTCGAATACCCACGTAAATTACTAATTTATTTTACGTTATTTAGGTGTATAGTTTAGGTACTGCAACAAAATTAAATCAGTCGAAAGTTTTTATTCCGGGCAATGATTTCCTTATTTTTCACTAGCAGCATTTTTTTAGTTTTTTTTTTTTAAATTATTTATTTGGCTTTCACCCATTAAGGGTGATCTTGGCCATTTATTAAAGTAAGTTACACATTTTTAAAATTATTTACATTTCCAGTTTTTTTGTAAATTAGTTACATTATCAATTTTTAAAAATTATTTACATCATCAGATTTTTTAAAATTAGGTACATTATCAGTTTTTTAAAATTAGTTACATTTTCATATTTTTTTTTAAATTAGTTACTAAATCAGTTTTTTACATGGAATAGATACATTACATTTGCAAATACTTATAGACAATGGGCCAAGACAAATATTCAAATGATTATACAAGTTGTACTAACATACAGAGTTGGTATTAGTAGTAATTACAAAATAGTAGAGTAGGAAGATGTACAGGTTCCCAAAAATAGGAACCTATACAACTGTACACACAGAGTAACACACAGAGTTGGCATTAAGTAATTACAAAATTGAAGAGTAGGAAGATGTACAGGTTCCCAAAAATAGGAACCTGTACATATTCCATACTTCCATTTTCATACAGAGTAACATACAGAGTAACACACAGAGTTGGTATTAATAGTCATTACAAAATTGTAGAGTAGGAAGATGTACAGGCTCCCAAAAAAAGGAACCTGTACAACTGTACATAATAACACAGCTAGAAACAAATGTATACATATGGAAGAGAGAGAAATGTGATTGATGCTTAAATGTTGAGGCCATTTTTGTAAATAAATTTTGCTAACAAATGAGTTGAGACTAAGAAGGCAGGGTACACTGGTAGGGAATTCAATTTTAAGTTTTAACAATTCAGGTATGAAGTTTGGAAATTGGTCATTGATAGGACACTCAAAAAAATATGGTCTAAAGTATCCTCTGAACCACAATCACAATAAGGCGAATTGACTATGTGGAATCTGGCGAGATGGCTAAGACAACAAGTATGACCTAAACGCATTCGAGTAATGGAAGAGATGTATTTTTTAGGCATGGAAGTGTATTTGTGAAACCAGGGCTTGACAGGAATAGAAGGTTGAATTAAAGAGTACTGGTGACCTTTTAACAGAGAGGATGATTTCCACCCAGAGGACCATTGGCGTTGTAACTTATTTTTTAAAATAGGAAAATAGTCTCTAACAGGAATAAGAATACTACAATGGACCATGAACAATGGATTCCTTAGCAATAGAATCAGCCTTTTCATTTCCAACAATACCAAGGTGTCCTGGGATCCAGGCCAAGACCACTGACACGTGAGCCAGCGACAAGGAATGCAGGGGGTCTCTGATAGAGCAGGTAAGAGAGTCACTAATGGAATTGAGAGGGGATGCGCTTATTTTTTATAATGAGCTAAGTGAGTCTGAAAGGATGAGGGCATTTCTAATGTTGAGAGATTTGACGAGATGTAAAGCTTCTATGATAGCTATGCATTCAGCAGAGAAAATGGAACATTCTTTGGGAAGTCTGTGTGGGAAACACAATTTCCTGTGAGGTGCATAGACACTGCCCCCACAATGGGAGTCCGAACTGAGTTTGGAACCATCTGTGAAATTTTTTTATATAATTTGGCCAGTTATTTTCAATAATTTTGTTGAATTCTGCATTATTGTATTGAACTGAGTTTTTAATATTTTTTTTACATATTCCTATAAATTGGTGCACCTTTGGATAGAAGTAAGACTTTCATAGGGATAAGAGTATAAGGGGAGAGATTCATTGCGATAGGAGTTTGTGGAAACATCCAGGAAAGTGTTGAAGCAATTATAGAGAAGGGGAGGGGAATGTTTTTTCCAAAATGGATTCAAATTAACCTCATACTTTAACAATCGAAGTTTGGGAATCAAGGGATGAGAAGTTATTGAGCATGTTTTGAAAATATATTTTTCTGCTAGGCATCGCCTTCTTATATTTAAGGGAGGTTCACAGCATTCAACTTGCATTGCGGTGATTGGGGAAGATTTCATGGCTTCTAAGATAAGGCGAAGAGATTTTGACTGAATTTTATCTAATTTAAGCGAATTTGAAGTGGACATTGGATCAAACAGGCAAGATCCGTAATCAAGATGGCTTCGGATGAGAGCATTGTACAGAAGTTTTAAAGATGATGGGTGTGATCCCCACCACACTCCGGACAGAAATCTAAGGGGATTGATGTTGCTTTCGCATTTCATGATGACATGATTTATGTGAGAATTCCAAGTAAGCTTTGAGTCTAAAAACATTCCCAGAAACTTAACTTCTTTAGAGATAGGGATGATTTCATCGCCAAATCTCACCTGAATTTCTGGGAGCTTTCGACGACGAGTGAAGATGACAACTTTGCTTTTGGAGAGGGAAAGTTCAAGGCCATTAATATTTAACCACGCCAAGAGTTTTCTAAGAGCATTGTTGATTGCTGATGCTGCGATAAAAATATTACGGGATATTTTGTAGAAAGTCAAGTCATCAGCATATTGGAGTATGTTGCACAAGAATTGAATAGATTTTTCTAGATCATATGTGTAAATATTGTACAGGATCGGGCTTAAGACTGACCCTTGCGGGAGACCTTTGAAAATGTGTCTAATGTGGGGAGGGGATTCAGACCCATCGACAAAAATTGTCTGGGAGAGCAAATTGACAATGAATTTTACCAATTTAGGCGGAATACCTATTGCAAGTAACTTTTCTTTCAGGATGGGGATATGAACATTGTCATATGCTCCACAGATGTCTAAAAAACACTGCAATGCAATATTCATTTTTAGATAATGCTAATTTGATATCTGTAACAAGAGAGGAAATGTTGTCAAGGGTACTTTTACCCTTTCTAAATCCAAACTGGGAAGGGGAAAGAATTTGATTTTTTTCTACGAACCAGTCCAATCTATTCTTAATCATTCTTTCAGATACTTTGCAAAGAGTAGAAGAGAGGGCGATAGGTCTGTAGCTCGAACCTATACTTGGATCTTTGCCACTTTTACAAATAGGAATGATATTTTGAATTTTCCAGTCTGGGGGAATAATGCCAGAATCCAGAAAGACATTGATGAGAGAGAGAAAGTAGGTAAGAGAATTGTCATCAGAATGACGGATGAATATATTCAGGATTTCATCCTTGCCCGGAGCTGAGTCATTGAGAATTTCAATGGCTCTTTTTAACTCATCAAAGGAAAATGGAGCATCTAACCATGAAGAAGATTTTAAAGTGAAAGGCAAAGAAGGAAGTTCATCAAAATTAGGGACATAAGGGGGAGCTATTTTATTAACAAAGTCATCAATCCAAATAGCAGAATTTCGAGATGGCTTTGGCAGGGACTTCGCTGTGACGGTCGCGAAGCGAATTTTGGTTTTATGCAATTGAAAATTAAAATGCATTATTTTGCGCCGCCCCAAAGCCAAAAAGTTTCCTTTTATAGTAATTAAGGCGAGTCTAAAGTTTTTTTCTAAAAATTATTCGTAATAAGCGTGGCCAGTCCGAACCGATATTTACCGTATTTTTTAATTTAAGAAATGGTAAATATGCAGTTAGTCCACCTCACGGATAACACGGAACGTTCGTGTTGTCAAAGTTTGATGCACGGATAATACGGAATGTTCCTTTTTTAACTAATAGACAATCAAATATGACATTTGTCGGAAGTACCAATCTTATAAAATAAATTCTCTAAAATAAACTCGCTTTTCATCATGCTTTTAAAAAACATCCCAGGTTTTGAATGGTTTGTTTGGCTACGCAGGGTTTGTCTAGCGGGTTTGTGTAATTATTTTAATACATTTCTTTCCATGTTCTACTGTTATAAATACTGGTACAAACTTGTCAATGATGCATTCACTTTGTTTTACGCAAAAATATTTTTCCTATGATTGGCAGCATTGATGAAATGTTAAAATAAAAACGATGAATAAACATGGCGTTACCGCGCTAGTCAATTAATTTTAACAAAATTAAAATGTTAAATGCATATTTTTTGCATGTTTTTTGGTCTCCCCCGACATAAATTCTCACTTTTCGTAATAATAAAGCTAAATTTAACTGTTTGGATAAAAAGTTTTCCGTATTAACGAGTAAGCGGTTTAATGCATAAATAATTAAGAAATTAACGAAAATATACATTTTTTTCAATTTCCGCTCACGGAATTAATTACATCTAATTATTACCTACCTACTGGGGTAATTTTTTTTTTTAGTGTAAAATGAGCTGGTCCGGTTTTGTATAAAATTAATACGAACTCAAAAGAGGACAAAAAACTAAAAATATTACTGACTAAATGCCAAAAATTCGATTTTTCGTATAACGAAAAAAACGCAACAGTGTTTTTCAACTGTCAAAATTCGAATGCACTGGCAGACTAGGAGCATATTACTTCTGTTACCCGCGAATTTCAAATATGTATGCGTCTCACAAGTCATTACGATTAAATATTTTTATTAATAAGATTTGAATACCTACGTACAAATAAAAGAAAATATTATACATGTTTTTTAAGAACAAAGAAAATTATTTTCTAATTTATTTTACGTTATTTAGGTTTATAGGTTAGGTACTGCAACAAAATTAAATCAGTCAAAGGTTTTTATTCCTGGCAATGATTTCCTTATTATTTACTAGCAACATTAATATTATTTCGGTTACCCGCGAATTTAAAATATGTATGCTTCTCACAAGGCATTACGATTGAATATTATTATACTAACTAACCATCACGCCGTTTCCCCGCAGGGGTAGGCAGAGAGGACCTACCGCCAAACAACTCGGTCTTGGCACACACTCTTTGCCTCACTCACATTCATACATCGTCTCATACATTCTCTTCTATTATTCTGACTTTTGACATGACCCGACTCAAGTATCTGATTCACTTGATCGTGCCATGTCTTCCTCGGGCGTCCCCGACTTCTTCTACCATTCACGTTCGCGTCGTATATTCTTCTTACACTACTTCCTTCGTTTATTCGCTCTACATGCCCAAACCATCTGAGGGTCCCTTTCTTAATCTTACTCATTATGCTTACATCAGCCTTACATTTTTTGCGGATATCCACATTTCTCACACGATCATACATTGTTTTACCACACATATGTCTCAGGGATCTCATTTCAACAGCATTCAGTTTACTTTCATCCTTCCTCTGCCAGTTCCATGCCTCACTGCCATACATCAGGGTAGGTACCAGGACTCCATTGTGGACTGCTAGCTTCGCTTTTTTTGACAGTTTTTAATTAGCGCCAACGGCATTCAGTCCACCATTAATGGAGTTACCGGCATTCACCCTTCTTTCAATATCTCTTTCAGCCTTCCCATCTCTCGTAAACATACTACCCAGATACACAAACTCATCCACCTGCTCCAAGTATTCATCATTCACAACTATGTTGCATACTGTTTTCGTACTCTCTCTTTCAAACACCATGACTTTAGACTTACTTACATTCATCATTAACTCATTCTTCATACATACTTCGTTCATCCTAGATACGAGAGACTGTAGATCTTCCATAGTGTTAGAAATCAGCACCGCATCATCAGCATACAACAGGCAACATACTTTCAGATTACTCAATTTCGCGTCCAATCCCACCTCTTTCAATTCTTGCATACAATTATCCATGTATAGATTGAATAATCATGGTGACATTACGCAGCCTTGCTTGACACCTTTTGTGATGTCAAACCACCCCGTAAAACCACCGTTCACCCTAACACACGCAACGCTTCCCTCGTACAGGGACGCAATTGCCTGTATGAGATTTGTATTCACTCCATACTTGGACAAAACCTTCCATAGCTTTTTCCTGTCGACTCGGTCGTATGCTTTTTGTAGATCTACAAAGGCGCTGAAAAGTTTCTGGTTTTTCGCCAGAAACTTCTCAGTAAGCATACGCAAGGAGAAAATCTGGTCCATTCATCCCTTTCCACTCATAAAGGCACCTTGCACATCCCATATTTATCCTTTGTTTCCATTCTTACCCTTTCAATCAATATTCTTCCGTACAGCTTGTCGACTGAACTTAGCAGGCTAATAGCCATATGATTCCCACATTCCATACGTGACCCTTTACCTTTGTATAACGGCATGATTACAGCCCTTCTCCAATCTAATGGCGTGTAACCCTCCTCTAAACACCATTCTTCATGCATTTTATCGATTTTTTTTAATTTCATCCACGCTGATTTTGATTGAATTCACTCCGTCATCGTTCATACCCGATTCACTGCTGTCACTATCACCAGGATTGCTTTCGAAAACCTCCTCAAAATATTTCATCAATCTCTCTTTCATTTCTTCCTCATTCGTCAACATTTTTCCATCTTAATAAACGACTTAACATTTTTATTCAAAATACTTAACTCTAAATTTGACTGTTGCGAACTACTGAAACTCATAAACTTACGAATACCGACAGTAACTACGCGACAAAATACACTATTCTACTGTAGCATTCATAAGCGGAACTACATTGCCCACTCTCCGATATAACGATTTCACACTATGGGAAATCAGTACTTAGGTCATATTGACATATTTAACATAAACTTGGCAAAATTTGTTGATCTTGTAAAAAACTTATTCCAAAACTATTCCTAAACCTATCTGTTTTTCTGAAAACCTATGAAATCGCTGTATTTTTGTATTTTTATGACTTTTGTGCTTTTTTATCAAATTTTATTTTTATTATTTCTGTATATGTTAAATAATCTGTCATGAATTATTTGTACTACCAAAATGTAAAAGCCCATTGGGCGTTAAATAAATAAATAAATAAATAAAAATCTTTCGATTTTATGACTTTCAGGCTTCCGTTCTCTGAACCACTCCGGGACCTTTTGACCTCCTTCCAAAACAGTTTAATGTTTTCTTGGAAGTGTTTTGTCATTTTTATTCCCTCTTCCTCTTCCAGGCGTTTCTTTCGTTCTTTCACTCCAACACTTACTCTTTTCTTACATCCCTTATAAACTTATTTCGCTCTATCTCTCTCTTCGCTAGAATCAGTGCCAGCCGCTATCAGACGTAACCATGCTTTCTTCTTCTCTGAGACCAGTGCTTTGATCTCGTCATCCCACCATGCGTCACCTTTCTTCCTACCTTGCGTACTTATTCCACATACATCTCTAGCAGATTCACAAAGACTCACCTTTATGTGGTTCCATGTTTCATCAATGCATAGACCGTCCATTTCCTTCTCATTCAATCTCATCTCTGCCAAATTCTCATACTCACTTCTGACATTAGCATTTTGCAGTTTTTCTACTTTGACTCTCGTTGGAGTTGATATCGTTTTCACTTTAGAGCGCCAGCCGCGAAAGAGGTTTACTCTCGACACCACCAGAAAGTGGTCAGTTTCAACCTCCGCCCCTCTGAAAACTCTGGTGTCCTCGGTAACGGCTCTCAACCTAGAATCAATTACCACAAAGTCAATTATTGACCTTTCATTTCCTCTTTCCCACGTATATTGGTGGACACATTTATGATCGAAAAAGTATTCGATACAAACAGGTTCCACTCTAAACATACTTCAAGTATTCTGTTCCCATTGTCATTCGTTCTTTCATCCCCGAACTTACCTAAGACTGAATCAAATCCGTCACGTCTAATTCCCACCCACCCATTCAAATCTCCCGCCATTATAATCCTTTCATTCGAATTTTTTAATGTCATTACGTCGTTCACACAAGTCCAAAAATCACCTTTCACTTCGTCGCTTTCAGAATTCACAGGAGCATAGCAAATAACCAGAAACACCCTTGTCAAACCAATTTTGAATCGGATCCACATTATTCTCGGACTTACACATTCATATTGCGACATATATTCAACCATTCTGGGAGACAGTAACGCTGCAACACCCTGACAAGCCCTCTCTGTATCTGGTCTCCCAGACCAGATGACAAGCCTATCGTTGTTTCCGGCATTGTACCGCTCTCTTTTTTCATACTCTCTGTCACACAAATATTATTATAAATAATTATTGATAAGATTCGAACACCTACGTACAATTAAAAGAAAATATTATACATGTTTTTTAAGAACAAAGAAAAGTATTTTCTAATTTATTTTACGTTATTTAGGTTTATAGGTTAGGTAATGCAAATAAGTCCAATTAGATATAAAAAACTGTCTTACTGTTTTTTTTAATTTTTCAACCTACGCATGTACATATTTAATGGTACGTTTCCATGCTTGCCAAGCCTCGGCAAACGTCCACAAGCGCAAAAGTGTAAACAGGTCGTTTGGCTTGGCTTGCGTAGGCTTGCAAGAGCTTGCGAGAGTTTAATCCAGTCGGGGTCGGGTCCAGCGGCAAGCTTCGGCAAACGCTCAGTGGAACTTTCGAACTGGCGGCGAATGCACGCCGTTTTTGCTCCATGCGGTCTATGATAATATTTATAATAATAATAATAATAATAATAGGTCTCTGATTCAAAATTTAGGCGTATTAGATTTGTCAAAGAATTTATACATAAAAATGCAAAAATCGGTAATTTTAAATACATGTAGGATTACAAAAGATTTTTTAAATATTTATATTGAGGGATCAGTAGGATTTATAGGTTCAATTAGGAATTCCACAGAGCCGAACCCTCTGATATGAAAATATCTGGAGTCGGTGAATTATTTTCCCATCTGGTCTCTGGTAGGTTGACATGTTGTTCTTGTATTGTTTTGTAATTATAATACATATAGTGCAATTGCATAACGTGGATTGACCAGATGATCATTTGGGAAGTGTGTGAAAGGGTTTAGTTTTTCCTGTGGGGAAAATTAAACCCGGACATTTAAATCTGGTGCGTAAAATAATAATGTTTATTCCAGGATGTGGGGAGGATAGTGCAATCCCACACGTCCCATAAATTTGTACATATTTACACAACAGATAAAGTAAAAAAAAAAAAAAGTAAATAGAACAAACAAATATAAAATACATAAGCGATAATAGAAATAAAATAAATAATCAATTATAATGTAGGACTTGGTCTGGAGTGAGCTAGGGTCCAGCGCTCGCTCAGGAGTGGCGCTTGGTGCTGGAAGGCTGCGATCACCACTTTGTTATCGGAAGCCATTAGCCGCATCCTGGCTCCAGTGACATATGTGTGACGTAACATTACATGACATATGTGTGACGTATGAGGCGTGCCAGACTTATTAAAATGTATAAGTACATAATTTTAATGCACTCATGTTATGTAATTTATTGCGACTGGATTTACCTAAAAAGTCAAAATAAATTATTAATATTTTATTGATGATTTACTATTTATTATAGTAAAAAATATATGATTTTTGTTAAAATAACATTTTTTATAATATAAGACAATTTTATATAAGACAAGTGATCCTCGAGTTCGGGTCCCAATTTTTGAAGCACCGTTGTGATTTGAAACTCGATGAAACGAAAAAGTGGTACTAAAAAGAGACAAAAATCTAAAGGATTTAGCCTGTGAGATAATGTCTCCTCCTTGTGCGAAGCGACCTGGTACGATTTTTATGAATCTGTATCATCCACCATATTCGTGGTCGTCGAGCTTTCCTTGTTTTTGTTACACTTTGCTTGTATTTCAAATAAAAGTTTGATAAACCAAACGCAATAGCCGACACAAGTTCGGCGTCCACCATGCTCGGGTGTAAGTTAGGGATGGACGATATACATCGATGTATTGTAAACACTCGATGTATTGTACCGATGCATCGTATTGAAGCGATGTATTGTTAATATTTCAACATCGAATATATATCGATGTTTTTTATTCGATGCATCGAATACGCAAACTTTTTTTTTCCTTTTCTTTATTCATTGAAATTTTTTTATTACATACATTTTTTTTTTTACGAACAATAGATACATAAATATAATGAAAGTATATAAAAAAAAAATACAATTATTAAATACAAATATACATATTTTTTAAAAATGTTCTCCCATAATAAGCAAATGCTTGTGTGTACGGGAGGAAGTATTATTTGTTAGGTTATTTTGATTTTTTTTTTTAAATTTAGTTTATATTAAGAATAAGAGAAACATATGTGTGTATATGTATATATTTTTTTAATTATTATTTTTTTTTTTTAGTTAAGGTTTTCAGTATACTTTTTTAACTGTGTTTTGAAATTTTTGAAACTGTCCTTAAGGGATCTTATATTTTCTGGTAATTTATTAAAGAAATTTGTTCCTAAGTATTTATAGTTTTGTTGACCCAAAGTTTTTTTACAAATGGGAATTATTAACATGTATTTTTGCCTGAGATTTACTGTGTTTTTGAAAGGTATGGATTTGTTTAGGATATCCTCTTTGTAAACTTGTAAGGTTGAATGATACAGGAAGAGAGTATTTAATTTTCTGACTTTAAATTCTTTGAATATTAGTTCAGATGGATAAAGAAATGATTTTTATAATATTATTTTAATTATTAGTTTTTGCGTAATGTAAAGAGATTGTGTGTGAGTTTTATAGGCGCCACCCCATCCTATTATACCATATTGGATTATGGATTGACAGAATGCGAAGTACGTCATTCTCAGTAGTTCTTTACTTAGAATGTGTCTCAAACAGCTAAAAATATATGTCAATTTTCTTACTCTGTTTTTAAGAATGGTTATATGCGGTATCCATTTTAGACATTGGTCAATAGTGATTCCTAGATATTTGGTTGAAGTTTTCATTTCAGTATTAGTACACAATAAGTTACAGTGGTGTTGTTGAGTGTGTGATGCAGAATGGATCCTTATGTTTATTTCATACGGCGTGTTTGGTTTTTTATGAAAAATGATATGTAATGTGTTTTTTAGAGTTTAATGTTAGTAGGTTATTGTCAAACCATGTTTTTAATTGTGTCACCCAAAAAACCAATAAAGACCAACAGAGGCCTATAATATTAAGATTTAAAACTACCATCGACCGTGAAAACTTCCTTAACGACATCAAAGCCTTCAACAAAAAATCTACAAATAGAGACAATAAACTTAATACTACGCTTATAGGAATGTTAGGAACTCGCTACCAGATTTACATCAACGAACATTTAACATTTCGCGCTAAACATCTCTGGTTTCTTGCACGGAAGGCTTTACGGGACATCTTCAAATTCGCCTGGATCCGAGACGGGAAGGTGTATGTACGAAAAGACATTGGGACGCCTGTTCTACACATCAACGAAAAAAATAAACATCTTTTATCGCCCACCCCCAACATTTCATAAACTCTACTTCGCCTACTATTTTGATAATCTACTTGTTTTTAATTTATCTTTCTCGAGTTTCAACAATATTATGAAATCAGTTACTTCTCTCTCCCATATAATTTATAATACCACAATCATAGATTATTATTACTATAAAGTTAACTTATTTTCAAAAAACTTTACAAAAATAAGATTCTCTGACAATACTATTATTTACTTAAAAAATAAATGTAGTTTCAGTACTAACATATTTAAATCTCGTATTTTTGAAATGGATTCTAATTGTAAAAAAACTGCTATTATTATAAAGGTCACCGAACTATGTATTATTGTCATTGCTCTGAGTAACTGTCAAAATCCTTTTTTACTACTACCGACATCAAAAACCAATGGCACAAATTACCTTAACTCAACATGTTATTATTATCTGTATGCAACATGCAACTATTATATATTACTGTAACTGTTACCACGTGCAACATGCATGTATTACTAAAATTATTATCAGGAGTGACACTTACTTTTTAAAGTCTAATAATTATGGGTTTATCAAAAATAGATACTTTTGGAAATATTTTTTTCATGCATCACTAAACTATAATTTATTTTTATCCACAAACATTATTGTTATCATCAAACCTTTTTTTAAATTTCTATTAAACATTTCATATAGTTCTAGTACCAACAAAGATAAATTTTGTATTTTTGATATTAACTCCATATGTCAGAATTTTATAACTGTACTTATTACAAAGAACACTTTTACTGCTTTTTATGTTACTGTAACCATTATGAAGGTCACTGTTATTACTATTATTGTTATCGCTTTGAATAACTGTCAAAATCCTTCCCAACTATTACCTACAACAGAAACCTATGGTTCAATTTCCGATACTTATTTATATACTCCTAATTTTAAAATAACCCGGTATAAATTATATCTTCACACTATGTCTCTACAACAACTTAATCCCTGCATTACTTTCAAAGTTACCACTATCACTGCCTCTTTACAATTACCAATTAACGCAAAGATAAAAAAAATAATAAATGGAAGACTTAACAGATTTACTTGATAAAACAACACCTATCCCATGTACATCAAATAGTGATGCTGAAGTAGTTCGTCAATTATTACCAGTTAACTCTGCCCCTAAAATTTTCTCAATGAATATAAGAAGTATTAACAAAAATTTTGATGAATTACTAATTCTTCTTGCTGATCTTGCTTTAGATTTCGATGTAATTGTCTTGACCGAATGTTGGATTCAAAAATATTTCATTCCTAAAACGTTAAGGAACTACAATCACTACAACACACTTTATAACCAAACCCAAAACGATGGCGTTATTGTATACATTAAAAATCACATCGAACACTCAGTCAAAGAGGTCAGAATTCAAAACGCAAACTGTCTTCAAATTCAACTTGATAACCTCATAACAATTCTTACCATATACAGATCTCCAAATACACGTAACATAACACCATTTTTACAATCACTACAAGTAATATTATCAAACATAGAACACTGCCAAAACACCTATATAATAGGTGACATGAACATAAATATAATCAACAACATGCATCCTCAAGCCAATGAATACCTAAATGTATTAACTTTATTAGGATACTTCCCTGCTGTCACCGCTCCAACACGAGAACCAGACTCAAACAATTGCAGTTGTATAGATCATGTCTTTGTTAAGAGTAAACTAGACAATAAATCAATTATATTTCAATCAACTATTACAGACCACTATGCAATCATCACTTCCATCTCAAAAAATAAACATAAACCACCCCATAACACTCAACCCCATAAAAAAATTTCTTATGAAGTTCTTCTAAATCATGTTTCGAAGGAGAACTGGGAACTTATCTATTCTTGTTCTGATGCCACGTCTGCATGCGATTTTTTTATAAATACTTTACATAACCACTTAGCTAATGCAACATCATACACAAAATGTAAAAAAAAACGAACGGACACAAAACTCAAACCATGGATCACTACTGGTATTCTGCATTGTATCAGGGAACGTGATAAGATTCATAACTTCTGTAGGAAAAACCCCAATGATTATACTTCTCTCATATTCTACAAACACTGTAGAAACAACTGCAAAAAAATAATTGAAAAGGTTAAAAGAGATTACTACAAAAAAAAAAATCAGTGAAGCTACCGATGATAAAAAAAATTCTTAATATCATAAAAGATATAGCTAATATTAATAAAACCGACACTCCTATTATTAAGATTAATATCGATGACAAAACGATACATGTAAATTCTGCACCTAAAAAAATATCTGACCATTTCAATATTTTTTTTTCCAATATCGGACCCAACTTAGCAAAAAATATTTTAGACAGAAACTGTGTCTCAGAGAAAGATCTTGCAAAGAATATACCTATCGATACTCTGAGTTATCAGCCATTTCAATTCACTCCCACTACTGAAACAGAAATTATAGAACTAATAGCATCTCTTAAAACAGTAACTCCACCGGAATAGATCACATCTCGGCAAAAATTATTAAAAACATCCAAAAATATATCGTCTCCCCTCTTAAACACATAATCAATTTAAGCTTCAAAACTGGCATCTTCCCTAACTCCCTAAAACAGTCCACAATAATCCCAATCTTCAAAGCCGGTGATAAATTATCTGTAAATAACTACCGACCAATATCCTTACTAAGCACGATATCTAAAATTATAGAAAAAGTGGTGAAACGTAGACTCTGCAAATTCCTCGAAGATAACAAAATACTGTCGGATAACCAATATGGCTTTCGCAAAGGTAGGAGCACTTCAGATGCAATAGCCGCCCTCACAAAGATAGTTTCTTGTAATCTCGACATTGGTCGCAAACCACTTGCTGTTTTTCTTGATCTTGCAAAAGCATTTGATACGGTCTCCCATCCCTTACTACTAAAAAAATTACAACAGATTGGAATAACAGGAGTAGCCCACTCATGGTTTGAAAACTACCTGATAAACCGAACACAACAAACTCTTATCCAATCTGATAAAAAACATATAAGTAATAAATTATCAGCATCCTATGGTGTACCCCAAGGCAGTATACTAGGACCAATTTTATTTCTTATATACATTAACTCACTATGTGCCATGAATATTGGAGGTAAGATATTATCATTTGCCGATGACACGGTCTTAATATTCGAAGATGAAACGTGGCAATCCGTTATTAACAAAACTAATAATGGCCTAATAAAAGTAAAGCATTGGCTAGACACTAACCTCCTCACACTCAACATCGACAAAACACAATATATGACTTTTTCCATACGTCAAAATAATATACCTAACAACTGCCCTAAACCAATCATTCACTCATGTTCACTCAACTTACACACTCCAGAAATCACACCTAATATTAATTGCACTTGTTCTGTTCTTAAATCATCAAAGGAAGTCAAATATCTGGGGATAATCATAGATAACCAACTGCGTTGGGAAGCTCACATAAGTGACACAGTAAAAAAACTCCGTAAACTCTGCCATATATTCTGCTCCCTTAGGTCCATCTTAGATTTACAGACCCTAAGAACCGTATACTTTGCCCTTTTCCAATCCATAGCAACATATGGTATTGTGGGATGGGGTGGTTGTGCTGAATCCATTATCAATCCAATTATTACAGTTCAAAAACTAATTTTGAGAATCATATTTAAATGCCAACCTACCCATCCCTCAAATGAACTCTTTGCTAAAATCAAGGTCTTAGACATTCGACAGATATTTACAAAGATAAGCATATGTTACATATGCCAAAAAAATCTACTGGTGGCTCCACAACATCAAGCACACACACGTTTTTCATCAAACCTGGGCTGCGTGGTCCCTAAAACAAAAACCTCATTCGCCCAACGACAATTCTGGTTTATCGCTCCCAAAATGTAAATGCTCTGAGTGCCGATATAAAATCACAGAATAATTCTAAATCTCTCTTTAAAGCCCGTATCAAACATTGGATATTTAAAAAGGAAGAGATTTCTTCAAACAACACATGAGAGCTTAATATTACAATAAAAACAAATATATTAATATAAAAAAAAATATAAAAAATTAATACAAATTTAATTATTTAATTAATTTAACATTACATAAAAAAAAATTACAAACAAAAAAATTTACTTTCTCTAACACTCTTTCCAACTTCTTTCAGAGAAAGAATATCAAAAGCGACTACAAACATGTACTCTCGTGCAGAAGAATACTTACCAATTTTTGTTTCTATTTTTATCTCAAGAATAATAATACTTACCAGAGTTTATTTCAATCTTCTTTAAATTATCTTTTTATTCTTTATTTCTTAGCTTACTTTTAATTGTTATATCTTTATTTTTATCTGTTTTTAGTTATATTTATCCCTAAATATGTTATTTTTTCTTTCCTCTTCTCATATTTTTTTATCTGTTTATATAAAATAATATGTCATGTATGACTACCACAACACGGGCAATAGCCTAGTGTGGTAGTCAAAAAATACCAACAATGTATCATGTAAACATTTATTAAATAAAAAAAAAAAAAAAAAAAAATTTATGTCTATGTTAGCCTTTTTATTCAGTTCTAACCATGTGTTTGCTTTTAGAAGAAGCACTGTGTCATCTGCATATGAGATAATTTCCCCGTATTTAGCAACTTCAAATATATCATTTACATACGTCATTTCTCTTGAACAACATGGTTTCTCTACTGGAAAATCTACCCTCACTAACTTATTAACGTATCAAAACTATATATCTGATTCCATGTCTAGTAAATGTCAAGTTGACTCTATTTATACCGATTTGAGTAAGGCGTTCGATAAAGTTAATCATGAGTTATTGCTGAATAAACTGCAAAAACTCGGTATAGGTGGTTCACTATATAAGTGGTTTAACAGTTACTTGATCAACAGATTACTGGCTGTTAAAATTGATGGTACATTTTCGTACAAATTCACTGCTACGAGTGGTGTTCCTCAGGGGTCACATTTAGGTCCAATCCTGTTTTTATTATTTGTTAATGATGTGTTATATATTTTCAATGATGTTCAAGTATTAATGTTTGCAGACGACCTGAAATTATTTAAAGCAATCAGAAACATTTATGATTGCCATATATTGTCAAATAACTTGTTGAGATTTATTATATGGTGTCATGATAACCGCTTGCAACTTAACATAAGCAAATGTCAAATTATGAGGTTTTATCGAATAAAGAATCCAATATTTTTCGATTATTCCATTAACAATATGTCGTTAGTATCTGTCTCGGAAATCAATGACTTAGGTATTTGGTTTGACACGAAACTCAACTTTATCAAGCATATAGAAATAATAACCAATAAAGCTTTGAAAATGTTGGGATTTATTTTAAGGGTATCTAGTGATTTCAACAATGTCAATACTGTAAAAACATTATATATGTCACTCGTAAGGAGTCATTTAGAATACAATTCCACGGTTTGGTCCTCAAATTATGAGGTTCATTCACATGCGATTGAAAGAATCCAAAATAAATTTTTAAGATATGTGAATTTTAAAATGGGCATTCCTAGTGAATGCCTAAATTACGATAACGTACTTTGTTCATTAAATTTAATAAAATTATCTGATCGTAGAATCATTTCCGATTTAACCTGTTTGTATAAAATCATAAATTCAATGTTTGATACCCCTGATTTATTATGTGTAATTTCTTTTCATACTCCAGGCAGGTCAGTCACAAGACAGTACCTACCATATTATTGTAGCAATTCTAAGTCAACAAGTCAATATTATACTCCTATGCGACGGATTCAACAGCTTGGAAACAAATACTCCGATGTTGTTGATATATTTAGTACATCAATTTTATTATATAACCATACCTTATTGAAGTTTTTTTCATCAAATAGGGGAATATTTTGCTAAAGCTATTAAAATTGACTAACACATTGACAGTATTTTGTTGGCTGAAAGAATAAAAACTATTTCGGATTTTTTTGTATTTTGTACCTACATACTGTGTGGTTCAAATTCAATACCTAATATTTTTACTTTGTATTTATTTTTGTGCAAGTGTTTTAAACAGTAGTTTCCTGCACTATTTACTAGTATAATTTAGTAGTATAATACTGTTATATATATGTATGTAAAAGCCTAAAGAGGCGTAAATAAATAAATAAATAAATAAATATAATATGAACAAAAGTGGTCCTAGAACTGTGCCTTGTGGTATTGAGAAGTTACTACTTTCGGAATCACTTAGTTCATTTAATAATTTTACTTGTTGTGGTCTATTTTCCAAAAAGCTTATAATCTAGGATAGCACCAGTCCATTTATTCCAATTGATTTGATTTTTTTTTATTAAGTTAGTATGAGATATACTATCAAAAGCTTTTTTAAGGTCAATAAATATTCCAATGCATTTTTCATTAGAGTCTAGGGTGGTATATATATAGTTTGTTATTTTCGCAATGGCATCATGGGTGCTGGTTTTTTTTTTGAAACCATACTGTTTAGAATTTATAATGTGATGTTGTTCTAAGAAGGCCCAGATTTGGTTTTTTACAATTTTTTCGAATATTTTTGATATATTAGATAAAAGGGATATAGAGCAGTAATTTTGTGGGTCTTTTGGGCAGTCTGCTTTATATATCGGTGTTATTATTGTTCTTTTGTAATTATTTGGAAATACACCTTTTATAAGGCTTGTATTTATTATATGAGTTAATAGGCAAATTAGATATTGTTTAATTGTTTTTAATATGTTTACATCTATGTTGTCATAACCGGGAGCAGAGCCCCCCTTTAAATCATCGATAACTTTTAAAACATCAGTTTCTGTTATTTTCTTGAAATTATTATATTGGTGGTGGGTAGTGCGGGGATTATTTTTATTATTGTTGGGAGATGTTTGTATAGCGTTTGCCAGATTTTTTCCAACACTTACAAAATAGTTGTTTAAAATATTACAGCATTTTTTAGTGTCGAGTTGGACATTGTACGTTTTTTTCCCATCTGAAATTTCGGATATACAACTTCTCTTTTTATTTTTATTTATTATTTCGTTTATTGTAGTCCAAATTTTTTTATTATTATTTTTGGCCTCTATAATTTTTTGGGAGTAGTAGCTATTTTTCGTTTTTCGAATTAAAGTTGTTAATATTTATTTATTTTTTTATTTATTTAATTTTTTTTTGTACATACAATAATGACATAACATTTTTCAGATACATTTTTTTATATAACGTGATTCACCTTTTTTTTAGAGCATGCTCGTGTAAAAAAGGTGGAGCAGCGTGTGTGAAAAACTATTTAACATATTTTTTTAGAATTATAATATATATTTTTATATATATATATACATATATGTACATATATATACATATATATAATACATATACATATTCAAAACAAGATATATGAAGTAGAATAGAAAAAAAGAAAAACAGTATAAAAAAGAAGAAGAAGAGAAAGAGGAAGAGAGAAAAGAGAAAAGAATATAAAAGTAAATGGATTTCCAAAATCAATTGTTGAGAGACATTCTATTGTATTATTAAATTGAATTATTGTAATATGCTAATGATTTAGTGTTTTTATAGAACTTTTGAATTTTTTATAATTAATTTCTAATCTTAAGTTAAGGGGTAACTGGTTAAACCACTTGATTCCAATATAATTATAAAAATGTTGGGCTGTAGTGGTATTACAACGCGGTATAGTTATAGAGCCAAGAATACTTGGTCTTTTGCTGTTTGAAATAGATAATAAGTTATCATTGTTGAAACAATCTTTGTGGATTTGTAAAAGTGTAATTTTTTTATAAATATTGTGTAGTGAAAGGACTTTAAATTCTTGAAATAATCTAATGGTGGGGAAGTCATATGGTTTTTTTAGAATTATTTTTATTAATAATTTTTGGATGATATGTTTTTATATTTTTTGTAATATGAAATAATAGATTTTTTAGCATTCGGTTGATGAGCTAGTTTGAAAAGTTTATTTTTTTTTCTAACTGCTTTTACTAATCCGTTAGTAAAAGCAGTTATTACATTATTACATAACGATGAGATGAGTGTCTATGAATGACCATAAATAAACCAATCCCAGTAAGACCAACACTACGACTGCAGTGACTTTCACGTCGTTTCGTAATTAGTTCGGCCAATACAATAAAACCACAATAATATGGCCGATGAACAGGTATGTGTATTAAATAGAATAATTTATTTAGTGTTATTGGAAAGATTACTATATGAATTTTGAAAGATTACTATATGAATGATTCACGCTGTAAACCAAATTCAAAGTTCGACAGCCCCCCCTCCACTGCGGGTTTTGATTTTTGATTTGTACCACCGAAATATAGGAAATTTCACATCAGAAATACATCGATGTATTGGAAACATCGATGTATTTCTCAATACATCGTATTAACATCGATGCAACCATTCGATGCATTACATCGGAAAAAACATCGATGTATTTTTAGAATGTCCATCCCTAGTGTAGGTAGCGCACTGACGCATTCACAAGCATGTAAACGACTTCCAAATGCCAAGCGAGATTTGTGGACGCTTGGAGCTTGTGGAGGCTTGCCAAGCCTTGGCAAGCGTGGAAACGTACCATTAGAGGCGTGTTTAATGTTGGGTACCTACCTGTACCTTACGATGTACATTTTTATTGCAATTTTCATTTAATGTTCTATTATATCTGTTTTATATAATATTGTAAGCTTCTGCTGATATGGTGTTGAGTTTAGTTAGTAAGTTTAAATTCCCTTTATTAATATTGATAATATACGAGTATTATGATTAATAATAAATTAAAACATGTCGTTTTTATTTTTTATTTTATTAATTGTTTTTGTGTTTAATTCGTAGAACTCCATTTTAATTTTTAGAAATTTAATTAAAATTAAATTTGATAATGTTATTATCGAGTTCTGCAAGTTTTTTGGTTAGTGTTTTAGTTACAGCTGTTTCGACTTGTAAGGTCATTTTCAAACTGTGGTGAAGCCACGTACGGACGACTTATTTATAAGATTTTAAATGTCTATTTTTGAAGGTGTCTAAGTTGATTTATTACCGGTTAAACCAATTTGTAGAGACACTAATTGAGAGAGTGCTAATGTAGTATTCGGAGTATTTCCCTTTGGTTTGCCTTGCACTAAGTGTAAGGGTTTTCTTAATTGATTTAGAATGACGTTATTGCTATGACTCATTTAAGTGCTTTATATTTTTTAGGTTTGGTAAACATACTAAGTAGTGGGGAATAAATAATTTTCCTTACTTATAAGCGTTATGTTGGGGTCATTCGTTCGTTTATTGATTTCTAATTGTTCAAGCAAATTTAATCTAAGACCCTTTCGTTCTATATGTAATGGTTTTGGCTGGTTATTTTTAAGTGGAACGTGATTATTCACTAAGAGATGTTCGGCGAATTTTGAAGAGGTGTTTTTATTTTTATAAAATCTTATATGTTCTTTGAATCTAGTTGAGAATGCCCTACCTGTTTGTCCGATGTATGTAGCGTTACAGTCGGCGTGGTCACATTTTAATTCATATATGCCACCGTTATTGAGTTTAGGATTTCTATTTTTTGAGTTTTTAAGGCTTGTTCCCATATTATTATTGGTTCTAAAAGCTATATTTAAACCACATTTTTTAATTTCTTTTGCAATTTTTAAAGATATTGGGCCGAGGAATCCGAGACATGCAAATTTTTCTATTTTTTTGTTATGTACCGGATATATTAAATTAATTTTATTTTTGTATTTCTTGTTTTTTATTATTTTTTCAATGTTTTTTGCCTCATAGCCGTTATTAATCGCGATTGTTTTAATATTTTCCTTTTCTTTTACGTATGCTTTATTATCTAAGGGAATGTTAAGGAGTCGATGTACCATTGAATGGTAAGCTGATAATTTGTGGGACCAAGGATGAGTTGAATTTGCATTTATCGTAGTATCTGTAAACGTTGGTTTTCTAAATATTTCGAAGGTATGTTTATTATTATTTCTACCAATTGTCAGATCTAAAAAATTTATTTTACCTTCGATCTCATGTTCAACTGTGAAGCAGATTTTATTATTAATGGTGTTGGCCCAGTTAGTAAAGATATCTAACTGTCGGTTGGTGCCGTTCCAACAAATAAAGATATCGTCAACATATCTGACATAATATATTATGTGTTTTGCTAAGGGAGATTTAAGCATTATATTTTCAATATAATCCATAAATATCTCTGCTAGGAGTGGACTTAATGGTGACCCCATGGGGAGACCATCATTCTGTTCATAGTATGTATCATTAAAAAGGAAATAATTTGTTTTTACGCAAATTTTTATGAGCTGGAATAACTCTTTTCTTATTACCGGGTTGATGTTACATTATTCCAAGATATTTTCAATTATTTTAAGCATTCTTCAATGGGAATATTGCTAAATAAGGATTTTACGTCTAAAGAAATGAATTGACAGTTATGCGGAAGATCAAAATTTTTAATTTTATTAACAAGTTCTATCGAGTTTTTGACGCTGTATCGTGGTGAAAAATTAGTAGTCTTTTCGCTAAGTTTGTTGTAGGAGCATTAATAAAGGATACAACGGATCTTACGGGAATATTAACTTTGTGAATTTTAGGTTGGCCATACAAAGCTGGGGCTCTTGGGTTCATAACCCTGACATTTTTCTTGGACCATTCGGTGGGAAATATGGCGTTACAACTGTTTATAAGGATGTTGACATTATTGACAATTTTATTGGTTGGGTCTTTAGTTAGAATTTTAAAATCTTCTGGTAACAAGCTTTGTTTATAAGGATGTTGACATTATTGACAATTTTATTGGTTGGGTCTTTAGTTAGAATTTTAAAATCTTCTGGTAACAGCTTTGTATGGCCAACCTTAAATTCACAAAGTTAATATTCCCGTAAGACCCGTTGTATCCTTTATTAATGCTCCTACAACAAACTTAGCGAAAAGACTTAACTTCATCTTCAAAAAATATACTAATTTTTCACCACGATACAGCGTCAAAAACTCGATAGAACTTGTTAATAAAATTAAAAATTTTGATCTTCCGCATAACTGTCAATTGATTTCTTTAGACGTAAAATCCTTATTTAGCAATATTCCCATTGAAGAATGCTTAAAATAATTGAAAATATCTTGGAAAAATGTAACATCAACCCGGTAATAAGAAAAGAGTTATTCCAGCTCATAAAAATTTGCGTAAAAACAAATTATTTCCTTTTTAACGATACATACTATGAACAGAATGATGGTCTCCCCATGGGGTCACCATTAAGTCCACTCCTAGCAGAGATATTTATGGATTATATTGAAAATATAATGCTTAAATCTCCCTTAGCAAAACACATAATATATTATGTCAGATATGTTGACGATATCTTTATTTGTTGGAACGGCACCAACCGACAGTTAGATATCTTTACTAACTGGGCCAACACCATTAATAATAAAATCTGCTTCACAGTTGAACATGAGATCGAGGTAAAATAAATTTTTTAGATCTGACAATTGGTAGAAATAATAATAAACATACCTTCGAAATATTTAGAAAACCAACGTTTACAGATACTACGATAAATGCAAATTCAACTCATCCTTGGTCCCACAAATTATCAGCTTACCATTCAATGGTACATCGACTCCTTAACATTCCCTTAGATAATAAAGCATACGTAAAAGAAAAGGAAACTATTAAAACAATCGCGATTAATAACGGCTATGAGGCAAAAAACATTGAAAAAATAATAAAAAACAAGAAATACAAAAATAAAATTAATTTAATATATCCGGTACATAACAAAAAATAGAAAAATTTGCATGTCTCGAATTCCTCGGCCCAATATCTTTAAAAATTGCAAAAGAAATTAAAAAATGTGGTTTAAATATAGCTTTTAGAACCAATAATAATATGGGAACAAGCCTTAAAAACTCAAAAAATAGAAATCCTAAACTCAATAACGGTGGCATATATGAATTAAAATGTGACCACGCCGACTGTAACGCTACATACATCGGACAAACAGGTAGGGCATTCTCAACTAGATTCAAAGAACATATAAGATGTTATAAAAATAAAAACACCTCTTCAAAATTCGCCGAACATCTTGTGATGTTTTCTCTTTTTATACTTATTTAACTCTCCTGGTCATCGGCAAGATAGTTGTAATATTCTGTCTTCCTTACGCGTATATTTGTCTGTATTTTATTTACTCCTGGGCACTTGGCACCAGTCGTAAATTTTTCGTTTTCTCTTGGCTCTGATCGATATTTAAATTCTTAAGGCTTTGCATATGTGTGGTAGGGATGGAAAATTCCTCCCCTACGTCACACAAGCCTTTATGAAAATTGGACCCTTATTTCCTCTGATAACTACAGAAAGCTACTTAAAGCTCCCTTGTACTACATACCTTTAGTGATATATGTACTTAACTAATAAATACGTTATTTACGACTTTGAACGTAAATATTTTCGTATTTAGGTTGTAATTAAACTCCATCAAACGTTGTGTAATTTTTTGATTTATGATATAGGACTTTAATTACTTTCATTTTTGTGGTAACCCTCTTGATTCTAAACAGAGTGTTGAATGTCAAACTGTATTGGTCTCTCTCTTGCAAATCTAACCTTAAGTAGTTTCTCTAAATGAGCTAACTTCTCTTTGACGTTTATTATGATTCCCTACATCCTAATGAATTCATGAATAAGCAATACTAATCGAAACTACACATGACTAATTGAACAGATAATTAAATATAACTCAAATGGTTAAATGTTAGTAAATTTGATTATGATTGTATCTTGTATCTGCTGGGCGCCCCTCCATTTTGATTCAGCTGCTATAAGGTACATATAAAAATGGATTTAGTAGGTTAATGTAATTAGTTAATTGCATATTTGACGAACTCAGAATAACCCTTTTTCTGGCAAAATTTGGCTCCTGCCTCCATCAAGTAAGCAAGGTGATCAGGTGTCAACCCAAAATTCGCACAGTCTTTTGGCACGGTTCAATTGATTGATACCTAAGTTATCGCGTCCCAACTGAACCTTCCTTCGCCATCATGCACTGCCTTCAGGTCTTCCCCCGAGCCCAGATACCCCCAAATTCCTACTCCTCCAAAGTTTACTATTTACTTAGGGCGAACCGGTTTCGTCCTATATGCAATCATATACTCACGGGTTTGTGTGGAGTTACGGGTCGTGAATCCTCCCTCCACGTTCAAGAAATGAGACGAGAGTGACCCGACAGGCCTAAAGCACTAATTGTAAGTGAGTTCGTTTCATTCAATGAATAGTACATAAAAAGATATATATGTAAACATACGTTTTGGGAAGGTTTATAACTCGCAATACGAAACTACCTGCATCGCATTCCAAGCTCGGATCTCGCCCATCAAATTCTGCGAAATTCTCAGATTGATACCGAATACATACGTACGAATAGTGGGTGATATAAATACATACTAGTAATTTAAGATCTTATCTGGCGATGTGTTCTGGAGATTCGCCATAACTCCAAGCTTTTGTTTGGTTTTGTTGACGGTTTTGTTTGAGAGATCCGTCATCTCTATGGTTTGGATAATGTTATAGAAGCGACCACTGCCTTCTATTGGTTGAACTGTATTTTTTTTTCTTTCCCTCCCCTCCAATGTTCAACTTTTGATAAATTCTTACTATCCCGTGATTCTCAATTGATTCATGTAAATCATCATTACCCCTTATTAAGCTATCCCGTGATTTTCCAACTGCTTCATGTAAATTTTCAATACACCTTATTGATCTGCTATAATAAATCTGTTAATTTTCAATTGCTTAGGTCTGTAGATACCTCTTTACGTTCAAATTAAAGATAGTGTTTAATTTTTTTTTTCTAATAATTGCGCAATATAATAATTTTATCCCGTTCCTAGAAGTTAATACCTAAGTACGATATCCACTAATCAAGGTCATTTTTTTTCTTCTTCTTTTTAACGTATTCGAACTAGTGTCCCAGTGACCGACTTATTTTGTAAACAATTTGAGTTTTGTAAACATTCCCGACGGCCTCGTGATCTAGATTCAAGCGTATGAGGTGTGTTTACTTTAGACATTCCGGAGACGTGTGAGATGACTCTAAAAATTTTTCTTTGTTTGATAATGATGTACTTAGCGCAATTGTCTAGTCTGATCCCCGATTACGTATACATATTTATTCATTTATATATACTTTGTCTCAATTAATAATTAAATACTGGTATATACTACTATATTATGATTTAAATAATTTCCAATATCATAACTCATTTCAAATGTTCTGGATTTTTCTGAAATTATATTAATACATATATAAAATTAAATATAAAATATTGGTTTGTAAATTTATCACACATAACTACTTTTAATAGTTATTGATGAATTCAGAGGTAGGAATCGATACCCTTTTTCCTCTTTTTATATAAGTGTTTTTCTTTCTGATTAAAATTTTTCTTGGGAACAATAAAATTACATATATATATGTATATAAAATATACCTATTATATTTATAATATTTTAATATAGTTACATATCACATATTAAGCGAATAATATTTTTTTATAATAATTAATTCAAATACCAACGTTTGCTGAATTCCGCTTTCTCCTTGGAATCTGTAAAATTTTATAACGGAAAAAGACTTACCCCTACCAAGGTTTTTCCGACCGGGAAATACACGGCTAACCTTGCTGCAATTTTCCTAAATTAATTTTTATTTCCCTAAATTTAAATTAATTTTTTTTTTTGACTTCAATTTTTTTTTTTCATTTAATCTAATTAATTAAAATGATGTATAAACTCTATCGTTCTAAACTGTATTTTATTTCAAAACTCGTTGGTTAAATAACACTTTAAATGATAGTTACTTCACGATTAATTTAGAGATGGTAAATCGTTGTTAAATTAAATTTTTATCCCTCCGAACTTTTATGTATTAATAAACTATTATTTTGTTTTATTATTATTATTTAAGATAATTAATTTAAATATTTATTATTTGTTAGAAGACTTTCACTTAGATTGAACACACGTATTTAATTATAACTTCGTCACGCTTAATTATCACATCACTTAAGTTATTTATTGCACTAATATTAGACACGAAATTTCTAAGTTTAAAAATACGATATTAAGTGATTATAAAATCCGAATTTTCCACTAAAACAAATTGTATTTATCACGAGCACTTTTATTTTTCACAAGTAATTAATGCGTTGGCTTTATTTTTATTTTCACTGATTCTAACTGCAAAGTATTTTTTTTGTAGATTGTTACGTATCGACGGGCTCGAACCGCCTGATTACGAACTTATAACAAATTTGAAATTAAATAACACAATGTTCAAGACTCAACAACAATGGTTCAATTTAAATACTTACCAAAACCAAATTATAATACAAACCTCGGCTAGCTCTTCTCAGGGATATTGTGTTCTCAATTCGATCGGATTTGATTCAAAACGATCGTCGCTTCATTTATTGAATAAAGATAGGGTTTAATAAATTAGAAGATCTCTTGTCGCTTTTAAATAATTTGTGAATTTATTAATGACTCGACGCTTCTAGGAAAAGCTTTTAATCTCTTTGTGAACTCAAGGTTAATGATTCTAAAATATAATAAAAGGGGTTGAATGATAACACATAATAATATAAGTTGTACGTACGTTACCCCGCCTCGGGTTTCATCTGGGCAGAGGACCTCGTCCGGAATCACCACTGAGTTGATTTAGATATATAAAATTTAACTATATTTTAAATTACGTGTTCCAAAAAACGTTGGAATACCCAAAACCAAAGCTATTCTACCCGCCAAGATGCGGAGGTCCGACCGACCGAACCATAGCGAACATAAAACCAGAAGAAGCTCCCAGAAGCCCGCAGATCGCAGCCCCCTGGCTGACCGCCACGCTCCTCCCACCGAATTCTTAGCCAATCAGAAGATCTAGCCAATGTTGCAAGCTTTTGACAACTATTATTAAATATTTAGTACCTGATGACGGAAATAATCATATAGAGGTGGGAAGTTAAAATTCAAGAAAGCACTTCATGACACATCCCCGAAAACACCAGGAAAAAACCGCCGTTGTAACGAAGGTTTTTTGAATCTAAACCCTTCAAAGAATGACTCGATAAACTTTACAAAAAAAATCGTTCACATAGAGATTCAGCATTAAAAACCTAGGCAAAAAGTAGTACAGTTTACAATAAGTTATATAGTTTACAATTTATATAAAATATCAAATAGACAGCAAAATCAACACGTCGAAGTGGCCTGGCTGGAACTTTGTTACACGCAACTTCCTAGGTAGCGCAAGTCAGTGTGTAATGTCCATCGGGGCGTCTAGAGGAATAGTCAGGTTCCTCAGCAGGAGAGAAATGTCAACATGGAACAAAATAACAAAATTATTAGAAAGGTACAAACACTTAGGCATCAAGGCACATAGAGTAAACAAAATTATCTGAACAGTAATGTATAAGCAACAAGAGATCAAAGCGTAAGGTAACTCCACATTAGATGTCGTGATGTATGTATTGACATATTGTAGAACAAAAAGCACATTTAACCCCCTTTTAAAGAACGGGTAATGGCTCAGTTAAGTCAGTATCCACTTTTTAACAGTACGGATTACTGGTTAATGACATATTAAAACAAAACAGATAACAAAATAGACAACAAAACTCAAAGTCCTTTAGTGACCCACATAGTGTCAGAAATCTTACAAGATTCCGACGTAGGTATAATTTAGGACAACAGCTGAAAAAAACTTAGCGCTAATTGGAACACCGCAGTGATCCCCCTTAAAATTAAACTGTCAGCAGAAACGGGTAGACTCCAAGATTTCTTTGACACACATTAATAATACCTCAGGTTTTATCACATTCACTGCAATATAATTGTCGTCGATATATCGCGTTTTAAGGCAATATTTGAAGTTATTGTAGTCAGCGCATTATACTATTTTTTTAATGATGACAACAATAATTTAAAGTTATTATTTTAGTCAGCGCATTAGAGTATTTTTTTAATGATGACAAAAATAATAATAATGAAATAATAATTCAGAAGTCAGGGACTTTTCCACTTCATTTACGCGGGCTGTGCCGCGGGGCGCCAGCTAGTTTTTTCCCGGAACGAGCAAACCATCAAATCGCAATTATTAATCACCAACGACATTCATTCTCGAGCTTGAAAGAGAGGTGAAAATAATAGCAAGCAGAGGCTAGTTATATATGAAATACAATACGAATGTCGAATGATATACATGAATAGTTATAAAATACAAGTGTAGTGTGTATGTAAGGTGTGTACACACTGCTTTCAAATGGGCCCCTTCGAAAACAGTGTCAAGGTTAGTGTATGTGTGAGTGGCGAATGTTAGTGGTTATCACATTCGGTTAATTACTCCGAAGCGATTGTAATGTACGTGTATGCACTATCCCAAAAGCGTCCTTTCGAAAACAGCACGATGAGTGTAGGTATGTGTGGAAGGGTGTGGTGTCAATTTCATATCTTATTTTCACAATACGTTGATTTCTCCGGTTCCTACAAAACCATTTGAGTGATAAATCAGTCAAAATACGATTCACGTCCGTCGCTTAGCGCGAAACTCTACTCAAACAAATAAATTTCAAAATTATTTGAAGAAATAATTTTCCACTTGGCTAAGATGGATTCCATATTGAGTTTCTTTGAATAACTATTTTCTAATTGGTATGGGCCAACATTATAGTTGCATTCCATCTTGATCTTCTTCTATCAACTTATCAAATATCTGTAAATAAGTTCGTTCCTTATCTTTATTATTTCAAATAATAACTTTAATTTCAATTAACATCTATTGATTTCTATGCAATCAATCTACACCGTTAGTTGAATAAATCTAGACACTTGTTCTATCCTGAGCAAAATCTTGAAAATCAAAAGTAATAATCGAACCCACTATCACTTTTCCGTAAAATAATTAATTAATAGTAATACCTATACATTAATATTAACAGATACCGATTATATCCATCTATTTAAAAAATAGCTATCGTACTTCCGTTACATAGACTTCGTTGTCGTATCAATTTGTTGTTGCGGGCATGGGTACCGCTGCCCCGGAACTATCTATTGTATAACCAGCGCCTCAGTTATAGGTAATCCTCTTAAGGGATTCGCTACATTTGGATGTTGCTTTATTCGCTACGAGTACCTGAGTCCATATGGGGTAAAATCGGACTGGGTGTCTAGACTACCTGCCGTCGAACCGTAATTTGGAGAAAGGAATTCCTATGTCTGTCACTCCTGGACACTGACCACTAAATTTATATCCGCCCCTCATCCCTCTTTCCTTCCTCTCCTTCCTTTCCTTAAAGGGCCCTCCACACAGTATCCCCTAAAATATCATAGGCACAAACATATTTATCTAATCGTTAATAGGTTTCTACTCTTCGATAGAGAGATCGGCATGGTTACGGAGATATATAATTTCGCAAGGAATCGAACCCGCGACTGAATTTTGAAGTAAGGTAATTACGTCGGAGTGCGTTGCAATATTATCATTCCAGATTCGAACTGGTAGGTATTTATATCCCATAAGGAAGGCGGTATCATTGAACACTAAAAATTATATCTCACTGGTAAATCACGAGAATTGAACTCGATTAAATTTTTTTTGCGTTCGTTTTTTTTTTTAACTGTTAAAAATCTATGTTTAAATAGGTAAATACTATTTTACCACTCTAAATCATCAGCTCGTTTCAACGAAAAATAACGCTAAAATATATGTCTCAAATATGGTCTCAACACACTCTGAGACTGGTCAATTTCTGTTTCAAACTAATGGCCGTTATTCTAAAAATAATCGCATCTACTAGGTAGGTACTTTCAGATATTTGAAATAAATTCTTTGCCTATGAAAAAAGGTTTATGCCTAACAGGGCATTTGTGAAGACAATAGATCTCATCCGGTGCTCGGTCGTAAAAATGGACCCGTCGACCAGCGTCGACCCTAGGAGAAGTACCTGCTTCCGACCGTTTACCGCGGTTGATGGGTTTTTGTAGAATTTTAAACTCGAACATGGTAAGTAAATTACGTCGATTTCAAATTATTCAAATATATTTAAAACCTATGTCAAGCAAACTAAACTTGAGGTCACACAATTTAAATTGGCGTGCTATGCGAGCGGCACTTACTAAAGGAAAATTTGTTAAAGAACTAACTAACAAATAACCACAACGCCGTTTTTTAGCAGAAGATCAAAATATGCAGTCACCAATTATGGCTAAATCCATTTCAAGCAAGGCTTAAATTCCGAATTGTGGTTTTACTCGAATTTCACTATCTCCCTTTTTGAGCGGGTATACCGTACCTTCAATGCATTTACCTACGCTAGCAGATTTTAATCTGAGGTATCTAATTCTGAGATTTCCGGTAACCATTTTGTTTCAAGAATCGCGTAAAACAAAACGAATCTTTTCAAAATACGGCATGACTAAATATTTACCGGTCAAAAACACGTGGTGATTTGAGATGCTTCCAAAATGGTGGCTGTTAACGACAAAAAACTTGATTTAACGGTCAAAAACACGTGGTGGTTTTTTAAATTCGGATATGCGGCCGACAAGATGGCGGATCCTTAAAACACGCGTGAACTTTTTTAAATACTTCTCGAACACTTGATATACCGGCGGTTGAAAAAACACGTGGATCAAAATGGCGGCGTTTGAAAACACGCTTGAACTTTTTAAAACTATTCACAATCACTTATTTAGCTATACATTTAAAGGGGAAAAAATTATTATTATTTACATATTTATACATACATCACGAAAAACAGCATGGAGTTTATGAAAAAAATCAAGGAAAGCGACATATCATAATGAACCAAATCTAGCTCCACGTTGAAAGGCGTCAGTGTTACGTATCGACGGGCTCGAACCGCCTGATTACGAACTTATAACAAATTTGAAATTAAATAACACAATGTTCAAGACTCAACAACAATGGTTCAATTTAAATACTTACCAAAACCAAATTATAATACAAACCTCGGCTAGCTCTTCTCAGGGATATTGTGTTCTCAATTCGATCGGATTTGATTCAAAACGATCGTCGCTTCATTTATTGAATAAAGATAGGGTTTAATAAATTAGAAGATCTCTTGTCGCTTTTAAATAATTTGTGAATTTATTAATGACTCGACGCTTCTAGGAAAAGCTTTTAATCTCTTTGTGAACTCAAGGTTAATGATTCTAAAATATAATAAAAGGGTTGAATGATAACACATAATAATATAAGTTGTACGTACGTTACCCCGCCTCGGGTTTCATCTGGGCAGAGGACCTCGTCCGGAATCACCACTGAGTTGATTTAGATATATAAAATTTAACTATATTTTAAATTACGTGTTCCAAAAAACGTTGGAATACCCAAAACCAAAGCTATTCTACCCGCCAAGATGCGGAGGTCCGACCGACCGACCCATAGCGAACATAAAACCAGAAGAAGCTCCCAGAAGCCCGCAGATCGCAGCCCCCTGGCTGACCGCCACGCTCCTCCCACCGAATTCTTAGCCAATCAGAAGATCTAGCCAATGTTGCAAGCTTTTGACAACTATTATTAAATATTTAGTACCTGATGACGGAAATAATCATATAGGGGTGGGAAGTTAAAATTCAAGAAAGCACTTCATGACAAGATCACTGGCTAGAATGTGAAATTTTTCTAAGTATCATAATAATTATCACTTAGAATTTTTCAACTTTAAATCACCCACCGTTTCGTCACGCCCCGCGAACTTTCAACCTTTTCGACCACGACCGTAGACTGTCTCCAACTGGCATTTGTCTAGTCTTTTATACCCCTCTCAGGTCCAAAAGAGCGTATCTGAATCTCCTGTAATAAACCAATCTAATTACTATCAACTCGTAATTTCTTGAAACCTCCCCATTATTGTCGAATGCGGTCCCTTAGTCCCTTTCGCGTTTGATCTTTTAATTTCTGTCTCGTACTTCCATACTTACAAGATCCGAATTCAGTAAGATCCATGTTTAGTCGCCCAACTTCCTTTGTCCTGGTGTTCATACAAAATTAGCTTGAATTTAATAATTTTAAAGTTCTATTTTCATCTATTCCGTAACATGTCCGTGCGTACGGCATCTACCATATGTTCCAAATCTGTCCCCAAATTTGCCTATCAGAGATATCTTCATGTCGAAGTCTTTCTCGCAAATTGTTCATTTTTATTTTATTATTTTTCCTCGAGTTTTTCTGTATTCTATATGAACCTTTCCATTTAAAACCGAATTTTCTCTATTTATGTCGTATATTTGAATTTTCCATTTTTTCTCGAATTTTCTTTTATTCACGACACTCTTTCCATGAATTTCCTTATTTATTCTTACGCTATTGTTCATATCTCTATAGATTTTTATATTTCAAGCCGTATTTATTTTATTCACTGTTAATCTAAGATTTCCTTTGTTTTTCTCTGTCGTATCTTCTCTCCCCTCGCTTCCCTGTACTCCCCTGATATAACCATATCGTTTTTTGATGGTTGCTGCCTCTTGGAAAATTTCATTTTCTATTTGTTATTAATAAATATATCATTTTTAACATTTTTATAGGAGATACCCCCACTTCGGCCCTTAAATTCCTGTCATTTTTATTGCTTCATAGAGATCGTCCCCCGAATTCCGTCTCATTCTTACTCAAAATACCATAAACCATATGCTTCGACAATTGTATACGTTAATTTCTGTACCCACCTGGCAATAAATACTTTTTTTATTTCAGTGTCGTTAACTTTTACGAGAATTCTATAATGTAAATATTTCATAAGACCCATGATAATTTTTATAGCTCTTTTAACGACTAATTGCCCTTATCTAAACAATTTTCATGTTCGAATATTCCTTGTTTATCACAACAAAATACATCTGAGATCGACAACCATTGTAATGTCTCATTTTTATCTGCAGTCGCGTACTATGTTACACTATAAACTCCATTTTAATTACGTAAAATTACTCCTTTTCCTGAGTTTTTCTATCGCAATGTTTTCAGCATTTTCCACTCCCCTCCGTACTGTACTCTATTTTCCTCTCTAACACTTGTTACTGCTCTAGACCTCTGAAATGTACCCTCGCCTATTCTTTAAAACTCTCATTTTTTTTTGACGTTTCCTCCCTAAATCTTTCATCGTAATATCCTCGCTCCGTATAGAATTGATAACAATAATTTTCCATTGTTTTTTCAACATTTCCATTTCCTTTAGCACGTTTTCCCTCGAATCGATCATCTCCGGTCGTCACAAACAATCGTATTATAGATGGAAATCTCCCTAACATCTTACAACACGTTTTCGTCACTTGCTATGCAATTTTTCACTTAAACTTTTCCATCGTTGTTTACGTGTATCCTTTTTTCGCACCTGATATGCTTCAATGCATTCGAGAACTAGGGTTTCCGATCTCTGGAATGTACCTGTTAATCATAACATTTCTTGGGTTCATCGTACTTTTGTCCCTGAACAGATTATTTTTTCCCATGGAGTTTATTCACCTCTCGGTTCGGTGGGAACGTCAAACTCATTAATTACATTCCTAATTGCCGGATCCAAAGGTCGTTCCTTTGTTCTAAAAATGGGCTCGGCCCTCTTCTTGTTGATAGGCTGAATTGGTTTTTAATCGCTTTTGCTGCAATCAAGATATCACGGCCTAAATATATTGGGGAGTCCCTGTCTCTGATTATTTGTTGATACCATCTGTGATTTTTTTAATCAATACTCGTCTCACTTTGTCTAATTATAGATCCCTACCGTAAATATGAATTCACTTTACTCTAATCCAATAGATGTCGTAGATGTGTCCGTTTTATAAGTAATTGATATTTTCTTTTTAAATTAAAGTGGAAAGCTACGATATTTTCTAATTTTCACTGTTGATCAATGCAATTCATCACAATCTCTTAGTGAATAATCACGTTTCACTTAAAAATAACCAGCCAAAACCATTACATATAGAACGAAAGGGTCTTAGATTAAATTTGCTTGAACAATTAGAAATCAATAAACGAACGAATGACCCCAACATAACGCTTATAAGTAAGGAAAATTATTTATTCCCCACTACTTAGTATGTTTACCAAACCTAAAAAATATAAAGCACTTAAATGAGTCATAGCAATAACGTCATTCTAAATCAATTAAGAAAACCCTTACACTTAGTGCAAGGCAAACCAAAGGGAAATACTCCGAATACTACATTAGCACTCTCTCAATTAGTGTCTCTACAAATTGGTTTAACCGGTAATAAATCAACTTAGACACCTTCAAAAATTGACATTTAAAATCTTATAAATAAGTCGTCCGTACGTGGCTTCACCACAGTTTGAAAATGACCTTACAAGTCGAAACAGCTGTAACTAAAACACTAACCAAAAAACTTGCAGAACTCGATAATAACATTATCAAATTTAATTTTAATTAAATTTCTAAAAAATTTTTTTTATTTTATTTTAGTTTATTTAGGAAACAAACAGTTATACATATTTTAATAAGAAAGTAACATATTACATGATTGCATTAACCAGCGAAGTTTCCGCTACAATTTATAATATATATATATATATATAAACATGGATTAAAACATTAAAGAAAACATAAAGTGGTAGAAAAAAAAAGAAAAATATGTATATATACAACAGAAATGAAAGAAAAAAAACACACACACCAAATTAAAGCATATGGGATATATAAATCATCGAAATATTATTTTTATAATAAAAAGAAGGAAAACCAACATAATGAGAATGAAAAAAAATAACATGCAGCAGGGGTGGAGAGTTCGTAATTAACAATTTGTTTTAATTTTTTCTATTTTGGATTTAATAAATTGGCCTGAGGACAAATGGAAAATATCAGCGTCGTAAAAGATATCATTGTATTTTGTGCACGTCCTTCGGAGAAATGAATGTTGTGTGTAATTTGTTTTTGAGTGTGGGATGTGGAATAGTTGTTTTGGTCTTGAGTTTCTTATTGGACAGTGGAAATTAATGTGTTCTAGAAGATAGTTGTTGTCAACAACGTTGTTAATGATTTTGAATAAAAATTTTTGGTCGGATATATTTCTTCTATCTTCTAAAGTTGATAAATTATGGAATGTTAATGAGTATTTTAGGTTTTCTGAAGTTCGAAAGGATTTAAAGGCTAGGTGTTTCAATATCTTTTTTTGAATTCTTTCTAACCTTTCAATATTTACTTTGTATTGGGGATTCCATATGACTGATCCGAATTCTAATATTGAGCGAACAAAAGAGACGTACAGTATTTTGATTACTATTATTAAATGGTTTGGTCACTCTTATGATGAATCCTAGAAGTTTGTACGCCCTGTCACAGATGGAATTTATATGTGTTCGGAAAGACATTCCGGAGTCCATTATTATTCCTAAGTCCCTCACTTCACAACATCTTTTTATCTCTACGTCATTGATTTTGTACGGGAATATTAGGGGGTTTATGTTTTTGGTGAATGATATTGTGTTCCATTTTTCCAGATTAAGGAACAGTTGATTGTTAGCACAATATATTCCAAGCCTATTGTTATCATCTTGCAATTCTAGGCTGTCATTAAATTAGTGATTTTTTTTGTAAATCTTAGTGTCATCAGCAAAAATTTGGAATTTTTTAAAGCATTTACCTATATCACTGATATATAAAATAAACAAGAGAGGTCCGAGATGTGATCCTTGCGGGATTCCTGAAGGTATACTGTAAAAACGCGAGGAGAAACCCTTAGCTCTAACTGCTTGACTTCTGTTTGTTACATATGATTTGATCCATCTGAGAAGGTCACCATTAATCCCGATTTTTAACAGTTTCTTCAGAAGCAGGTCAATGTTAATTTTATCAAAGGCTTTTGAAAAATCCGTATAGATAGAGTCTACTTGATTTTAACCACCCATAGAATTTAAAATAAAATCTGTGTATTCGATTCCACTTCGATGACATTTCAAAACGATTGTATCGAACTGTATTCGATATGAACATCTTCTTTTGAGAGATTTTTTGATTGATTTATGTACAAGCCGTGGTTCTAGGTAAGAAACAAAATTTAAATAAGTTTGGTGCTATAGGGCCAAAGTGATGACCGAACCCAAATGTTCAAACGAACGACCCCAAGTGTTAAAACGATGAATTAAAAAAAATAATCTTCTTTTGAAGGATATTTTGATTGATTCGTGTAGAGGCCGTGATTCTTGGTAAGAATTCAAAATTTCAGTCGGTTCGGTGCCATAGGACCAAAGTTGTGACCGAACCCAAAAGTTTAAACGACCGAACCCAAATTTTAAAACGGTGAATTTTTATAAAAATTCTTCTATTGAAAGATTTTTTGATTGATTCTTGTACAAGCCGTGGTTCATGGTAAAAAACCGAAATTTTAATAGGTTCAGTACAAAATTTATGTCCGAACCCAAGTGTTAAAACGACCGACCCCAAGTGTTAAAACGATGAATTAAAAAAAAATCTTCTTTTGAAAGATATTTTGATTGTATCATGGACAAGCCGTGAAGCCAAGTGTTCAAACTTCCGACCCCAAGTGTAAATCAGTAAACTTTAAAAAAAATATTACAAGCCGTGGTTCTAGGTAAGAAACAAAATTTAAATAAGTTCGGTGCTATAGCGCCAAAGTTATGACCGAACCCAAGTGTTCAAACGACCGAACGATTTTTTGATTGATTCATGTACAGGCTGTGATTCTTGGTAAGAATCCAGAATTTTGTTGAATACAGTAGGTTTGGTGCCATAAGGCCCAAGTTCTGACCGAACCCAAGTGTTCAAACGACCGACCCCAAGTGTTACAACGATGAATTAAAAAAAAATATCTTCGTTTGAAAGATTGATTCGTGTACAGGCCGTGATTCTTGGTAAGAATTGAAAATTTCAGTCGGTTCGGTGCCATAGGGCCGAAGTTATGACCGAACCCAAAAGTTTAAACGACTGAACCCAAATTTTAAAACGGTGAATTTTTATAAAAATTCTTCTATTGAAAGATTTTTTGAATTTATTATTACATGTTGCTTTTTGGAACTACCTATTGTGTGCCCTCTGCCATAATTATTTCAGTTCTAATAAAATCACCGCACGGGAAAGAAGATCGCACAAACTGCTATAATTCACAGTTGAATTCACCTCACCGCGAAGGACACAAGTCCTAAAAATCGCATCGCTTTAGGCCCTCCGTTCATGGAGATACTTACAATCTACGTAATTGTGAAGAAACCACAAGTACCCTGCTGATATACCACTTTTTAATGCTAGTCTCCGTACACGGCGCTATCCGAAATGTACTGAACTTGATCATTTTTCACATGCAGCCGTGGAGTGAACACGCTGTCATGCGATGTCATATGACTTTTTTTCCAACATCAATCCATGCCTTCTCCACTAAATCGTTTCTTACGTATTCTGGTAAAGTATAGTTATGTAAACATGCATTTTTTCCACTTTCAGAAGAAATCTAACATTACTTTCATGCTCCGACGCCATTTCTATAAACGTCAAACAAATAAGTATCAGACACAAATGATGCAGGCGTCGCGCGCGATCAGCACTGTGGGTATCGTGATACTGATTGGAAACCGACAGCCACCGCGTAGCGCCGTGAACGGGCACCAGCAAAATCGTACGGGAGGTACTTACGATCGGCGCGTATGATACGCGCACGAGGATCGAGTATCTTGTAAGTATCTCCGTGAACGGAGGCACTTACAGTTGTAATAATCACGCCGCTTGACAAAAGTCATAAACCGCAGTTTTTCGCAAGTAACATCGCCGCATCACATGATATCGCTCATTAATTACGCATTCAAACGTTAATAACTGTTCATTTCCCATTCCTACCCAAAGATCTCTCTCTCCCAACTAACATATACCTTTCCCAGTGAACACCAATATCAGTGGAAAGCAGAATGCTGTTCGGTAAGTCAGATCAAGTATAATAAAATAGATAAGAACCGCATACGCATTGTTAGGTTACGAGATTGGTGAACGAAGTTGCCTGATTTGTTCCGCAGTACACAAATCAAGCAACAGATGGCGCAAACTGCAGATTTGCGAGATGCAAGTTTCCGCCGCACTGCGGCATTGTGGGGACGCCACTAGCCATAGCGCCCGCCATTATGTTCCCACCACGTGCCGACGAACGGTCACGCATCTCGCGAGCCGGGTCCGCCACGCTTTGCCCGAAGCACACACTCGTCGACCGCGTTCGTGCCAAGTTGGCCGAATCGAGCGAAGCATGTTTAAATTCCTTTCCACGGCCCGGGACTCCAAGCCAGAAACCGGGCGGATGCCCGGAACGGAGGCGTTCTTGCACACGCCACGTGGATGACGACATGGGACCCCTACTTCCATCACCTCGTAAGATAACTTACTTTACACTCTATAAAGTGCTAATTCCGATAGTTTTCGCGTACTCGTGAAGATGAATTTCAGAGGGAGACAGAGACCTTAACTTAGACCAGTCCAATTCGTAGCATAACCCACTCGCCACGTTGTGACTACTGTAATTGCATTTGTCCCGTGTGCTTATTGAATAAACCATGTAAATCGACCCTTCTGTCTTTAATTGTTGAGAAGTTCCTACCGATACACTCTGAGAGCGTCATTATTGGTGCTCGTGGACTAAGCTGCGGCGGATCCCCCGACCCCGGGGGAGTCCATGTTCCCTTTCCAACTGAGCTGGTCCCAAGGGGGCATTTCTGTGAGTATTTAACCTTGGCTTCCACCTTGGGGCCCATTTTGCTATTCTTTAACACATCTAACACTGCCGCCCAACTTAGGGGCCTGTCTACTTACAAAGTGTCTCGGTTGAGCTTCTCAGCAAGAGGGTGATTTTTTTCCTTTTTTCTCCCCCCCAGATTCTGTGTTCAACTGCATCTCAAAATACCTAGCAACTTTGTAAGCAAAATATTCAACGTTTTTCCCGCGTCCGAATCCTTCCCGAATGTTCTGTGAGATTTTGCCGGGTTCCAACAAGTCTATGCTTTTGTGGGATTCTGCGGGATTTTGTGGGATTTTGCCGGGTCCCAACAAGTCTTCCCATATGCTTTTGTGGGATTCTGCGGGATTCTGTGGGATTTTGCCGGGTTCCAACAAGTCTTCCCGAATGCTTTTGTGGGATTCATATTATTCGATGAACATGTACCTCTACCGTAATCTGGTTATAATAAAAACTTTTTTCCTTTTAGTAACACAGGAACTCAAATATTTATGTGGTCTTTTACATGAACAGAGGAACTGTTGGATATCGGCTTAAAAAAAAAACAAAAAAAACTGCCAACAAACTATTAATACAATGTTTTTCTCCCTCGTTAAACAATAGGTACCCTAAATAAAAGACATGTGTTGATATTTTTTTTACCTGTGCAAAGTGTTTAAGCATAAAGTGAAGTTGTCAACCATAATGTATTAAAAATACCTAAACGGGAGCCGTTGGCTACCTTTTTCCTCAAAATACGTTTGTTCCTCGTGTTGTTTTTCTTTCTCGGTAAGTGTGAGCCCTTTTAAAAAGTGAAGTTTTTCAAATAGTGAACGGGGAAATTAAAAAAAAGTGTTTTTCTAAAGGCTTCCCCTGGCAATTTTTTTTTCCGAAAACAATACTTGTGAATTTCATCGTGTTTTCCGAAAGTGTTTCGTGAAAAAACAAAAACTTTTTCCTTAAGGCCCGTCCAGGCCGATATTTTTTTTCAAAAAGTGAACACTTATATAAGGGAAATTGTGAAGTTTTACAATGGTCTTTTGTGAAATCTAAAATATCTGTCCCCACAGGAAAACCGATGGCCATTTTTTTTCTTCCTAGTGTTTTTTCGTTTCAAAAGTGTTTGTGCCCGTACAAAAGTGGAATTTTTCCAAAAGTGTTTTGTGAAAACTAAAATATCCACCCCGAGAAGGGAACCCCTGGCAAAAATTAAAAAAAATCAAAATACTTTGAAAAAATTTTCAACAATTTTCAAAAGTGCTTATTGAAACGTAAAAAGCCTATTTTGTAAGGACAACCCCTGGCCAATTTTCTCACCGTTCCTAGAACACAATTAAGTTGTCACTCCGATTGGTCATTTTCACCACAATGGACTCCGAAAGAGTGATTATTGAAGCCCCTCCGGGCAAAATCACAAATATTTTCCAGTCAACCAAAGGAACCTTGCTACAGGCTCTGCGGGAAAGAAACCTGTCACCAGATAATAAATCAAAGAAATCTCTAGTAAACTATTCCTTATACTTAAACAAAAAGTATATAAAAAAACTACAGTTTTCAAACCCCACCCTTAGGGAAGAAAAAATCATACCCACGGCCGTACCGGAAATTAAGGTGAGACCCACAAGAAGTGATTCCCCGAATAAAATTTATGACTTATCAACATGAAAAGTCAAATATAACGGACAAACAAACATAGATGACTTCATCTATAAGGTCGAGGAAACCGCTAACATAAGAGGAGTACCACAGGAAATTTGGCATAAAAATTTCATCGACCTAATTTCTCCGGAAATCTTTGCTTGGCACAAGTCATACAAGAAGAAAACAAATTCTTGGTCTGAACTGAAGGCAGCTCTCTTACTGTCTTTTGGGAAAATTGAGGCTCAACATAAGGTTAAGTTGAATCTGCTGTCCATCAAACAGCTACCTAAGGAAACCACAGCGCTATACGCTCAACGTGCAGAGGAAATCAACGACAAGCTTCTAAGCCCCCTTCCTGAAAGTGAATTGCTGCCCGTCAACATAGATGTGAGGGAGCGGGCCGGATCGGTAGACGGGGTGTGAAATAAAACGCGTCAGTCGGTGTAGTGAGTCAGTCTTTATTGAGCTACGTAGCGGGAGTTGGAGCGGAGCGGAGTGACAGTGGTGCCGTTAGTGTTGTTGCTGCGTGATGATGAGTGAAGAAGGTCAGGAGACTACGGCGGTGAAGATCACAGGTCTTCAGGGAGCCGGCGTGTTGCTCTACACCATGGCGGTGTAGAAGTGACCTTGGTCCAGGCGGTCGACCGTCGTCGTGTTGACGAGGTATGGCGGCTGTGTGGCCTTTGAGTCGACACACACACGTGACGCAGGAAGGAACCTTGAGAGGCGATGAGGATGATCTCTGGCAGCGGGACGCGGTGGGTTCGAAATGCCAGAGAACGGGTTGCATACAGGCACAAGATGGTCGCCCTTTTGCACAATTCTCCATAAATAACGTCTGTTTTTCTGGCCTCCTGGACAGGGGAGCGTCTATTAGTTGCCTTGGAGACAACGCCCACTTGCCATTTATAAACAATTAGCTTTTTCCCGCGGCTTCGCTCGCATGGCATTAGGGGATTTCCACTCAGCCTCCTCCACCTTCCCTCTCCCCACTTCACTCCCCCCATCAATCCCCCTCCCCCTCCACTCCGCCCCCCCCACTCCACTCCCCCCATCAACCTCCATCCCACCACCCCCTACCCCTCCACACAACCTCCACACAACCTCCTCCATCCTCCCCCTTTCCCCTTCCTTCCCTCCCCCCTCTCCCTCCCCTAACCCCCTTCCCACCCATCCTCCTCCCCCTCCCCTTCCCCCACCCCACTCCACCTACTCACCTCTCGCATTCCACACATTCATTCCCGATACATTCAGTTTTCAAACTGCTCGCACGCCACCTGTTATAATTTCTTATACAAAATTCATAATGCCAGATTAAATTAAATTTACCAATGCCAGAACTCAACGGTAGTTTTATAAAAAAAAAACGAACAAAAAAAAGAATTATCCAATTTGGTTCACTCGTTCGGGTTTATGCGCATACATGCAGTTTGGTGATTCATTTTTATAGATAGGTAGTTATTAAGTACGAATTATTATTCTTCTTTTTATATTCTACCAAAAAATCCAGTACGGCAGCTTTATACTTAAAAAATGCGATACCTGTCTATTCAATTAAAACAATAATTGTTGTGTGACATTATGTCAAAATTTGAGAATGACATTTTGCAAAACAAAGATTCTTAAATAAAAATTCTATTTTAGAAAATATTTAAGCGAATTTATTTGAAGTACCTACTTCCCTAATAATTTGAATCGATTAAAGAATTATAGATATCTTACTAATCGTGCCACCTATTGCAATTTTTTCACACAAATTTCGTAATGCCAGAGCTCTGAGCTATAGCCTATATGTTCATATTATTGTAAAGTTTCATTTAAATCCATTCTGTAAAGTAGGAATTAGTATTTTATACATATTTGAATTTTAACATCAAAGGGATGTCCATAGTAACCTAATAAAAAAAACATCGTTTCCAAGGCGACAATTGGCGTTTGCAATAAATCGATTTTGTTAGCGACAGAAAACGTATGATAAATAATTTCATAACGCCAGAAATTATTCATAACGCCAGAACTTACCAATATATATAGCCTATAGATCTCGCAAATAATGTAGCTTTCTATTAGTGAAAGAATTTTTAAAATCTATTCAGTAGTTTTTGCGTGAAAGAGTAACAAACATACATCCATACAAACTTTCACCTTTAAAATATTAGTAGGATCGATTCACCTTGGAAAAGTACTCAACACTTGTCACAACGGCTGACAACGCCACTCAGACCGTTACCGGTCATATTTCTCTTCCAGTAAAATGTGGAGACAAAGTGGTTTCTATCAACTTTTTGGTTATCCCCTCCATCACCCAGAAATTTATTCTTGGAATAGATTTTTGGAAGGCGTTCAATGTGGCACCGCAAGTTTTTACCACCTCCAATGCTACGCCTCCAGCTCCTCAAATCAGCGAAATTCGCACAATTATACCTCTTGAAAATTTGGAACCTGCCCAGACACAACAACTGGAAGATGTGGTTTCAAAATTCGAATCAATCGCTTTTGAAAACGTTGGTTTGGGTTTAACTAACTTAGTTGAACACAAAATCAAGACAAATGGTCCCCCAATAAAGCAGAGATATTACAATTTGGCTCCCCAGAAACTAAAACTTCTAGAAAAAGAGCTAGACGAAATGTTAAGATTGGGCGTGGTAGTTCCTAGCAGAAGTGCGTGGACTAACCCAACACTACTAGTCTCAAAAAAGGACGGTTTTGCTCGCTTCTGTTTAGACAGCAGACATCTCAACGTGTGCACGGAAGCAGACGCTTACCCATTGCCACTTGTCCACGCCATCCTCGACAGACTGAGACATGCCAAATTCATCTCTTCTATCGACCTTTCCCGTGCATTCTGGCAGATACCTTAAGAAAGCTCTTCCTGTGACAAAACCGCTTTCGTCGTACCAGAAAGAGGAATGTTTCACTTCACGAGATTACTTTTCGGTCTCAAAAACAGCCCTGCAGAACTACAAAGACTAATGGACAAGTTATTCGGCCCTGAATCCGACAACAACCTCTTCTGCTACCTTGATGATTTGATCATCGTAAGCGACACCTTCGAAAAACACATCGCTATATTAGAAAAGGTATTTCAACAATTGAAACACTCGGGCCTTACCATCAACTTGAAGAAGTCCGAATTTCGCAAATCTCGCTTACGTTATCTTGGTTTCGTAATAGACGAAAAAGGTCTTAGGACCGACCCCAGCAAAGTGGAAGCTATGACTGAGACCAAAGAACGCCAAAGAAGTTAAAGGTTTTCTGGGCCTCGCTGGTTATTATAGAAGATTCATCAAGGATTTCTCCACCATCGCCGCTCCACTCAACAAGATAACAGGCACTCGTAAAGGTAACAATTATTATAAAATTATTATTACTCGTAAAGGAGTCAGTAGCTTTACTTGGTCTAATGAAGCAGAAGACGCTTTCAGCACCCTGAAGTCTGCGCTGCAATCAGCTCCTGTTCTGAATTGCCCTCTTGCTTTCACTCTACATACGAATGCCTCCAATATAGGGATCGGCGGAGTCCTCACCCAAGAGTTCACAGACGGCGAGCACCCCGTGGCTTACTATTCTCGAGGTTTGAATAAACACGAAAAGAACTATGGAATCACGGAAAAGGAACTACTCGCAGTTTTGGACTCCATTTATCACTTCCGAGGTTATATTGACGGAAGCAAATTCACGGTTGTCACAGACCATAGCAGTTTGAAATGGTTAATATCTCTAGACAACCCTTCGGGACGGCTGGCTCGTTGGTCATCTCGTCTATCCCAATTCTCCTTCGATGTTGTCCACCGAAAAGGCGCCGATAATATCGTACCTGACGCACTGTCAAGATTCGAGCTCGCTGCTCTGAACTCTGAAACTACAGCTCCCCCTCCATCCACAAAGGATGCTTGGTACCCAAAAATCTACAATGGCTGTAAGAATTCACCACAGCAGTTCCCGAATTTCATCATAAAAGAGGGACAACTTTACCGGAATTGCAAACCATCATTGTCAATCCTCGAAGACACCACCTGGAAATCGGTAGTCCCACTAGAGGAAAGAGAGTAAATTATATTCAACAACCATAGCGCTCCTGAGTCCATACATCCTGGCACCTTCAAGACATACAAGAAAATTGTCCTGAACTATTACTGGCCCGGTCTTTTCAACCTTTCCAGGAGTAAGTTACGTAACGCTGGCCGTGCTTTGAGGAGTGAGTTTTTTTAAAATTTCAATTTATATTTTTTTTATTATTAAATATATGCTTTATGACAGTGTAAATGACCCAAAAATGGGTAAAAAAATCGTACTTACCATTTTCAGCTTTTATCGCAAAAAATGCGGAATCATTTTTCAGGAATCACAAACCATTAGCACATGATCAAAACGGTAAAAAATGTATACCTATTCAACACAATTATTTTCACTTAACACTATCATTGAAATGTGTATTGAGAAAATTTTAAATTATGTACGTTAAAAGAAATATTCAATTAATACTGTTTCATTTACTATGATTTTTAAAGTTTTCGATAGTGTGATTCAATCAAAAAAATTTCAGAAAATCACCAAAAAATAATGCAATTTCTCACTTTCAAACACAAAACACCAATAATAATGAAAAAAGGATTAAACACGTCTATCAAAATGCTTTAGATTTCACAAAACCACAAAAAAGTTATTTTCATACTGTTTTACATGCGGTTGGGTCAATTAAAGGTTAAAAGTTTAAAAACTATGGAAATTATATTTTGACACAATGTTATGCACTTTGCTGTGAACTTATAATCACTCTTAAAACACAAAAACCTCAAATTATAAATGTTGATGCAATGTTATCTACTTTGTTAAGCAGGTCCGCTATTACATCTCTAAGTGTGAAGTCTGTAAAGCATATAAACACAGCACGGCCCCGCCTGCTGGGTTCATGGGTAAACCCAAACGTGCCGACAGACCCCTGCAATCCTTATCCATGGATCTCGTAGGACCTTTCCCAAGAAGTTATGCCGGAAACATGCACATACTCAGCATAGTGGACGTTTTCACAAAATTCTGTTGGATTTTTCCCCCGAAAAGAGCCACAGCTTCTGCAATTATCAGTCTTGTGGAAAAGCACATTTTCATATCTTATGGAATCCCAAGAACTGTCATCGTCAATACCGGAAAACAGTTTATCGCAAATGAATTTATAGATTTCTTGTCCAAATACGGAATAAAGGATATATTTTATAACACTCTCTACACACCTCAAAATAACACGGTGGAGCGTTACAACCAAACCATCAATACAGTTCTGGCCATCCTAGTTGACAAGGACCAGCGTACATGGTGTAAAAACTTGGAAAAAATCCAAGCAGCTATGAACAATACAGTAAACCTCACTACAGGGTATACCCCATTCTTTCTCAAGCATGGTATGGAACAAGTTGTTCACGGTTCTCTACATAGGAATCATGATTTCCCTTCATCGACTCCTTTATCTGAAGACCCAATAGAAAACTATGCCCATCGCTTGGAAGAATTATCCGCCATTTACAGCGAAGTCACCGATGCCCTACTATTGACCCACCAAAAGACTGCAGACAGATATAATCTGCGTAAAAAACATGTCACTTTTAAGGAAAAAGACATTGTATGGAGAAGAAATAATACCCTCTCTCAAGGTGCATTATATTTCTCTGCCAAGTTGGCCTCCCGATTTATAAAAGCAAAAGTACTGAGAAAAATCTCAGATCTTGTCTATATACTATCCGACACTTCTGGTAAACATATAGGTAACTACCACGTGAAGGAAATAGTCAAGGGTAGAAGTATGGAAATAATTGAAACCATCTCCGCCACTCCCCCGTTCGTATCGCAGGGCCAGAATCAATCACTGCCACACAATACGGACTTCGCTTAACCACTTACTATGTTTTTAATCTCACATGCCGGCCTCAAGTTTGTGCCACGGTCGTGGTTAGGATTATTAACACCTTTTACCCATTAATGTTACTACTCGTCCATACATTATGGCTCTCGTGACGATACCTCACCATTAGGCAACAATGCCAATCGTCACCCTTAAATTTTATTTTTTCTCTTTTTGTATCTTTTGTGTTCTATATAAAATCATCCTACTCACCCTCGTCATTTCCACACGCTTACACCTTTTTCGAAATTGATCACTTCGAAGAAGAGACATCACGTCGCGGTTGGTATTCTTTGGTTTTCGCTTACCATAGAGTGCTCCTCACCCGCACGCCATACACACCAAGTCCAGCGGATTTGCTCTCTTGTAAATTTCACACAACACATTCTGCTTCCTGCCTTACATCGTATAACCCAATATTGTTTATAACTTGCTTTCCTCATAACAATTGTCTACTAGTGGTGTGTTTTTTTCGGTCATAAGACAAGTGTAAATTCCAGTTTTGGTATCGTCTTAGGACTCGAAAGTACTTAGTACGTTGCCCACCTCATGCTAATTTGTAGTTTTTCAATTCTCCTAAAAAAATGAATGGCGCTCAAATTGTTATACCCAGTTGCTTTGGCGTTTTTTATTCAGAATTAGATAAAAACATATCTTTTCTGAAAATTAGTTATTGGTATGGCGAACAAACAGCATTTCGTTCCCCGCACCAATAACATCGTCGTATTTTATCTATAATCACGCTGTCACTTTAAGGTTAAAGTGTATGTAAACTTGACTTGTAGTCACTTGTACATTTTTGTTTTTTTTTCTCAAGCAAAGCGTATGTAAAACCGACTTGGGTCTCTTCTGCAATCATAATCGGTCCTGTGAAGTAAACTCTACCTCGCAGCACACGCATTTGTTTAAGACTTGTAAGGCTCCTTGAAACCTTATCTTGTCAATTATGTGTATCATGTCATACCAGCCACCTTTTTAGTGCCGCTTGTGTATGCACTGTTCACACCTTCCGTATTGAAAAGGGTAATTTTTTTTATTATGTGAGCAAATTACGTTTTGTTACAATTACACGAGAGATCGTTATAAAATCTAACGCTATACATGAGAATGTTATAAAATCAACCATTACACGAGGGATCGTCATAAAATCTATCATGATATTCGTTATAATAACTTAGGTAACACAAGTTGCTACCAAAAAACATATTTGTTGCATTAATTTGTAATAAATATTATTTTCTTATCCCCTTTCAATACTGGACATATCGTTTATAATTTGTTCAAATTGCATATGATACGTGTAGACGTCACAATACTTAACATGAGTCGTGAGAACGATATAGTATCCTTTGGCCTTCGTAAAGTTGTTGCCGTCTTATGTGAATTACCAGACGTGATTCATATTAATTTTTCCCGGATTTGACTGTCATAAATATTTGACACATTGTTATAATTGCCTTGCAGCAAACCTTTCTTACTGAAAGAAAGAATTTTCTTTTTCTTTTTGAAAAATCAAAATGAAGCTGTGTATTCAGCAAGTTTCGGTCGACTTGTGATACCTGTGAACTTCTTGTAACACCTGTGAACTTCTTGTAATTAATTAATTAATTAATCCTGTTGACAAACTACTTAACTGTAGTTTAACGGGATATATATGAAATAAAAAAAAAAAAAAACCCAAGAACCATCTACTATCCATTTGACCATGGACTAACCTCCAGCTTCACTGTCGGTTATGAGGTATTGTGTCGGGGAGGTCAGACGAGACATTGACACAAAAACACCTAACTCGTTGTCTGGGAGACGAATAAGAAAACTCCCAGGTTTGTGAAATTTGAGCAAGGGTCTGTCATTTTCTCACAATCGTGTAAAAGTTTAAAACGACCCCTAGCCTTTCGCCCAATACACGTGAAAGACTAGAATTGTTTGTTAGTGTATTCCCTCGTTTCATCATCATTTCTCCCTCATGTACAATTGTCAGGAGCCGGGAAAACTGCCGTTAACCATGTTTCGCTCTTCTTGTAAGATCGAACCCGGACTATAGCCAGTTTTCTGCAGATTTCCTCGCTCAATTTCCAATTCCCCCATCCCTTCTTCCTATTCACTGAGTATTCTCGTATGTGGAAAAGTACGTTATGCACTCTGCATATCGTCTGTCTAAATAATGACAACCTCCATGCCAGGATTCTCAAATTTTCTTCACCCTCGCATCTTCACAGTAAGATATAAGCCATATATTTTTTCTGTGCTATTGAAAGCGTTATATTGTTACCGCATTTTGCGTTGGCATTGACCAAGGAAGGTCAATAATTTTCAAGCCCACATTGTTATAAGTATAAATACATGTACTGGTATCATTGGTATTGTATTCAGTACTATTGCACTTGATGAACCGTACAGGGTCTCCTTTGACACAATATATTGTGTTATTATGTCAAGTCAGCTAGCCTAGGAATCTCTTTCTCTCTCTCTGGTTTCGGTTCTCGATAAACCCTCGTTTTATTCTCTCTTACAGCACAACTGTTTCTCTCCAAACGTCTTTTGCATCATTGGTCTACCAGGCAGGTAAACTTCAAGAATTTTGTTCTAATAATAATTTCCCCCTGGATTAATAAGAAGCCCAGCTGCCCCGTCCTGCCCAGCCGAGCCTCGCTTCCTGCTGCCTACGTTACCATTACAGAGATGCCCTTCTCTCCAGCCTCTGCGTACCAAAAGCACCCGACCACACCCATAACCTTGTGTGAGTCGTACGTGTAGTTGCGAACCACGTCACCTGGCCGACACCTCAACAACCTCTGAGCATGTCAGCTCTTGGATTAATGTTCCTGTTGCCTGTGCAAATGTTATGTTGCCCGTTGCAAATGTTCCTGTTTCCTATGCGAATGTTATGTTGCCTGTTGCAAATGTTCCTGTTGCCTGTGCAAATGCTATGTTGCCCGTTGCAAATGTTCCTGTTGCCTGTGCAAATGTTATGTTGCCTGTTGCAAATGTTCCTGTTGCCTGTCCAAATGCTATGTTGCCCGTTGCAAATGTTCCTGTTGCCTGTGCAAATGTTATGTTGCCTGTTGCAAATGTTCCTGTTGTCTGTGCAAGTGCTGTGTTGCCCGTTGCAAAAATGTACCTTTTGCCTGTTGCAAATGTTCCTGTTGCCTGTTGCAAACGCCCAGTCGCCACGTGCAAATACCCAAGATGTTGTGTGATATCTTGTAGTGTGGGTAGTAAATAACATAAGTTAATGTTATAATGTTTATTGTTGAAGAGATTAAACTAGAGAGAGCGCACAACAGCCTGTACATCCCTTTTATACATCTCCATACTCGCTGTCTCGCTCTCATGCTGTCACACTCACACACATACATCACACCCCCATACTTAAATCCTAATTACATATATATTTTACTCTCAAAATTATACAAGGCAAGTATTTAAATATTTCAACTCCAGAATATGTAATTATATTCTTGATCTTCAATCCGTGTAGCATGGGCGTTGACCTCGAGGGCGTAACCTCCCATCCCATGGTGAAGATGACCTGCAAAAATCAGAGGAATTAGGAAACTTGGTCATGTCCACATCCGAGAGTGGACCCAGGTCCAGCAAATCATCAGACCTGTCACTCTCCCCCCACCTACTGAAATCTGATCATGGTGGCGTTTCCAAATTTGTCCCGTAGACATAATTTTAACTAAATAGATCCTATTCCCCAATCTTTTAAATTTTTTTCCAAAAATCCATTTGTTATTATTACTTCTTAAATCCCTAGTTAAAACTTTAGATCCAACATCAAAGTACTTTTTATATTTTCTTCCTCTATAATACTTTTTCTGTTTATGCTGGCTCAATAACATCTTGTTTTTAACTGAGTTTCAATCCCTTTAAAACCTTGACTCTCAACATTATCCATTATTGGAATAATCGTATTAAAAATTGATCTAATCTTCCTATCCAACATTAACTTACTAGGCTCAATGCCTGTAGACAACGAAGGCGTATTTCTAATATCAACTAAAAACGTTAAAAGTTTATCTTCAAAATCAGTTGGAAATTTATTATTTACCATAATTCTTTTTTTTTAAATTCTTCACTGTTTTAACCCCATTTTCAGATAAACCGTTAGAAGCAGGATGCTGTACAGCTGAAGTCAATGATTATATATTGTAATTATGACAAAATTCCTTAAAAACTGTTGATGTGAAAGCTGTACCATTGTCACTTACAATTTGTTCCGGGATTCCGAAAATAGAAAATAATCTTTTCAAAACTTTTATTGTACAAAACGAATCTACTTTATTTAAAATATGACAGCATCCATTTTGTAGTTGCATCAACAATTATCAAAAAAATAATGACCTCCCAAAGGCCCCATGAAGTCAATATGCAATCTACTCCAGATTAAACCATTGATTGGCCAAGGTGCCAACTCAACTTTACACGGAGTAGGTAAACATTCCATGCAACGAACGCACTGTTTCACAGTTGCTTCTATATCATTGTTCATTCCGAGCCAAAAAAAATAATTTCGAGCAAGACTTTTCGATTTTACAATCCCTAAATGCGATTGATGTACAAAATTCAATATAATTTCCCTTAATTCCCTTGGAACTACAAATTTATTATTATAAAATAAACATGAATTATAAGTCGATAATTTATTTCTAAAATACCAGAATTTCAATAAATCATCATTTAAAAACTTTTTATCCGGCCAACCATTAGCTACGAACTCGATAATGCTTGCTATATTTACATCATTAATCGAAAACTGCTTCATTGTTTTAAAAATTCCGATTCAATTCTATTCACGTTTAAACTATTAATATAACTAGCTTTTTCATTAGGTTTCATTTTTTTATTAGGTGATTTCCACTCAGCCTCCTCCACCTTCTTTCTCCCCACTCCACTCCCCCCATCAATCCCCCTCCCCCTCCATCCACCCCTCCACCCACCCCTCCCCCCACTCCGCTCCCCCTCATCAACCCCCCCTCCCCCCTCCCCCTCCACCCACCCCTTCCCCCACTCCTCCCCCCTCCACCTTCCCTCTCCCCACACCACTCATCCATCAAACCCCCTCTCCCTCTCCCTCCCTCTCCTCACCCACCCCTCCCCACCCCACACCCTCCCCACTCCACATCCACCCACCTTCCTCCACCCCTCCCCCTTCATTTTCCTTCCCTCCCCCCTCTTCCACCCCACTCCACCTCCTCCACCTTCCTTCTCTCCACTCCACTCCCCCTCTCCCCCCACCCACCACTCTCCTCACCCCCTACCCCTTCACATTCCCTTTCTTCACACCTCTCCCCCCATCAAACTCCTTTCCCCCACCCCCTACCCCTCCCCACACACTCCTCCATCCTTCCCCTTTCCTCTTCCTTCCCTCTCCCTCCCCTAACCCCCTACCCCCACCCTCCTCCCCCTCCCCTTCCCCTTCCCCTCTCCATCAACACCCTCCCAACACCCCCTACCCCCCTCCCCACTCCCCCCACTCACCTCTCGCATTCCACACATTCATTCCCCATACATTCAGTTTTCAAACTGCTCGCATGCCACCTATTATAATTTCTTATACAAATTTCATAATGCCAAAACTCAACGGTAGTTTTATACAAAAAAAACGAACAAAAAAATAATTATCCAATTAGGTTCAGTTGTTCGGGTTTATGCGCATACATACATTTCGGTGATTCATTTTTAGAGATAGTTATTAAGTACGAATTATTATTCTTCTGATACGATTTTAGATTTTCACGGCCAAAAATTATTTTGTTTTTCGTTTTTGGGGTATTATGCCGTGTTGCGCTACCTCCTTCTTTAGCCAACGCTGTCCGAAACGTTGGCTAAAGAAGGAGGTAGCGCTACACGGCATAATACCCCAAAAACGAATACAAAATATTATTCTTCTTTTTATATTCTACCAAAATATGCAGTACGGCATTTTTGTACTTTAAAAAATCGATACCTGTCTATCCAATTAAAACAATAATTGTAGTGTGATAGAAAATGTCAAAATTAGAGAATGACATTTTGCAAAACAAAGATTCTTAAATAAAAATTCTATTTTAGAAAATATTTAAATCAGCGAATTTATTTAAGTACCTACTTCCCTAATAATTTGAATCGATCAAAAAAATATAGATATCTTACTAATCGTGCCACCAATTGCAATTCTTTCATACAAATTTCATAGTGCCAGAGCTCTGAGCTATAGCCTATATGTTCATATTATTGTAAAGTTTCATTTAAATCCATTCTGTAAAGTAGGAATTAGTATTTTATACATATTTGAATTTTAACATCAAAGTGATGCCCATAGTAACCTAATTTAAAAAAAAACATCGTTTCTAAGGCGACAATTGGCGTTTGCAATAAATCGATTTTGTTAGCGACAGAAAACGTATGATAAATAATTTCATAACGCCAGAGATTATTCATAACGCCAGAGCTTACCAATATATATAGCCTATAGGTCCCGCAAATAATGTAGCTTTCTATTAGTGAAAGAATTTTTAAAATCTATTCAGTAGTTTTTGCGTGAAAGAGTAACAAACATACATTCATACAAACTTTCACCTTTATAATATTTGTAGGATTTAAAAAAGAATCGCTACCATCAATATCCTCGCTACAAACATCTAAATTAATATTATTATTAATCGGCATCCGTGATAAGAAATCTGCTTTGTTATCATCTGATTTAATATGCTCTATACTATATTCGAAAGTTTGTAGTATTAAAGCATAACGCTGCAACCTATTAGCGGCCAACACGGGAATTTGCTTATCCGTGTTCAAAATGTGTACTAATGATTTATTGTCGCAAGCTAAAATAAATTTATTCCCGTATAAGTACTGAAAGAATTTCTCCAACCCAAAGATTATATATAGCACACGCTTCCTTATCCAAATTAGAGTACTTTAATTCTGTTTCTGATAATAAACGACTAGCAAATGCGATAGGTCTTTCTATAGGTATTAAATACTTAATTAAATAGGAAAAGGATATTTCAAAATTCTCTGACTAAAAATATATTGAAGATAATAAAGTCATCATGTTTTTCCCCCATCCCTAGTAAGTAATTAATTACACAGCAGCTCAAAGAGCTTGAAAACTTTGTTATTCGTATTTCATTGTGGGGATTTTTAGTCGCAGCTCTTTGAGTAATACAAGAGTAAACTTAATAAAGCCCCACAACATGCTACATAGGAAAGTAAGAACAAAACGCCACTATTTTCCGCTCCACTTAATACAACATTATGGATATTCGGCGTTTGCCGAGAGACTGGGAAATGTTCCTAGAATTTTCAAATTTTTTTGAAAATGGCGTTGAAGACTCGTTTACACCAAAAAGTGTTATAGAAACCTATTTTCATCAGAATTTAGTGTAAAAACTATCTAACTGTAAGGATTGGGTTGATCAAGAAATGATACGACTAGATCAGATCTAGGAGTGTTTTTTTCGATATAACCTGATCTAGGAGGTTTTGGTTATATGCACTAAATATGCATGTAACTCTCTCCGATGGCGATACCGCCCATATCGAGCTTTGGCCTCCTGCAACATTCACCTCCAACTCCTCCTATCCTCAGCGGCTGACTTCCAGTTTGTTACCTGGAGAAGCTGTGCTGCATACCCTCTTACCACGTCTTCCCACCTCATTCTGGGTCTTCCCACTTTTCTCTTTCCACCTGGGTGTCCAGTCATAATTCTTTTTGGACGCATTTGGCGGCAGCTCTTATGTATAAATTTGGATGTACATATTATGTTTCTTTGTTACGAATTAGCTGAACACTGGAATGAGATAAGGGGTTGAATTGAAGTTAATAGATTTTTTTTAATAGACACAGTATGGTATTCTTCAACTTGACATCTGAGGATATCGAAGGCTGCAGAAGATTAAATTAACATAAGGTTTTTTTCATAAAAACATAATTAATAACTATCTATTAAATAAGTGTAGGTAGGCACTAGGCAAGTACTTTTGAATATTTGGAGCAAGTGGACGAATTTCTTCATTTAGGAAGCATGTTTATGAGAGTTGGAAAAGCTATCTGGCTAAATAGTACTTTTTTGTATTTCTGTATATGTAACAACTTCTAGACATTTTGTTTTGAAGAGTTTTACTTTCCATGTAATTTTTTTTACGTAAATAATATATTTTTGCTATTAGTATCGACACATCCATGTAGAAAAGATAAAATTTTATAAAATTAATATAATCTGATAATTTCTGTACTTGCATAAATTTTTAAGTTAGTTACAACTTTGCTGAATGTGAATGACTTGGATGTGTCGAAACCGGTAGCAGAACAATCAAAATTTAAGTTACAAATGTACATGGAAAGAAAAACTCTTCAAAACAAAATAATAGTACATCTACCTATTCAGATCTGATCTATAAACAGACAAATGCCATTTCAAGCAACTTTTCTATTCTGAATGCCGGTTTTTCATCAGGGCAATACTGGGAGTATTTTACACTTTGAAACGTGCTGCAAATATTCTGCATATATTAATGAAAAATAATTCATTTTGAAAAAAAAAAACACAGATTAAGAAAAATTATAATTTGCGCATGCCTGGATTTGAGCCACGGTTTTCGTAATCATAGTCAAGAGCCTTAACCCTCGGCCACGGAGTCCGGTCTTGTTTCACCGTTCTTGTAATAAATAGAAAATAAATAACACTCTTTTGGCTGTGAAACAAAGGGGATCACAGATAGAAGAAGCCTGATTAAAATCTTCCGCACGAAATGAGAAAAGTATCATCTTTGGGAGCCGTAAGAAAAACATTTTCTTTGTTTGATATTGCTCATTGTGTATCATGGGCCAAATAATGGCAACATTATTTAAAACTCACGACATTTATTTTCCTATAAACATTTAACTTCCTGTTCTTTTGTGTAGTGAACGTCAATTTATATAGTAGGTACCAATTTTTGGAAAAATCAAATATCTGAAATTCTTTAGTTTTAACTAAGACTGCGGCGTTCACGTGCATCTACCTATCTATATATTTAATATATACAAATACACTGTATTACATAAAGTAGGGTGTCCTACAGTTCTATTCAGAGATTGATGAAATTTTGCACACGACCTGAAAATAATGGGACGGTGACTGTCTACATTAGATTTAAAAAATCACTCAATCCCCTTTTCACGAGGGTATTACCGGAGAAAACCAGAAATACGTCATTTTCAAATCAGATTTTAGACGTATTGACTCTTTTCCAAAAAAATTATAAATGGATTTCGAAAGATTGTTCTTTTATCTAGCATTCGCATGCTTTAAATTTTGAGAAAAAATGTTATTATTTATGCATTAAACCGCTTACTCGTTAATACGGAATACTTTTTATCCAAACAGTTAGATTTAGCTTTATTATTACGAAATGTGAGAATTTATGTCGGGGGAGACCAAAAAACATGCAAAAATATGCATTTAACATTTTAATTTTGTTAAAATTAATTCACTCTCGCGGTAACGCCATTGTTTATCCATCGTTTTTATTTTAACATTTCATAGAAAATGCTGCCAATCATAGAAAAAATATTTTTGCGTAAAACAAAGTGAATGCATCGTTGAAAAATTTGTGCCTGTATTTATAACACTTGTTCGCAGTATCCTGGAATATAGCTCCATTATCTGGGCCCCTTCTGAGCAAAACCATATTCTCGAAATAGAAAAAGTACAAAAGAGATTCATGCGTTACCTATATATGAGGGAATATATGTAGTACCCTTTACTGTATCCATCCTTATTCTTAGCAGGAATGCTCGATCTTAATACATTAGAAGCCCGCCGAAAAATATTTTTAGGAAAACATTTTTTTAAGATAATCTCTGGAACTATACATAATCCACCTATTTTGAAAGAGATTAACTTATATGTCCCAGACAAGTATACTCGTGGAAGGTCCCATACCCTTTTTTATGCTCCAAAAGCGAGGACTTCTGCCTATCAGAACGCGCCAGTCAACAGAGCGACTGAACTGCTCAACGAGTCTGCATTGACCATCGACATTTTTAACGTAACCTACAGGCAGTTTAACAGTTATATTTTGACGTATGTCACAAAGTAGTGAAACTGACCTTTTTATGTGTTTTGCTATACTTTTTGTCTAATTTGTAATCTTCTCCATAATGTATTGGTGAATAACCGTTTTACGGAGAACATGGAAAATAAATAAATAAATAAATAACAGTAAAACATGGAAAGAAATGTATTAAAATAATTACACAAACCCGCTAGACAAACCCTGCTTTGCCAACAAACCATTCAAAACCTGGGATGTTTTTTAAAAGTATGATGAAATGCCACTTTATTTTAGAGAATTTATTTTATAAGATTGGTACTTCCGACAAATGTCATATTTGATTGTCTATTAGTTAAAAAAGGAACATTCCGTATCATCCGTGCATCAAACTTCGACAACACGAACGTTCCGTATTATCCGTGAGGTGGACTAACTGCATATTTACCAAAATGATTATTTTTAATATAATAAGGTTATACCATAGGTCGTTGGCAGATTTGTTAAATTTTCAAACAAAGATTTTGTATTAGATCACACCCATTTCAAATCAATGAATGCATTATCTGGGTTTCACATGTTTTAGAATTTAAATTTAAATAAAATCATTAAAAATATATACGTACGTGTGTTTCTTGACGAAAATGGGTCCGTTTGTGTATTTATTTGCGCACTTACAAACTAACATATTTTAGATTTTTTTAACATTCTTATTTAACTTAAACATTATTGAAAAATGATAAATACTTATAATCAAAAAGTACGTTATTTTAAAAGTTTTATCATCACGCCTTTCAGCATTTTTGGATGTAGGTATAAATTAAAGCAAATTTGCAATGAGATAAAATCGATATTGAGTTATAATTTTAAAAAGCTAGTACGGAGAATAATTAATCTTTCTCATTGTAACCGCCCTGCACGATCGTAAGAACAACTTTCGACGAAATGTGGATTTTTGGCCGCTGGCTGTTTAAACGCTCTTAAAGCAGAATTTGATACTTCTTGATGAAAATTTGCGTACTTAACGTTCAAAATAAAAGGAAAATTGTTGTCTACGTCTGATTTTGGAAAACTTTGCGTAAAGTCCGGACAAAGCCATAGCTTCAGGTAAAATAAGAATAATAGACAAAATAAAAATAATATTAATCAAGGTAACTTGAAAAGTAAGGCAAGATTTTTTTTTGTTTTGAAACAAAATGTACGATTCAAACGTTTTATAAATAGATCAATCAAATTGTTTGCGATGAGTACATACCCATGTCTCAATATTTTTAAGGTGAAGAACTACGAGGTAATGCAAAATTATGTGTTTTTGGTTGGGGAGCGTTTTGAGGCGGGTTAAGGTAAGGGCTGTAGGAATGGATTTATTAATGCGGGTCTTGAAGAGCGTCGGATTATAATATGAAGGAGGAAAAACAGACATATTATTTACCCTTTAAGAAATGTATTTCTGGTAAAACATATAACGACCGAGTTTCGTAAAATTTTTAGGTTAAGCTTAATTTTATTTTTTTGTAATTAATCTTTATTATGTAACATATATACATACAATACTGATGAATCTATGAACGGTATTTTTTTAGGTGAATACCGCACAAGAGTTTCAACTGCTCCCAACCGCCTGGAGCCAGTGAGACTACGGCATCTCCAATTGGGGTACGCTGCGAGGCTGAAGGAGTGGGGAGGGTAAGGAGATGGGGAAGAGAAAGATGGGGAATTATCTGACTATTCAGATCTTGTCACCAAACAAGGCTGTGTGGTAATCTTACACTAGGGCGACACTGAGAGTATCTTCCACTCTGGAACGTGCCGCAAATGTACCATACATTATTTTAAATGATTAAATAGTGATAAAACACAATATAATTAAATTGCACTTCGGGATTTGAACCTACGACCTTCGGAATGCTAGTCGAGAGTAGAGAGCCTCCTTGACCACGAAGGCCGTATCGTTAAACATTTTGTTTGTATTCTGCACGTATTAGCTGATTTTGTATAAACCTGTTGAATTTACAAAATAAAATAAAAAATTCCACCGTGAAAGTTTGTGGCCTTTCTCTACCCTTTTTTAATAAGTCATCTTTACCATAACGAATACTTCGTTATTTTTCTATGTGAGGTTACTTAGAATGTTATTTGCAAGCAGTGGCGTAGCGTAGCGTAGTGGGAGACAAAATTTCACAATAAATAATAATAATCTGTACTGAATTGCAGGAATTTTCCGTAATTTATACTAATATTACTAATGTATGAGACCACTTATTTGTTCCATACGAATACTATAAACAATAGGGCGCTGAACTAATTCTGCGCACATCTGTTTTGAAAAAAAAAATGTAAACATATTTTTCATCTCTGCAGGTGACCGGTATTAATATTAGTTTGCTAAGAGCAAAAGTTTTTTGCTAAGTTTTGTTTTGAATAACAAACTGGTTCGGACACGCGCAGTGTTTTCTTGCATTAGTCGACCTCATTACTCCGGGTACACCTGTTGTTTTTGTTTTAAAATGCAGAATTTGTCATAAATAATAAAAATGCAAGACGTATTGGTTGCTAAGTGCTTGGTTTTTGAATAACACGTGCAGTCTTTTATCAAACATTTCGCAAGAATCGACTTGTACATGTTGTTTACTCTTCTCTGAATAGGTGGTCGGCAATAATATTTTAAAGGAACACGTGCGGCAACTAGCTGCAATTTTTCAAGTAAACAAGATCTGGCAAGTGCATCAAGAGACGTCTGTCACAACTAATATTCAGCAAGAATGACTTCAGAGAAGTCCGTGAGTGATGCATTGACAATTCTAATGGTACGGCCACACTGCGGCCAACTTCCAACTTTAAACGTTTGGACGATTGTGTGAAGAGGTAGTTCGTGCGTTGGAAGTTCGAGTTGGAAGGTTGGAGTTCGAGTTGACCCGGGATTGCCTTCGAGGCAATCGCGACGGCCAATTCACACTGACCAGCCTGCCGCAGCCGTCCACACACGTACCGCGTACCATTAAAATCACAATGTTATTACGGGAGAGTGGTATAACATTGTTTAAAAACATGTCGTGTATATAATTCTACGTAGTAATTATAGGCAACTGATAAGATACACGCCTGTCTCTTTTATACCGCGAGACATACGTTCACCACACATAGTTACATAGATACGTAGTTACAGCTGTTCGGCGTCCGCCATGTTGGAGTTCGTTGTTCCAACTTCGAACTAAGTTCGGAGTTGGAAGGTTGGCTTCAATGTGGTTGTGACATAAGAAAGTTTCATTCATCGATGGATAGTCTGTCAATGTTCCAATTCACTTTAACTTAATCGTATATAGGTATCTATATGCTTCCCAAACTGTGATTTTACCGCTTATACATTATATCGTCAAATAAGTTTTCTATACCTGTTATATCAATGTAAGCAGTATACGTGTAAGAAATTTTGTAATAAAAATGATTATTATATCATTATCATGTAAATTGTTAAATCTTAGGTTTTACTAGTAAATCTTAAGATTTAGCGTAGTACGGGTTTTTACAGTAACATATATATGTCGCAGGCCGATCGTAAAATCAGGCAAATCATAATGCGCCTCAGGCACTTCACCATCTGCCGCCAGGCACTTCACGATGTGGCGCTAGACGCATCATGATTTGCCTGATTTTACGATCAGTCGCTGACATATACATGACAATACACAATAATGACGATTGTTCTTTCCGAAACGTTTATTAGAATCACTATATATTTTTGTCTTTTAAATTGAAGTACCTAAATAAGGGAATTGAAGTACCTAAATAACTAAATTGAAGTACCTAAATAAGTACCTAAATATTGAAGTACCTAAATAAGTACCTAAATAAGCGAAATTTTCCTCCACCTCGGGCGACTGTACCTACACTAAGCCACTGGTTGCGAGCCTTTCCCCCTGTTGCGAGTTGTGAGTTGCGACTCGGGCAGACTTAAAGCATAAAAGCCCTCCCCGCCGGAGATTTCGGCCGATAGGCGATAATAATATTATTATCTTATATTTTATTTCCAAAGTTATGTCCCCACGCTGGGGGTTGATGATAATTCAAAAAAATGTCAACGCCGTTAACGTTTACGAGAGTTAACCGTTGAAAATAAGCGTTGGAAAATAACGACGGTGCTCAGTCCACTGAGATTAATTGATTGGTCTAATATGGCCAGCTAGTTTGTTACTTGAAGTGTTAAGGATTGTACTAAACATCATAATGAACCATGTCACATAATAATTGACAATTCACAAAAAATTACAACTTTCGCTCATACGAAAAAAGCCTGAAATTTAATTTCGATCACTCTACTTGACGATGAGCTCTAAAAGTAATTTTTGACGAATGCGTTCAAGAATAAGAGAATAGCTGGCCAAATGATTTTTTTTTTACAATAACTCTACACAGGAGGCCCTGAGAAAAATAGTGTCATCTTTGGAGATGTTGTGAAGAGGGTCTTTTTATGGAAAGGAAGGAGGGAACCTGGGTCTTGAAGAAATCCAGGTTGTAGGAAGGAGGGAACACAGAGGCCGTCAAATCGTTTCACAGTCGAGCTCTTGAACTCAGGAAAGAGGCGTAGAAACGACCCGTGCCGAAGGAATCAATGACGCTAGTTAATGCTTATAATCAAGCCCGGAGCATCTTCCATTCCATAGAAAAAATACAGCATTTCTACACGACGCCTGTGCTCGCAAATATTTCAAGGCAGGAGAATCCATGAAACGAACTTTCAAAATAAGAATATGAATGGAATTGCAACGCAGCTCTCTACCCATGACTTCACTGTTCAAACAATAAATACGTTCCATTTGGATGTACAAGGTGGGACAAAAGTAATCACCCGATGTTCTTTTGCTGTAATTTGTTTTTGATGAGAAACTTTGGTTCTGCTTGTCAAATTTGTTTATTTAATCCATTAGAATTTATTCCATCAAGTCGAAAAAATAGTATCGCTGCCAGAGTTGATGACCATATGGCCCGTTTTATGGCAGTTTCCATTACTCTTGCCATAACTTCGGGCGACAGGTTCTCGCATTCCTGGTGAATATTTTCCTTAAGGGATTCAAGAGTCTGAGGCTTGTTGGCGTAAACCCGCGATTTCAAAAAACCCCATAAAAAGAAGTCTGGAACAGTTAAATCGGGTGATTTGGCCGGCCAGTGCAAATCACGAAAACGAAAGATTAAGCGACCCGGAAATGCTTCCTTCAGAATATTGGTTGTGGATTAAGCAGTGTTCGCCGTTGCACCGTCCTTTTGGAACCACATGTCCTCCAGTACCAATTTATCCAATTTAGGAAGAAAAAAATCGGTAATCATGGCTCTGATGTAGCGCGCGCCGTCCACAGTCGTCGTTTAGCCCGCAGCGTTAAAAAAAATGGTCCGATGACTCCTCCAGTGTAAACAGCACACCACGCAGTAATTTTGAGTGGGTGTAATAGGTCTTTGTGAGTGATACACGAATTTTCGGTGCCTTAAAAATGATTATTTTGTTTACTCACGTAACAGCTAAGATGGAAATAAGCTTCATCGCTCATGATAATTTTCAATGAAAAATCGTCCACCTCTTCGTTGAGATTCAGGATGGCTTGAGCGTAGGTTATACGCGTTTGGCGGTCAACAGCTAACAGCTGATGCACTGTCTGCACTTTGTAAGGGAACATCTTCAAATCTTCCAACAAAAATTCTGCGTAGGGACCACCGGCTAATGCCCGACTACGTGGCACGTCGTCTGGTCGATGTTCCGGGCTCATCTTCGACATCTTGGACAACAGCAGCGATATTCTCAGCAGAACGGCTGCTCTGGGGCCGGCCGGCCAGCCTTGGAAACATCCCGTATTGTCCTAGTCTCTTCAAGGCAAGTGGCCAAACGCCACAGTGTTTGTCCAGTTGGTGTCAGACAGCCAGGAAATCTGCGACGAAATTCACACTGCGCCAACACAACCGATGAAATGTTGCACAAAAAAATGGTAACAAATATTCTGCATTTTTGTGGAGTAAACCGATTCATGGCTTGTCGATTTGTATCCTGCGTTTGTTTACTTCACGAATGTCAAAACCGAATTGACATTTGACACTTAGACCAATAAAGATGTCTTAGTTTCAGATGCACCTGGCGGTTAGTACTTTGTGAGGTATTTATGTAACTAGAAATTTTAATTCACGCGATGCCAGTGTTTAATAAAGTGATTTAGTGGCTATTTAGTAGGTAAAACTTACCATTTTCCACTAAAAGGCATTTTTCAAAACGCGGAAAGCCTTCAAACTAATTAATCAGTTTAGTTGTCACTCCACTTAACACTGACGTCATGTAAATAGGCCATCAGTTGACAGTAACTACATATTATATACTAATATAATTCAACAGTTGACGCTGACACCTGTCAAGAGCATTTAGCGCTGACGGAATTTAGCGGTTAATTCCAAAAACTCGTTGTTTTTAGATTCAGCATCAACCATCCTTCATATAATAAGTCTGTCCCCGCGAGAGACCACAAGATCGTAAAGAAACCCATAAATCTAAAAGTAGTACATCCTGTTTCATCATAGACTACTTTACTAGAAAGAATGTATACATGTATCAGTGGCGGAATAACGAAGGGGGCGGCTCGCCCCATGCCTCGGGTCCGGGGGTCTCCCAACGCCTCCATGTTCCCTTGATCAAATCCTAAACAACGATTTAAGACACCAGGGCACTGTAAATTTCATTTTGTAATTTTTTAAATTTCCTTTTCTGAAAGATGTATTTGTTAAGAATGCTATCACCAAAGGTTTTAAAGAAATTCGAATAATTGACGGAGATACAGCATTTTATGTGAAACCATTTGAAACATTTGCAAGTTGAATTATCTTTCAGCAAAACTTTGAATGCCATTTTCTCGAAACTTTTTTAGTGTGTTTTTCAACCTGGTTGACAACTTATTAAAGAAAACTATACATTCAATTTGCATGCACCAAGTCTTAAACTGTTCGAAAATCCAGTGTCTAAGGCACCGTGTAGGTGAATTTTGATATCTAAAAAAAAAGAAAACACGACGGACCAGTGAATTTTATTATCGATTTTTGAGGAAAATTTTCATCATTCATAAAAAAAAGAAGGGGGCCCTTTAAAAGAAAATACCTACGTGGTGCCGTAGTGACTGGATTTTTGAAGACTTGGTGCATGCAAATCGATGTATAGTTTTTCTAATACGTTGTCAGCCAGGTTGAAAAACGTAGTTTCGAAAAAAACACGTTCAAAGTTTTGCGTACAAACTGTTTAAAACGGTTTCGTGTAACATGTTTTATCTCCGTCAATTTTACGTTTTTCCTAAATAATTGTGAGAGCATTACTAACGAACGCATCTTTCAGAAAACGATTTTTTTTTACAGTATCCTTAAAGCCCTTTTTAGGATTTGGTGACGGGATAATAGAGGCGTATGGATGACCCCCAGGACCAAAGGCCCGTGTGAACTGAATGAAAGCTTGTAAAATTATATCAACTTCTAAAACTAGGGAGGGGGGGGGTTCATTTAGCTTTGCCGCCCCGGGTCTCTGACGGGCTTAGTCCGCCACTGATATGAATACGATTTTATTTTATCACAAAACATTTTGATCCATATTATCCTTTATTCATGTTATCTTTTCAAGATTTCGCACAGATCCCCTGTGATTTATATTATCGAAACGTTTGAAAATACATCGTGCTTTTGAAAAAATAATATAATATTTTAAAAATAAAATAAATGCAAAGCTTTCCACATTTGAAGTTCTTCCAATGTGGGAATATTCACCGTATTTTGGGACAGTTTTATCCATCTGCCTCCTTGTGATCAAACAATTTGTTTAATTTATAAGGTTGCATTCAATGAATTTCAAATAAGTATTCGACGTTTATTTACATTAAGTTATTTTTAACATTATTTTCACTTTTTTCTAAAGCTTCGCGGATTATTAACTACGCGGCTCGGTCCCTGGTGGGTCCAAGGGCGGCTGGTCGCACAGTGTGTTTGTTTGCAGCACTGGCAAATTATAATGTCTAAATTAACTCTAATTTAATTTCTAATTTAAATCTCTAATTTAATTTCTCTAATTTAAATCTATAGAATCTCTAATTAAATAATTTCAAAATATTAGTTACCAATATAATGCTACGAATATTATCAGGGAGATCGCTTTTAATCTCCCGAGCGCCCTCGCATCGGCCGCATTGGTGTGCATTCGGCTTGCAAATGTACGAAATCATACTTTTGTATGGGATATTTAAAACATCGAAAGCGCTTCGATTTCGCTATTTGTTGCAGAATTTGGCTTCAATCGGTGTGCCACCTACTCACCCAACATAATCCGGCGCGCGCTTGACCCGTGACGTGATAATTGTCATTATTTTTTTTTTGTATTGATTATATTAAATACCAATTTTATTAATATTTAATTTTATTACATAAATGAGTGCAACCAGTGTCGAATATATAAGAGGAAATAACAGTTTGTTTGAAAATAAATGAATTATTAAACATTCCTAATTAATATTTTTTTTTGTCATAAATAGGTATGGTTTGTCAGTAAACCACCACATTCTCAGGGCAGTGGCCGCCACTGGGTGGGTCTAAGACATTTCTTAGTTCATTCGCTGAATTATAGACAGCGAGAAAGATTAAGGAATCCAGTCATATTTATAAAAATGGTAAAACTAACACAATGAAAAATAAACAAAAAGCAACACACAACTGTAAAGTGGACATTACCGACTGGGTTAGAAATTTGTTTTACCATGCGATGATTAGTTCCTAGAACCAATACCTCGGGAGTCCAGCTAAGTGCCGAACCAGCCTATTATCCATTTTATGCCACAGAGGGCAATGATAGCTGGTCATTGATTTCAACACAGTTCATATTTGCAAAACACCGAATAATAATAGGTATTATCGATTCTTTTCACATTAAATATTGAAATGTAATACCATTGCAAATTGCAATCTCAAGTAATTTTATAAACGCGAAAGTGTGTTTGTTTGTCCTTCTTTCACGCCGCAATAAAACGACCCATCGACTTGATTTTTTGCGTAGGGATAGTAGCAGGACAGTAAAGTGACATAGGCTTCTTTTTATCCCGAAAAACTTTTCATTCCCTTGGGAAAATTCTTTGTACAGTAATTTCTCCCTAATACAACGTGAGCGAAGCCGCGGGTAAAGCGCTAGAATACAATATTTTTAATGTTCACTGGTGTGTAGGCGGACGAAACTTTTCGAATTTGGACATAGCATTTAAATCTTTTCAAATCCTGACAAGAGATAGAGCAATTACTAAATAAACTACTCAGAGAGGACTTGACATACCAATAAAACATTCTGTCCAAAAAGTTATTAAAAAAAGCGGCAAAGATGGAACCAATATCTATTACTTTCATAGAAACCGAATAATAACCATGGAAACCGCTGCCATTTTTGTGTAATCGTTTGGAAAGAATGTTTGGTATGTATTTGGATCGGCATGACAAGTCTTTATCTTAGTTTTTTTTTAGTCATTGTGATAGAGTAACATTTGTTTTACTTATTTCACTCGCCAACAGAATAAATCACATAATTATTACAGTAATTAATATTTTCGATATGGTTATAGCGATGATTAAAATTATAGGTGAGCACACCGTTCATCACAACATACTTTGTGCAACGATAAGTTATAATAAATTAAATTACAAGTATACAAAACAAAGAGGGCCAAAATGAAATATTGATAAATAGGTATATAGGTACACCTTTACGTTTATTTATAAATACACACATATATACATATATGCGTATATTGTACACTGTACACACAGATACATATGTACACGTATTATAGAGCTAATGCAGTAGTTATTTATTTATTTATTGTGAAAAACAGTTAACATATATATCCAATTACATTTCACAATTTTTAGTTAATAGTGTAATACATTAATTATATAGGTACATTAATAATGACAGGTGCTAAAGAATACCTTTATTTCGCTCTTGAAATGATTGTAGTTCGATTGAAAAATGTCAATTTCAGAAGAAAGGTTTAATAGTGAGGTCATTCTCCCCAGAGGCATAACCATTGGTAGGTTGGTCCTGCCTCTAAGAAAAGTAAAAAGTCTGTGTTGCCTTGCTCTGGTGAAGTTATCGGGGACATAAAGTGAAATCCTTTCCAGGACATCAGGATTACAAATGTGCCCGTTTAGCAGCTTGTGTGCTACTAGTACCATTGCAATTTTTCTCCTAATGTCGAGACGATTTCGTCCCAGCATTCCCGCGAGAAAATCAGAGAGATACAACAAAGAGTAGTACCCAAACTCTCGCATGTACAGGTACCGCATGAACTTTTTTGCACCTTTTCAACATCATTTGCGTATAGGGCATCTTCGGGTCCCCATATTACTGATCCACTTCGAGAATGCTGCGAACCAGAGTGAAGTAGAGCATTTTTATGACTGCTGTGTTGGAAAAAGATTTAGCGTTGCAAATTACAAAGCCTAGCATTCGCATCGCAGGGTTGCACACCGAATCGATATGAAAACGGAATGTTAGGCGTGTGTCAAAAATGATTCCTAAATCCCTCATTTGTAAAATATGTTTTAACGAGGTACCAGACATTTTGTAGTTTTAATATAGAGTACTCCTAGCCCTTGTATAGCACATAATTGTACACTTTCCGCTGTTAAAATAGAGTTTATTCCGATTACTCCATTCTACGATTCCGTCGATATCGGTTTGTAAACTAATAGAATCTGCTTTCGACATTATATTGGTATAAAGTTTAATATCGTCAGCAAATAACAAAAAATTTACAAATTTTATAAACAGAGCTATATCATTTTTAAACATAGAAAATAATAGAGGTCCTAAATTAAACCCTTGCGGGACCCCAGAGTTTGTGAAGTAAGGTTTTGAAGCAAACTGCCCATAAACTACATATTGTTTTCTGTAATAATAAATAATATTGTTTTCTGTGATAATAAATAATTGTGGAAGAACAGAAGCATTCTATATGAGAGACCAAAATATTCAAGCTTTTTTAGTAATATGAGGTGATCTACTTTATCAAAAGCTTTAGCAAAATCGTTATACGATATGTCTACTTGTTCGTTGTTATCCAATGTATTTGCGACATAATCCGTGAAAACCATTAAGTTGGTCGTTGTGGATCTGCCTACTCTAAACCCATGCTGCTGATTTATCAGAAAAGGTTCTACTTTACTAAAGATGTGTTTATGTATAATAATTTCAAATAATTTGACCGGTGCCGAAAGAATCGCCACAGGTCTATAGTTCGATAAATTTGATTTATCGCCGCTTTTGTGTAGGGGCGTTACCTTAGATATTTTCCAACGCTCGGGGAATTTACCTGAATTTAGAGAAATATTAAATATATGTAAGAGAGGTGACATTAATGGTTCGGCATATCCCTTCAAAATAATTGTATTAATAAAATCTGGTCCAACAGATTTTTTTGGTTTAAGTTTTTTGTCTGCCGCTAGGAAATCATTTTTGTGCACACGTATCATGTCTACATTATGAGCTAATGAAGAGTAACCTCCGGGAGTATAGGAGTCAAATTCAGCACTTTGTTCGCCATATACAGACTTAAAGTATTCTGCAAATGCTTATAATGCTTAAATGTTATATGATTCAATAATTACATAGTGGCTCTAAGTGAGGAGATCATCAGGATATGCAAGTAGGTATAACTTTCTTCTGAAAGTAGTGATTGAATTCGAAAATATATTCAAGTCTTCACGACCGCGGTGGTTATTATATAATGAAGTCATTCTTGACTTGTTGGATTGAAAACTTGTATTACAACGATAAGTACCAATTTATTACGATGCCGATACAATGTCCACCTATAATAAATATATTTATTTATTTAATATTTTTTATTTAATTACACAAAACAGGCATGTTGCCCAAAATTTACATACATGGATGGTTTAAATACAGTGCACAACAGAAATTATAACAAAAATAGTGACAAAAATAATTAAAATGAAACAATGCAACTTTGTATAAACCACTTATAAAATGTGCAAATCCGACCGGTTTCGGAACAAACGTTCCTTCGTCAGGGAAAGCTTATACTAATTTGACAGTTTAGAACAATATTTTATTATGGTAGGGGTGGAGCCGTTGTTAGTTAATAATGTAGATTGGGTGGGTAGGTATTAGTAATATTGTCATATAGCCCAATCATGGATTTGTTCCCCTACCCACCCACTCTACACTAATACCTACCCACCCAATATACATTATTAACTAACAACGGCTCCACCCCTACCTAATAAAATATTGTTCTAAACTGTCAAATTAGTATAAGCTTTCCCTGACGAAGGAACGTTTGTTCCGAAACCGGTCGGATTTGCACATTTTATAAGTGGTTTATACAAAGTTGCATTGTTTCATTTTATTATAATGGATAACCACAAAGTAATAGCTACATTCAAAAATACAAAAATAATTAGCTAAATATTCAAAACTGAATGACAAACAAGAATGAGTAAAAGGTACAATACTAAAGTATCACCAACAATTTATTATTGGCACCTGTGGTGATGGATGATATGAATGTACAGTGTACTATTTTACAGTTATCTTTTCATAATAAGGATCTCCTTTATTTTTAAACTATTAACAGCAAGAACTTACATTTTAAAGTTTTTACGACACCTTTATAATATTAACAGGGTGACTAAATACTAACTCCCTCAATCACTTTGTGAGAAGTGAAAGGTACCTACTTACTTCCTAAATAATTTATTATGAGCTTCGATCAAACAAACTTGGTCGAAGCTTTTGATACTTGAAAGGTACCTACTTACTCCCTAAATGACTTTGTGAAACATGAAAAGAAACTACTCCCTTCCTAAATCACATTTTTAAGCGAAAAGGCGGCGTTTCGTTCATGTAAACGTATTCCCCAATTTTCTTTCTGGATTTTTTTATTGCTGCAAACATTTTTTTAATATAATATAGATAAGACCACTAGCGTTCTTAGTTAGGTACTTTTGCTTTTTTGATAAGTTACTTCTTATAGAGTTAGGACCCTCTATAAATTGTTTGGATTGAATATCATCAACAAAAGTTAAGTATAAAAACCAGACAATGTATTTAAAAAAAAGAAACAAAATGTGCAGACAAAGAGTGTTTTCTTCTAATACAGTTAGTAAAATCGGTCTAGTTTTGGGAAAGAAAAATGGGGAATACAAAACCTCGATTTTGATGATTTTATATACATAGGTAGCTGTTGTACCTTTCGCTCAATATTCGGGGGAGTAAGAATGACAGTGACAGAAATAATTTGGTAAAATACCTATGTTTCAAAGTTCTCGGCGACTGGGTTTCCTTTTAATATTTTATAGTAAGTATATTAGTGGCATTTATATAGTTTCAGCTAAAATGTCTGAAAGCAAGGATGAGTACAACCAAAGACGCTATCGAACTTTTAATTCCAGTCAAAATTTATCAAGAATTGGCTAACGAACTCTATGTACACCCATCAGTATGGTAATGTAACAGTCGCAATAAAGGTTTATTTAAAACAAACTGAATGCATTATCGGAAGAATGAAAAATTCCAAAACACCGGGCGTGGATCTAATTCACATGTATGATCTAAAAAAACATGTTAAATTACTTGGTCCTATAATTACACACCTAATTAACAGAATTATTGACACAAGCATTATTCCAGCTGAACTAAAATGCAGTATCGTTAGGCCCATTTATAAAAATGCAGATCACACCGTTATAAATAATTATACGCCTATTTCATTATTACCCACATTAGAAAAAATCTTAGAAAAATATATATCGATAAATTTGGATAAATATTTAAATAAATTAGGCATTATTGATGAATGTCAGTATGGCTTCCAAAAAAAAAGCTGTGATAAACTGCTCGAAAATTTTTCTAATTATATAAATTCACAGCTTAACGCTAGGAAACATGTACTGGTATTATTTATTGATTTTTCAAAAGCTTTCGATACACTCAGCCACACACAATTAATCAAAGTACTTGAAATCATAGGAATCCGTGGAAAACTCCTATCATTTTTCAAAAACTATTTAACAAATACGAAAATGTATGTAAAGATTTTGAATGAAATCAGTAATTTTAGATTTATAAAATCAGGAGTACCGCAAGGGTCAATTTTAGGCCCTAAATTATACATTATATAAGTTATTGCCTTGTCTAAACTTTTTAAAATAGCCCGTAGATTCATTTTTGCAGATGATATTGCATTAGTTGTATCAAATGAAAACCCGGAAATAGCTACTGAAGAATTACAAAGAGACTTTAACGAGCTACTCAAATGGTCTCATGATGTAGGACTAATTATTAATGTCAAAAAAACTATATGTATGTATATAAGATCACCGAGCTTGAAAATGTGGAATTTACCTGAAATAACTGCACATAATTTTGAATGTATACATAGAAAAATTGATAATATTTGCCACTGTGAAAAAATTGATTTTACAAATGAATATACTTATCTTGGCATAATCGCAGACAATACGATTATGCTGGGATAAACAAGTGATCAAAATTTGTAACCGGCTCCGATGTTTGGCGAGTAATTTTTATAAATTAAAATTTGTGTTGCCTCAATGCACTCTCAAACTTATGTATCATTCTATGGTTGAATCCATACTTAGATATGGAATTCGAACTTGGGGACACTCGAGCATAATTAATATTAAATATATTCAAAATTTATAAACTGCTATAATTAAAAAAAATTGTTAAACCTAGCATTTGTGAAATTTTAAACACCATAAGTAGCATGTCTTCAGCTGTAGCATCCAAAACTGCTAGCTTAGAAGGTGAACTGCGTGCATACAAGGATATAAGAGCAAATTCTTCTCAAAATAACTTTGGTATTTGCGAGGCGATTTCGGAAATGAATGAGCAATAAGTGCGCTCCAAAAATATTATTGTTTGCAATGTGCCTGAAAGTATTAAGACGACAGAAGTCAGCAGAATCTTGAATGACCAGGCAGCTGTCACCAGTATAATAAGTGAAATCGACAAATCAGCAAATGAAAATATTTCAAAATTTTATAGAATTGGAAAATTATCAAAAAGCAAGCCTAGACCAATAAAAATCGAACTGGAAAACTCAATCCAATCGAGAAATATTCTCAGCAAACGAGGTCTTCTTAGGAACAATGTCAGAATTTACCCCGACTCAATCCCAGCTCAACAAAAAATTCTAAAAGATCTCAGGGTTCAACTGGAGATACGAAAAGAAAATGGTGAAGATGTCACCATAAAATACATAAACTCCACTCCCAGAATTGTACCAAATCTGCCAAAAAACTAGCCAATTACAAAAATATCCAAGCAATTCCTCGTAACAATCGAACCAGAACTTTACAAATTTATTACCAAAACGTCCGCGGACTACGATCCAAACTCGATGACCTAAGAGCAGCTCTATCTTCTCATCGTCATGACATCATTATACTTACCGAAACCTGGCTAAACTCTGATATCAAGTCGACTGAACTCGGTCTTACTAATTACAAAATATTTCGTTGCGACAGAAACGTGAGATCAAGTTCCAAGTCAAGAGGTGGAGGAGTTTTAATTGCGATAAAACAGAAGTTGTCATCAAGAAAATTAACAACGAAACACAAAAACATTGAACATCTCTTTGTACAAGTAACGACTCCTCTCGAGAAAATTATATTTGGAACGGCCTATCTACCACCACTTTCTGACCCTCAAACATACAGAAACCACTGTGAAGACATCGAAACAATTTCCTCAAAATATTCTCACTCGAAAGTTGTTATCGTTGGAGATTATAACTTACCGAACCTAACATGGAAAGCAAACAACTGTGGTCTCATCACAAACGAAAGTGAAAACGATCGTGCACGTGAAGTTTTGGACATGGTAAACTTACTAAACTTTCACCAACATAATTTTATATATAATAATAACAATCGCTTATTAGACTTAGCTTTATCAAACTATCCTAAAATATCTATAGAACTCTCAAATGACCCACTCTTACCAATACTTTGCAACAAAACTCCATAACATCCTCCCCCAAGACATAAAACTAATAAAAAATCCAATTGAATACAAATCAAGAATAAAAATATGGCTTAAAGAGGTCAATGAGAAAACCCTAGCGAAGACGCTAAAAACGACATAGAAGACAAATGAACTATATTTAAATAACTTTAGTCCGCCTCGGCACAGGACCCCCTAGTGAGGAGGACTAAGAAATACAATATTTTGTACTTAATTTCACATTGTATTTTGTATGTAAATTTTTTTTATATAGTCGCTATAATAAAAAAAAAAAAAAAAAAAAAATAGATAATCACCACCCTCCCCTATACATTAAATTAAATATTAAATGCGATAATGAAAGAATACCTGTACAAAGAGTCCTAAACTTTAAAAGAGCCGACTTCGACTCCATTAACAGCCATCTCTCAAATACAGACTGGTCTTTTTTATCCGATGAAAACATTGATGAATCTATAGACCAACTTTATTTAAAATTTTCTAATACTATTGAATCCTATGTACCTTTTTATACACCGAGAAGCTACACCTACCCGGTTTGGTTCTCACCAGAGCTTACTGCCTCTCTTCAGCAAAAAAAGAGTCAACACAAAAAATTCAAACACAGCAAATCCATAAGTGATTATATAATCTTTAGCGAAACCAGGAAAAAATGTAAAGATCTTTCCAAAAAATGTTACAAAAAGTATATAGCCTCTATTGAGGACACTGCCTTTAAATCCAAAAATCTTAGGAAATTTCTTAAAAAAATAAACAATGAAAACACAGAATACCAGCCAATAATGCAAATGAACGGAACCAGTGCAAACAATACACAGGACATTGTAAGCCTTTTTTAGAATTTCTTCAAAAATGTTTGTGATGAAGAAACCCCAGATGATAAAATACCTGAATACAAATTTAGCAAGACTACACACTTAACACATTGCCATATCACATAAAAACGCTGCGAACAGAAATTACTTTCCTTAGACACTGATAAACCCACTGGCCCAGACAACATTCCACCAATATTCCTCAAAAAATGCTCTAATACATTATCTAAACCACTCACATTATTATTCAACCGTCTCTTGACCCTTGGACACTTTCCAGACCGCTGGAAATCTAGCTTAATTACACCTATCTACAAAAAAAGAGACGACACTAATATAGCCAATTATCGCCCCATTTGTATACAGTCAGTACTACCTAAGCTTTTTGAATCACTGGTCCTTGATGAAATCTATCCCAAATCAATAAAATTAATTGACCAAAAACAGCACGCTTTTATCAAAGGTAATATTTAGTAATATTTCAAAACTTCATAATACAATCTTTTGCAGAAAATAAACAAGCCGACTGCATATATACAGACTGCATATAAGGCATTTGACAAAGTATCCCATAAACTACTAATCCAGAAACTATTTGCTCTAGGAATAAGGGATAACATGCTAAAATGGTTTACTAGCTATTTATCAAATCGTAAACTGTTCGTGAAAATAAAATCATGGATGTCGAAAGCTTTCTGGGCTACTAGTGGCCTACCACAAGGTAGTCGTCACCTTGGCCCGGTTTTGTTCCTCATTTTCATCAATGATATAACCAATTGCTTCCACGATGTCGAGGTATTACTCTTTGCTGATGACATAATACAAGAAAATAACTGATGTAAATCATTGCCATATACTTCAGTCAAATATTAGTATGTTTAAAGATTGGTGCGTTCAAGATAATTTAGTCTTAAATGTAGAAAAGTGCAAAGCCTCGACTTTCTTCAGAAATAAAAATCCTGTTTTATTCGAAATTCCATTAATAACACAGCTTTAGAAAGAGTCACGGAAATGAGAGATCTTGAAATTATTTTGGAAGAAAAACTAAGTTTCGCCAATCATATCCACCAAATTGTAAACAAAGGTATGAAAACACTAGGCTTCGTATTAAGAACAACCAAAAACTTTAATTCCATACAAGTCATTAAATTATTATATGTATCTCTAGTTAGAAGCCTAATGGAATATAACTAATATAATTATGGATAATTCGGGAGAAAGCGCGTATAAAAAGTTATTGGTGCATAGCCACACAACAAGATTTACCGAAAACAAAGGCCTAAAAATACTACGAATGTCAAATAAGTATGGTAGCAGAACGCTCGAATATATGGTACCTTTGATTTATAACAAATTGAAGCAAAACATTAATTTTAAAAATAATGAGGAACCCTGCCTTAAACTGAAAAAAAAGTGGTTAATAAACGAACAACACATTTATCTATCCTAAATCTTATATTAGGTATTAATATTGTAACTTAAGCTAATGTGTATTATGTATCTAATAATATTAAATGGTACAACCTACAGACAAGCTGATCTGTCACAGCTTTGTGGGACTACCCATAGCTTATATTGTATTAGATGTAATTATATTCAATTTAATAAATAATAAAAAAAATTATATTGTGCGCCCTTGAGGTTTTTATATAAAAAAGGTGCTGAATATAGCGTGCTGTGTAAGTTATCCTTCAGATTTATTATTATTACTATAAGCCTATCTTTTACAAACTCGTGATATACATAATAATTTTGTTGAAGAGTAAACACGAAGTAAAATAAACTATTTAAATTATATAGAACACATTCGCAATAATAGTATTCCGCTAACATTGATTATAATTATTGAGGTATTTTATCATAGACTTCCTATATAATATATTACATCTACATCCTATGTATTTGAACACATCTACTACTTCGTTAAATATAAAAGGTTAAAAGTAGAAACATGGTACACGAATTGCTTTTCGATTTTTACTTTTCGTTATTACCTTTTTTATTTGTAAATCCCTTTTTCTGCGCTGCATTCTGGAGATAAAATCATTTCCTAACGCTGGCGTTGGCGGTCTCCTTTACGGTTGAAAATAAATGAAAAATATAAAAATGGAAGTTATTTGATGGTGAAACCGTTACTTGCCCCACGAGGCCAGTTTGTGCAAAGTGCTCCTAGCGACAGGGTAGAAAAGCACTTTTAAAATCCAGATTATAACAACAGCTATCTCGTGGGCGACTCTGCTTTAGATTAAGTTGTTTTTAAAAGAAAAATGGCTGTACAAAAAAAAAACTGCCGTAGCGTATTTGATTCATTTAGGTGAAAATTGATCATAATCTATTCATTACTTTTCAGTGTCAATAATAAAGATCACTATTATCTTCAAAATTTTTTTTTCCATATTAATAATAAATTAATAATAAAATAATAAAACTTCTTCAATAATCGCAAATTCACTAAGTGGAGTCAATGTAATTGAATAAAAAAACCACGTGTACACTTGTATTTAAAAATAATATATACCCTACTATTTAAAAGGTAAGTAACTAAACAAAGTTATTTATTTTATTTTTTAAAAATCTCGTAAGGATATACATATTACTTGTTTTCTGGGTTGCTTAAAGTTTCCGCATGCAAGAATATAGCGACATACTCCTCTCATCCTACCTTTCAATACTATGTAATGCTGTAAAGCATCTTTTTGGTGAAATATCTCCACATTAAGGGAGAAAGAAGAAAACTTCTAGCCTGAACTCCGATTTGTAGGTAGGTGGACACGTAGTTATTACTGATTTAAAATGTGAGCTTTTTCTGCAAGCTTTGAAATTAAAGCTTTTTGAGCTTTAACCTTTAGTTTCGTGACAGAGCTTTAATATTTGAGCTTTTATTTGAAAACTCTGATATTTGAGCTTTAAGCTTTGAGAAAATTGATGAATCACCAATGCTAAAGATTAAATAAAATGTTTAATAATTTGAAATTATGCATAGGCACATTAATCTTAAATCTGGCAAACCTTTTCAGTGTTTTTTAGACTACCAAACTCGAGACTTATCAGAATTTTGACTAATGTTAGATTGGTTGCTGTAGTTCGTAGGACGGGCAAATTAATTCATTAATATGGTTATATTTCTAGTAGAGTATGAAAGTGAAAAGCTTAAAGAGTTAATCACAATTTATTTAAAGTTTTGAGTATATTTTGTATAAAACATCGCTAGAATAATAATTTACATTCAGTAATTCAGAAATTCATCTGGGAAAACTTTAATTATTTCTGGCATGAACTATTATGTATAAAATAATAATGATAATATTATGTATGAAACCACTGCGAAAAATATTATTAAACATATTATTCATATGAATTGTTAATGTAATACCGACTCTCTTGCAGACCTCACTATTAAAACTATCAAAAGCTTAATTAAAAAATCAAAAATTATTTAAATAAATTGGTTAGGTACTTAGCTATATGATTTAATTTTTTAGTTCTGTGGAAGGGACCTTTCTCTTCAATAATTAGGCAACTGAATTTCGTTAAACTGGTATCTACTTCGCTGTCAGTCCATTGGCTCCATTTGGGCACAGACCTGCGATTTTATTCACTAATCGTTTTTATCTGTGGCAGTTTAAAGGTAAGGACACGCTTTAAAGGTTACGTACGCAATACATCATACATCCGGACAACTTACAATCCATACGTTTTCTATGAAATAGATGCTTTACGAAAACACTTGTCATATGCAATGCAATCCACTGCTGATAATAAGCTAACTAACCATCACTCCGTTTCTCCACAGGGTTAGGCAGAAAGGATAGTCTTCCAAAGAACTCTGTATCTACATCTACAAACAACACACACTACCTTGCTTTACTATAATTCATACATCGTCTCAAACATACTCTTCTGTCATTCTGACTCTCGACTATTATTTGATTCACTCGATCGTGCCCTATCTTACCCGGGATTCCCATTATTCTTCCATTTACTGTGTCTAAGAATTACGCTTTCATTATAAATAATATAAATTTTTTATGTATTTATTTTTGAGAAAGTTAACAGAAAATATTCAAATGAACACACATAATATGACGATAAAAATAATAAACTATGCCAGTTATAAACATTCCACACAGGAGGCTCTGAAAAAAATTATTTCATTTTAGGGGATGCGTGTGGAGGGTTTTTTTTAAGGAAAGAAAGATGAGGAAGTTCTGGGAAGGAAATAGATATGAGGGGTGGGTAAGAATCTGGGGGTCAGTGTGTCCAGGAGTGATGGACGTATGAATCCATCCCTTCAACTGATTCTGGCTGGAGAGGTCAAAAGACCTCCTCCACCAGTTTCTCTAGATCCGGCATACCACGCAGCAGGTGAGTAGACTAGATTGTACTGCAGACCAGACTAGTTGGCCGTCAAGACCTTGACAAACTTCACCCCATGAACCCGAGCACCCCTGTTAAGCCATCAAACGCGGCGAACCACTTGGGGTGACCTATGGCAGAGATGTTGGTTATCCAATAAATGGTTCCCGGTGCGGCGATACCCACACCCGCCTCCCAAAATGTGAATGAATGATAGAAGTGTGATGAAATGATATCGTGATTACGTCTAACGTACGAGTATAAATGCGAAGAAAGCCCCCAAACTTCTGAACAATATTTTTAAATAAACTACAATGTTCAGAAAGTCATTAGTGACACCAATAAAAATATTTCACTCCGCATCTAGTACTAAAAAGGAAATATACAATACAATATAATAAGACTTCTTCTAACACAGCAAACTTATTTTGTGGCACCATTTTGATTTAAATTAATAAATTACTTCGTTTTTACCACTTTTCTTGTTTACAAAACCAACATGTTTCGTGAGCAATGCTCACTTCTTCAGGGTTTTTTTTATTGATACTAATTATAAATAATAGACGTAGAAAATGGTGTCAATTGAAAAAGAATGGACATAGACAATGGTATCAATGAAAATATGAGAGTGGATAGAGGAGAGAGGGGCAATGGGAGACAATTTACAAAGGGAACAGGTTTAATATTGGGTCATTTAAGAACAATTTTTGGTTATTAATAATATTCAAATTCGCATTAACACTCCTTCGGATTTCTAAAATTTCTAGTTTATCCAACTGAATGCCATTGACATTACAATGCATTAATTCTATTCCACTATTGAAGTCAAAGGTGTGACTCCGAAAGGCAAACTCCGAGAAACTGTTATTGTTTAAAGATTTCATATGTTCTTTAATCCTTATTTCGAAGTTTCTCGAAGTTTTACCTATGTAAAAGAAACCACAATCGTTACACTTCAATTACCAGATTTTTTCATTTTTGAATCTCTATCTTTATTATTTACAATGTAATTTTTAAGTTTGTTATTTGCATAAAATACAGGAAGAATTTCATTTGGTACATTCTTTGTCAAGGAATTAGAAATTTTATTGTTAAAATACATAATTTTCCTCCATTTTTTCCCTTCCTGATCCTTTTGTACAGGATAGATATATGATTTAAGGAATTTATTCTTGTATTTTTTATTAAGAATGTTTTCAATTAAATTGGTGTTATATCCATTATTGATAGCAATTTGTTTCTCGGAGTTTGCCAACCATTTGGTGGAAACCAGTCACACCTTTGACTTCAATAGTGGAATAGAATTAATGCATTGTAATGTCAATGGCATTCAGTTGGATAAACTAGAAATTTTGGAAATCCGAAAGAGTGTTAATGCGAATTTGAATATTATTAATAACCCAAAAATTGTTCTTAAATAAGCCAATATTGTTCCTGTTCCCTGTTCCCTTTGTAAATTGTCTCCCATTGCCCCTCTCTCCTCTACCCACTCTCATATTTTCATTGATACCATTGTCTATGTCCATTCTTTTTCAATTGACACCATTGTCTACGTCTATTATTTATAATTAGTATCAATAAAAAAACCCTGAAGAAGTGAGCATTGCTCACGAAATATGTTGGTTTTGTAAACAAGAAAAGTGGTAAAAACGAAGTAAAATATTAAATATAATAAGAGTTTAAAATATATTTTGCAGGTGAAGATTAAAGACATTTTTAAAACTCGAGACATTGCTAACTTTGTAATAACTTGTATTCAAACTTTAACGTTTGGAAAAGCAGCAGATTTTATCGTCCAGTAATAAATTCTTTCAGTTTCGCAAGTAATAATGTGTGAAACATTGTTGTTGAGTATTGAATGTCTCTTATGAGACTAATAAACAGAGGATCGTAACAACAAAAGCCACTTTGCCAATAAACAATATCGTAAAAATAATATGAAAATCATAAAACGTGTTTGTTCAAATTGTCTTTCACCTTTGGAAAAGACTCGGGAACTACAATAGAAAACCAATGTTTATATTTTCATTCTGCGAACAAACAGCTTGCAATTTATCCTTTATATTTACTTGGTTCAATATTCTTTTACTTTGAATTGTTCGACGCAAGAAAACCATAAACAAAATTTGGCATAAAATCTCGCGGTTTTACAAGCTTTTAACACTTCTCAAATTTTCTGAGATTCAGTTTTGTTTTTAATACCTAACTTAAAGTTTGTAAAATAAGGTTTTGTTAAGGGAAACGGCTGCGCGGCCATTTTCATACAAAACTTTGAAGCCAAAATTTCCAACCAAACTGAATACAAATATTTTTAATAAAATCAAATATCTTAGTTATTTTGTTTAAATTATAAACGAATTAAAATCGTTGGCTGAAGGAGAGGCGAAATACGGCATAGTAACGTTAAAAAAATCATGATTATAAAAATAAAAATCTATAATGATATCCTACATCTTCTTCTTTGTGTGCCCTATCAGGTCTCCCCGACGTTGGCGATCACTCTTGAAAATGTCTCTCTGTCTTGCTCTGATGCCGGTCCACTTTCGTATATTTCGCAGCCAAGACATTTGTCTCCTACCAGGTCCTCGGCGACCCTCTATCTTGGCCTTCAATATTAAATATAGCAAGTGGTACTTCTTCCCTCGAAGTATATGACCCAGTTATGAAATTTTCCTGATTTTTTTAAATGTAAGCAGTTCTCTATCTGCTCTAGCCCGCCTGAGAATTTCTGTGTTGGTGATCATGTCGGTTCATGGGACCTTGAGCATTCTCCTTTCAAAAGCTTCTAACCTGTTCATGGTATTTACTTTCAAGGTCCATGTTTTACATCCATACAGCAAGACCGGCCACACATAGCATTTTAGCATTCTCTGCCTTAGTGTTAAACTGATATTGTCATTGCAGAAGAAGGATTTCATTTTAATGAACGCAGTTCTTGCTGCTTCAGTGCTGCACCTAACCTCTACATCTGGGTCAAGAGTCTCCGTGAGAATACTGCCGAGGTATCTAAATCTTTCCACCTTTTCGACATTGCAACCATTTAACTGTATTACTGATTCAGAGTGATCTAGTCGTCCAAATGTCATCCATATCCTACTAGATATTTGATATATATTTGATTTACTTTACTAAGAAATATTTTATTTATTTTATATTTACCCAAACAACCTTCAAAACATATGTCTCCTCTATATGAACCTAATTTACCCCAAAAAAATGAAAATTTAAATTTTATACAGGTGTGAACAGGAAACCTTGATTTATTATAATTTTTTTCAACATTTTGTTGCAATTAAAGAATACTTTAGACAACGATATTACTACGAATTTAGGTTCATAGAGAGCGTAATTATATTATTAAGAAGCTATTTGCAAATTTTTAAAATGACTGGTTGAAAACTTTTTGAGCTAGAGTGCACACAAATAAAAAAAAATCGTTTCGAGAAAAATGCGTTTCAAGTTTACCATGTGGCTCGGCACTTAAGGGGGAAGCTCACTTAAACACCCTCATAACACCGGAAGGAATTGAAATTATTATGTCAAACTTTTGGACCATATTCTTAAATAGTTAAACTAACAATTTATGAAATAATATTTTTTTTTGAGTCATCTAAATGTATTTCCCCCCTTAATGTAAAATTGAAACACGTTTATTAGTACGGGGGTCTGTGTACAAGCAGGGAACCATGAGAATTATTCAGCCTCCCAGTTGGGTGATGTCGCGTCGTGAGGGGGGCAATTTACACATAAGGTTAAAGTTCACACCATTTAACAAGAGCTCTCGACGTGATTTTATTACTAAACTGGGCTTTAATAAAGTTGTCCGGTGATAATCAGGTGCTCAGTTGTATTACATTGAATTTACAAGACAAGAGGCTAATAAAATATTCGTAAATACATAAGTTTCAATTGGTGACTTAATATTATTTGGGCAACACACTGACCGGTAGTCAAATTACTTATAGAATTTATTAAAAATTTGAAGATTTATGAAGAATTTGTCCCTTACCCAAAAGTTACACAAAATTTCCTGGAAAAATTCGACCTAAACACTGAATTCAGTGTAGAATTTAATGGAAACTGATATCGCCACTGACGTATCGTTTGGTTCTGGTCCATTTATCACATGCTAGGCCTTACTTATTTTATTTTACAGTGCTTGACATCAAATATCTCCATTTCATTTGCCGTTATTTTTGGCAAATTTATTGACAATATTTTAAATTTATAAGTGTTTTTTGTTTTCTGAAAATATTTCACTTTTTATTTTTGTGACAGCTGTTTTGGCTTACAAGGACATTTTCAAAATGTGGTTAAACCACTTTGAGACGACTTATTTATAGGACTCTAAATTAAAAAAAAGACAATATTTTTGATGTTTGTGAATGTTTCTTGATGTTTTTGGACATTTCAACAACATTTTGTTCATTTAGTTCAGGATATATTAACGCTTTTCGATAATTGCAATGAAATTGTGCATTTGGAAATATTAGAGAAATGTTGTTGGATATTTAACCTTACTTAAATTTTTTCATATTTAACCAAAATTTATCATTCTAAACCATGTTTTACATGTTATGTGTTTGGGACAGACTTTTACAAATCGTCGCATTAATTCGTAGACTGTGTAACTCCAAATTTTTCGAAAATACGTTTTTAATGCCATCTGTTGTTAAAATTAGTCCCGCATCGACTAGTAAAACTAAAAAAATATATATCTTTTTAGATAAACACAAATTAGGAAACTGCGTAACATGGGGCCATTTTTACTCGCGAATACTTCGAAACTCCTAATTCCACATACTTTATTTTATTTACCATTTCAGGTCTTATTATTTAATTTCAAAATTATTAGTAGTATTAGTATTGTGCTGTTATGCTTTGTGCACTAAGTACTATTATATTTATTCTGTTATTCTTCCATACTGAGACTAAATATAAAAGTCAATTAGGATGTTACCGAGTAATTCATAAAATAAATTTCGCATTTCTGTATTGTTGTGTTTTATTTTTTTAATGTAAAATTCCTATCTCCCAAGTCTTCAGCTAGTTGTTCATAAAACTGTACGCAGAAAAGTACGTAGGTATCTTTGTAAAATACGTATCTCCATTCTCGGTTTTTATGTAAACTTCCTAACTTCGATTTGAAATAGAAAGCCTTAACTTACAAAAGTTAAATGATTGAAAATAAATTTCGAAATATATTATATGTTCGGAACATAAATAAAAACCATGACCTGTCTTTCATTTTTTTTTCACTACGAGGTTTTTTTTGCTTCCTGTAAAATTTGACATTTGGTGGTAAAGCATTCTACGAATAAATGCGACGAAATACTTCTTTCAAATATCCAGGAAACTTCGTTTTCCTAGATATCACTTTCCTTAGAATTTATTTTGTAACTGAGCGGCCCTGTCAGCCAAACGGTATAATACATCTTGATCCATCGCAACATTCGTCAATTGCCAAGAAAAATACGCCTCAAAGGATCACGTAACGAAATTCCCTAATGTACCCGTGAAATCAACACTTCAATGCCCTGAGAGCTAGGAGCGGGGCAGCGGCGTGAGGGGGATAAAGGCGGGATTAAATGCAGTGGAAAGGAGGTCAGCCAGATGAATGTCGGGAAGGACGATATAATAAATTATGACGCCATGAGAAATGCGGAAGTTAGAAAAGGCCGAATGGCAGACAAAAGTAAAGTGGACAAGTTAAAGAGAGTAAGGCAAGAAATATGGGTTGTTTGTGAGATGATTTTTATCACGTATGCGTTTTTTTGTGACAAATTTGGGTAGTTCCCTTGAAATGCCGGAAAGAGTTTGCGATATTAAAGTGTCTCTCATAAATATAAAACTAAATAAAATATGGTTTAATACAACCATACATAGGGGTCCGTTTGAAAGATTTCCCTATCTTAACAAACGGATTGTTATCTTTAGAGCACAGGCGTCCCACGACGCTATTCCTTTTCTACCAGTATTTCAAAGGAAGATACTCCGATAAACCAGCGTTATAAATCCATGCCAAAGTCGGGAAATATGCCAAACGTGTTACATTTCTACACAGTTGATATTTGTTACATGAGAACCGATGGTTTCTACGACCCGTTTCTCAGTTAACAGCTCGGCTGTGGAATGATTTGCCGGCATTTTTGTTTTTCCTTCATACAATATGTAGACCAAGGTTCACTTCTACTTTTCCTCAAAAAGACCCCCCCACATAGAATTCCCAAGAATGACGCAGGTCCCGACAGAAATTATTGAAGAGAAACTTTCATAGCACTGCTGTGATTTGGATTTCGGATGAAACGGAAATGACGATTAGTGCACCTGCGACGCATCAACTGCACTCATCGGCCGCTTTGATAATAATGTCACTTTTAAAGGCTCCTATTGGTCTGCGCTCGTCGATCGCTTTGATTATGACCTCACTTTTCAAGTATTGGTTGAGATTGTTTTGGTAAATTTTCGCTTCTAATGCGTGTAAACTGCACTCGAATTTTTTCTCAGTGCTTCCTGGGTGATTTGGTTTTATTTACTTTAAATAAAAAAAAATGTAGTTTGATAAATCGAAAAAAACGAGTTTATTCTTATATAAATGCCGAATGGAATTTTTTGTTCTTCAATTTTTTACGTTTATTTAGTAAGATATAAATTATAACTGTCTATTTAGGAAGATTTCCCATTTTAAGACAAATAGATAGGTTTAATTGTTTTAGAAAAAGCTTTTTGTGTATGTGAAGTTACGTTTATTTCAAGTAGAGTGGCCAAAGAACGTATTGGTTCGCTGTAGCTTCTTCCTAAGAGGAGTCAATATTTAATCAATTTACGAAGAGCAATATGAACTTTCGCGGCAATTAATTCAATACGTTAGCTTACATGAGCGCCATTGTAGATTTTGGTTATATATTTACTAGGTGCCTACTTAACGAGTTCTGGATATACAAGGAAAAACAAGGTAAAAAAGATTGTGACCACAAGTCATGATATATTTTAAAGATTGTCTGAAATCAAAGAGTTTTTTAAAATTATTGTTTCGTTGTTATTAGGAACTCATGTGTGAAGGTGTTTCAGTAATAATTAAATTGAACTAATAACTCCAGCAAAAACTCTCTAATAGTCAGGTACTTATCATTTTTGTAAGGTAATTAGGTACCTAATACTTTTCAATTCAATTTTAAATGTGAAATTTCGATAGCCATTATTGATTGTGATTTCCCCTCTGTAGGGGCCATGACAAAAGAATTCATTAAAACTAATCAGCTATCTCATAAATGGGAAAACTAAGTAGGGTGCTTAACATTAAAAATAATTATAATTTCCCCCGGGATTCTTATTTAGGGCATTGGAAATAAACAATGAAAATTTTGTAATCATGCAATGTTAAGAAAATCAATGATCAACATCGTAAGAGAACAAAAAAATTCACTTCGTAAAAAACACTTTGTAGTTATTTATTTTTATTTTTATCTTTATGAGTGAAACCTCAAATTATAATATTTAACTAAATGAAGACAATATTAGCGAAACTCCATCGAAAATCTGAAAACAGAAAAATCAGAAAAAGATATTGGCACCTTTGACCTTCTATTTACATGGCAACAGCTCTTACAACTGAGCTTAAGTGTCTGTATCCAATTCGGTCACTTTTAACTGTATCATACTTTAACTAAGAACTACCAACATTATCTTCATTTTCTTAGAGCACATATTATTGGCTGCTATCTTTATATATGATTACAAGATTCAAACTCGAACCTAATGCTTTCTAGATAGTGTCTGGATAAAATGGTATCCATTTTATTTTTTAATATGCGACATCTTTAACTTTTCTGCGAGTCTAGGACGAATATTAATTTTTATTTTTAACTTTAAAAACGTCAAATTATAATATTTAACTCAATGAAGAAAATATTAGCGAAACTCAATCGAAAATCTGAAAACAGAAAAATCAGAAAAAGATATTGGCACCTCTGGGACACGAGATTTTCGCTAATATCGTCTTCATTTAGTTAAATATTATAATTTGTACTTAATTCCACCAATGTTATATAATATTAGGTCCTTACATATGAAATTGGCGTTTTGTATGGGAGGAACATAAAGTCGATTTTTTAAAAATATAATATATTTATTTTATCAAAGTATGAACCATTGCTATCTATGCACTTTTGCCATCTCATAGGTAGTTCATCGATCCCTTTACTAAAAAAACCATTCGGACGGGAATCAATAAAATCTTTGAAGGCGGTTTGGACTGCCCCATCGGAGTTGAATTTTTTCCCTTGCAAGAAGTTATCCAAATTTCGAAAAAAATGGTAATCTGTTGGGGCAAGGTCCGGAGAGTACGGTGGATGTCTTAGACATTCCAATTGAAGCTCCTCTAATTTGGCCGTCTGTTGTGCAGTGTGTGGTCTAGCGGTAAACGCGCGTTTGTTGATTTGCTTCACTCAATTCGTGAGGTACCCACCTTTCAAGCTTTTTCACCTTCCCATTTTGCTTCAGGTGGATTAAAACAGTTTTATCACTAACACCGCAGCCTGCAGCTAAGTCGGATGTGATTTGCGATGGATCCGCTTCCACAATAGCCTTCAATTCTTCATTATCAACTTTGGTCTCCGGCCGTCCACGGGGCTTGTTCTGCAGGTCGAAATTTCCAGAACGAAAACGTTGGAACCAAAAACGCACTGTGTTTTCTTTTGCGGCACCGTCGCCATACACATCATTAATCCTTCGAGCCGTTTCTGCAGCACTGGTGCCACGGTGGAACGCGTACTCGTAAATAACGCGATATTTCAAGTTTTCCATTTTGTAAACTAAGTGATGCAAAGAAAAAAAAAACAATTAAGGAAACAAAAAATGTATTATAATTTTCGAAACACAAATATATGAGTAAATAGCTGTACAAATTTGAATTTGGAATTCCTAACCAAGGAGAAGATATTTGAGATCAAAGTTGGCAAACCTAATATTTATAAATCTCGTGTCACGTGTTTGTGGTCGCACTCCTCCGAAACGGCTTGACCGATTTTTTATGATTTTTTTTTTAATGTATATTTAGTAGGTAGGAGAACAGGTTTAAAAGTAAATTTCATACCGCTAGGTGATTAGGGTGTCCCTATCCATAAAAAAATGTCAATTTTTTTGACATTTTTTTTTGTATGTTTTTTTATTTGGCATCAAAAAATACTTATAATCACAAATTTTAACCCTCCTACCCCCACCCTCCCATTTTTAAATCGCGATTTTAGTATCTTTGTATGAATAAATTTAACCGTCTTTCGTATTTCAAACAGAACGTATTTATTTATGTTGTTGAATGACAGATGGCGCTACGCCCGCCTCATTGAATTCCCATCCACACATGCGCAAGACATTCACGAGAAGCGTCGCGTCATTTTGATATTTCATTCGGCATCATGTTCTCGCGTGGGCAAACCATCGAGCTTATTTGTGTTGGCTAAAGACGGACTGACAAAGAAATTAGTACACTCACCCAATTGCTCATCGAAATTCACATTGATTTTCTTTATATCATTTTCCTACTTTATTTGGTGTTTTTTGTTTTTATCGGCGTTCATCGTCTACAGCGCTCCATTCCTCTTTCTGTCTTAGATCCCATCCCCACACACAATGCATTCGTTATTCTTTATTTAACAACCAAAATATTCACAATACATAATTTATATGTCAGAACAACGTTTGTCGGGTCAGCCAGTTTAATATAAATACGACACGAAATTGATTTAGGTACTTGGTTTCGGTTCTTTTTTTTTTTTTTTTTACATTAACTCCACACAGGAGGCCCTGAGGAAAATAATTTCCCTCAGGGCCTATGTCATCTGAGATGCTGTGTGGAGGGTCTTTTTGAGGAGAGGAAGGAATGAACATTGGTCTTGAAGAGACCCATGTTGTAGGAAGGAGGAAACACAGAGGCCGGCAAATCATTCCACAGCCGAGCTGTTGAACATAAGAACGAGTCGAAGAAACGACCCGTTCTCATGTGACTAATGTCAACTGTGTACAAATGTTGGGCACGCGTTTGGCGTGTTTCCCGACTATGCACCGGTGCCGAAGGGATCAATGATACTAGTTCCTCGGAGCATCTTCCATTGTAATACCGGTAGAACAAGGATAGCATTCCCACCCGACGCCTGTGCTCTAAAGATTGCAATCCGTCTGTTAAGATGGGAGAATCTATCAAACGGACCGCCCGTTTCTGCACAGAGTCGAGGGTATTTTTCAGGTATTTTGGAGCTCCAGACCAGAGGTGGCTGCCAAATTCAACCGTGGGGCGCACTTGCGATTTGTACAGGGTTAGCAGTTGTGTACTTTTAAAGTATCTGCGGGCCCTGTACAGTACGCCCAGTTTTTGGGAGGCTAACTTTACTCTGGCTTCGATGGAGCCCCCATACCTGAGCTGGTCACTTAGGGTTACACCAAGCAAATCAATGGAGGGCCTGTTCGGAAGATTGCTTCCGTTGAAAGAGACTAGATTTTAGACGTAATCAGACAAGATTGGGTCTTTGAAACATTAAATTCAACGAGATTATTTTTACCCCAAGAGAAAACACTCTCGAGGTAACCGTCCATTCTTTGCTTCAAAGCCTTACGAGCTGTTGGAGTTTGTGAGCCCTTTGGGGGCTTGTCAAACAAAAAGCTATCATGAACTGTACTGTCATCCGCGTAGCAGTGAATTGGTGCACATGACAAAAGGTCGTTGATGTGCAACAAAAACAGAGTTGGAGACAGAACCGATCCCTGCGGGACGCCAGCATTTATCGAGTGAGAGGAAGAGATGAAACCATCGACTACCGTCTGAATCGACCTCTCCCTCAAGAAGTCGGCAATCCACGTACACAAGGATGCGGGAAGTCCGTAAGAATGCAGTTTGTTGACAAGTCCTCGGTGCCAAACCCGGTCAAAGGCCTTGGATATGTCCAGTGCAACCGTTTGGGTCTCACCGAAACGTTCCAGGCATCGCCCCCAAACATGCGTCACATACGCGAGAAGATCACCGCACGAGCGGTTCCGCCGGAATCCGTATTGACGGTCGTTAATAATTTTGTTCTTCTCGAGGTATGTGAGCAGTTTGTCGTTGATCACACGTTCCATCACCTTAGACAGAACTGATGTGATCGCTATGGGGCGGTAGTTGGCCGGGTTGGAGCGGTCACCCTTCTTTGGAATAGGATGGATAACCGCTTTTTTCCAACCAGAGGGCACAGAGCCAGTCTTCAGGGACAGTTTAAAAAGCTTCGTCAAAATTGGAGCTATTTCTGCAGCGCACCTTTGCAGTACCAGGGCAGGTATTCCGTCAGGCCCACTAGCTTTATTAACATCAAGCCCTCGTAAAACATGGAGTACTTCCCGATGCCGGATCCTCAGCTTTTTCATACGAAAACCGCAGTGAGGAACCGACGTCGGGACAGCACCTTGGTCATCGAGGGTTGAGTTATCCGCAAACATTTTACCTAGTAAGTTAGCCTTTTCGGTGGCGGTGTTTGCTAGTGAGCCGTCAGGTCTGGTAAGAGGTGGCAGACTGGATTTGCAGAAATTGCGACCTATTGAGCCCGCAAGCGACCAGAATTGCCTGCTGCCATGCGGGCATGTAGTCAGCTTTCTGCTGATCTGCTGGTCATGCTCGAATTTTGACCTATTTATGATTCTCTTGGTTTCCTTTGCCATTTGGTTGTAAGCTGTTCTGTCTTCGGATGTTCTAGATGTGTTGTAGGCTCGGTAAGTCGCGTTTTTTCGTCGCACTGCTTCAGCACATTGTCGACTGAACCACGGCTTTGAGCCTACACCAGTTTCCTTAACAGTAGATTGGATGAAGCCATCCATCGCGGATGTGATGACCTCACCAATTTCCTGGGCACATCTTGAGGGATCCGAAGTCCGAAAACAGACAGCTGACCATGGGAAAGCATTAAAATGTGCCCGCAGACCGAACCAATCTGCTGACCTATAGTGCCACACTTTTCTCTTCAGCCTCTCGTTTGGTGGTCTGAAGTTTACAGGGATTGATGTCGTCACCAGGCAGTGGTCGGACGATCCTAAAGGCGCTGTGACTTCAATACTGTAACCGTGTGGCACAGTAGTTAAAAAAAGGTCTAACAGATTAGAACGGTGAGTCTGGACATCAGGAACCCTTGTAGGCTCCTGAACCATTTGCTCCAATCCGTAGCAAAGGGCAAAGGATTCCGCTTGGCGTCCAGCCGAGTCTGTTGATCCTGAGAACTTCAACCAAGGTTCGTTATGAACATTGAAGTCCCCCAGGACCACAAACTCTGCCATAGGGTAGCGGGGCAAGAGGTCATCAATAGTGTCGCTTAAATGTTTGAAGAGCTCGGACGTGTCTGATTCGCTAAGGTTCGGTGAGCGGTATAAACACGCGTAGAATCTTACCGTACTGGCAAGATTGACGCGTACCCACATTACGTCGAATCTGGAGTTTTCCAGATTCAACAGTCGCACACAGTTGACGTCAGCTCGACTATAGAGACAGACACCTCCTTTAGGTCTGAACTTGCTTGCGAGGGTGAAGCCCGGGCAGTCCAGATAGGAGGCGTCAACAGGCTCGGCTATCTGCGTTTCAGACAGGAATAGTAGGTTGGGGCGTTGAGAAAAAAGGTGGTGGTGGACGGTTCTTAAATTAAAGTCATGAATTTAAAAGGAGAGATCGGTTTCATATATTTCTTGATGTGCTAAATTTAAACAAAATGTAAGTATAAAACTATTTATTAGTCGTATTCGAAATTACTCACCTAATAAAATAAGCCTATTAAGCTTTTATTATTATTACTATGACGATCCAGGGTTACGTTAACGTGACAGTATAAATAAAGCATAAAACGTACATTCTTAAAAAATAACAAACGTTTTTAAATAATTAAATTTATATATTTGTAAAAAGCATTAAATTTGTGGCTCGCCATAATTTACAATAAAACACATATAAATTGGTTGTAGACCACTTTTATTTTATAAACACTCTACCATTCTAGATAAGTTTTAAGATTTTCACGGCCAAAAGCATTTTCGTTATTTGTTTTTGGGGTGTTATGCCGTGTTGCGCTACCTCCTTCTTTAGCCAACGTTTCGGACATCGTTGCATCAGGGCAGATCCGGCAGATCCGGTAGATGTGTGCTCTACCATTCTAGTTCATTATCTTCATACAGAATGTTGACAGATATACACATTTTAGGTGTTTGAGTGGGAGGGGGTAATTGCAGGATTTCCGGAAAGAACAGAGCGGTTAATTGGAAAAATATTTAGAATAGGACTGAAAGATAAATTAATTTGATTAGCATTATTATTTAGGGATTTTCTGATTTCTAGAGCTTCTAAATTATCTAATTTTTTGCTTTTATTATTACGGTGAAGAATTTTAACCCCTGTGTCCTTATTAAAAGTGTGATCTGTGGAAATTAGGTGATAAGCAAACTCTGAAAAATTATTATTATTTAAGCATTTTAAATGTTCTGTGATTCTGATATTTATATTTCTAGTTGTCTTACCTATGTAGAACGAAGGACAATCATTGCAACATAGTTGGTAAATGCCTGAGTGGCATAATTTATGGTCTCTATCTCTAGTGTTTTGAAACCGGTAGGTCTGAAACCGGTAGAGTGTTTATAAAATAAAAGTGGTCTACAACAAATTTATATGTGTTTTATTGTTAATAAAATTTATGTTTTGCATGATCATTAATAAAATATCTCATAAGCAATCTTACGTATGCATAATTACCTAAATGTCAATCATTTATAAAGACCAGTTAAAAATAATGTATTCCTAATTTATATTTATACATATTTAATATAACATTTATATTTTATTTAAACCTGTTAAAAGTTATAAGTATGTTTATTTAATTTTTTAAACTGAATGAGTAAAATCTCAAATTATAATATTTAATTAAATGAAGACAATATTAGCGAAATTCTATCGAAAATCTGGAGACAGAAAAATCAGAAAAAGATATTGGCTCCGCTGGGGCTCGAATTTTCTGCCTCCGATTTTTCTAAATTATAAAGTTTAAAAAATTAAATAAATATTCATCCTAGGGCCGTCTGTTTCAACGCTCGCTAAAGTAAAAGTAAAACAAAACGCCGTTGCTATGCGTTTTTCAATCAATTTGACTGGTTGTTTTACGTTACTTTTAACTTTTGTACTTACTTTCCGAAAACCGATAGTTACTCTAGAGTTACTCCGCCATATTGGCATATTTGACAGTTCTGGTCGAAGTAATGTGCGGAAATGGGTGTTTCAACATTGATTACTAATATGCTAAGTAATCAGTAATCATGATAAATATTATGGAAGAGGATGATAATGACGATGAATTCCTCATCCAATATGTCTTGCAGCGAAAACCAAAACATTTCGTCCCCGCGTCAATAATATGGTTATCTGATGATCTCGAATTTTTGGCGCGGCACAGCATGTCGAAAAAATTTTGCTGTTGAACAGAATCAATTTTGATATTGACATATTTAGCGTTACCTTTTAAAGAAGCTCTATTAATAGATGTATCGCAAATTTTACAAGATCTTCAAATCAATATACTTATTGTATCACAAACATTACAAAAATACAACATGAGTAGTAGGTTAGACTCGTTTTGTATATCGACATTAGCGAGTGGAGCTGCCTTTAAAAGACAAGCTCTATTAATATCGCTAGTATAGTTTGTACACTACTTACGTTTAGTGTAATAACAAACGGATTTAAAAAACGCTATAATGTATGTTTTTCTAATATTTGCGATACCATAAATAAATTGAATTGAAGATCTCGTAAAATATGTGACACTTCAAATTCAAGGAGATATCGAAACTACTGGAAAGTAAATTACATTCATAGTGTATATTATATAGGTCGTCATTTATTTGTAAATATTCATACAAATACTTTTATCGAAACAAAGCCGTCAGATCCTACGATGCGAAACAAAATACAACCGGATATTTTGACAGTTGTTCTGATTTAGTTTACGGTGTTTAAATATTTCGATACATTTTGTCACGTAATTCCAAGGAATATTCTGCTTTTTAGACTGGCCACACTGACAACTAATACTAAAGCGAAAATATACTTGAAACAGCGCGCGGTCCTATTTAACGTCCTCGTTACTTTAACTGACAGTTAAAATTTAACTTTAGGACACGATTAGCTTTCTGTTGAAACAGACGGCCCCTAGACTTGCAGAAAAGTCAATAGATGTCGTGTATTAAAAATAAAATGGATAAAAAATTATTCAGACATTATCTAGATAGCATTTAGTTCGAGTTGAATCTTGCAATCATATATAAAGATAGCAGCCAATAATATTTGCGTTAAGAAAATGAAGATAATGTTGGCAGTTCTTAGTCGAAGTATGATACAGTTAAAAGTGACCGAATTTGATATGGGTTCCGTAACTCAATCGGTAGAGCACTTGCCATGTAAGCAAAGGGTTCTGTGTTCGAGTCCCAGCGGAGCCAATATCTTTTTCTGATTTTTCTGTCTCCAGATTTTCGCATGAGTTTCGTTAATATTGTTTTAATTTAATTAAATATCATAAGTGTGTATTTCCAATGGTACGACGCTGATTGTCCTTCATTTTATGCGATATTGAGTTGCTATTTATGTTGTTAAACTGCGCCTGCTCTCAACATAGGATTTCGAAGTGAGACATGCACAGTAGGTGACTCTAGATACTAATATTTACAGCCTGTGTATCGGACGAATATCTACAGCTCATAATACATGTTTGACTAATATCTATAAACTCTACGTAGGTCTGTTTCCCCCAAAGGAAAAAGTCATCATTCTCTTTCATCTCTTACACAACCGCACCCTGAGATCTCCGTACAATACCTACTGAAAATTTGAAAGTATGAAATATGGTTTTATACAAGGATTATATTGAATTGTGAAGGTTTTGTTCTTAAATAAATAATGCAGCAGCTCTTTCTTACAAACTAAATACCTACAGTTAAAAATGGGACAAACAGTGAACGTTTGTCCGCACCCCCCAAAGGAAACATACAATCATTATCGTACATCTCCCTCGCAATATATTCCCGTCGCCAAAAAGTAGTACTTTGAAGGAAACAGTCACACATATTTTGTGCGTCTCACAATTATTTCATGTGTAAGAAAGAGTTTTTTTTACATTACCTCCACACAGGAGGCCCTGGGGAAAATAATTTCCCTCAAGGCCTATGTCATCTTTGGGGATACTGTGTAGAGGCTCTTTTTGGGGAAAGGAAGAAGAGGAAGTTCTGGGAAGGAAAAAGGTATGAGGGGTGGGTAGGAATCTGGGGGTGTATGATCCACTATGTCCAGAAGTGACGGACGTATGAATCCATTCCTCCCACTACGGTACAAGAGATGTTCCGAGAGAGTACAGCTGGAGAAGTCAAAAGGACTCCCTTAAACATTCTCTCCCGATCCGGCCAGCCACGTAGTTGGTGGGCAGACGCATCCGCCGCCAAGACCCGGACAAACTTCACCTCATGAACCCGGGTACCCCTGCTAAGTCACCAAACGTAGCAAACTCTTGGGGTGACCTATGGCAGGGGTGTTGGTTATCCAATAAATGTCGGACCCATACCCGCCTCCCAAATTGAAAATTTGTGAGGGCTCTCAAAGAGCTGCAACATTATAGCGATACGTTTATTGCCTTTTTTTGCCGTCACGGTACCGTAACCGTGAAACTTCACGGTAATTATGAACGCGTCTATGTCTGCAAAAAGAGTAAAAAAAATCATTAAAACAAAAACATGTTTTATCAAAAATCTTTTTGGTAGAGGTATCGGACCGATCAGTCTATAAATCAGAATTGCCCCGTCAGAATCCACAAATAAGTCCATATTATTTTGTCCTAACTAGAGTAGCCATCGACCCAAATATCCGGAAAACTTCGTCTTTCTTCCGACGTATATTAATAATAATTGGACTTGATCAAGCGATTCATCTTTGTACATGTATAAGTCAAAGAATAATCTATTTTTGCTTCGCAAACAACTATTGGGTCGTCTAAGAAAATAACAAGCCCCAAAATGATTATTTTTATTCTGACAATAAAACTACTACAATGATTCGACGAGGAACCTTTGTATTTCAAATAACAAATACTCGTAGCTTAAAGGTTCTATTGTTGAAACTAATAAAAATTTTTTTAAACCGCCTTTTATTAAGATGCCAGTTTATTTTAAAAATAATATGTAATAAGTGAATATGTGTGTATTTATTGTTATCAAGATTAATTTGTAGAATTCCATTTTAATTTTAATTTGTCTAACTAACTAACCATCACGCCGTTTCCCCGCAGGGGTAGGCAGAGAGGACGGACCGCCAAACAATTCGATCTTGGCACACACTCCTTGCCTCGTTCACATTCATACATCGTCTCATACATGCTCTTCTATTATTCCGACTCTTCACATGGCCCGACTCAAGTATCTGATTCACTTGGTCGTGCCATGTCTTCCTCGGGCGTCCCCGATTTCTTCTTCCATTCACATTTTCGTCATATATTCTCCTTATACTCCTTTCCTCGTTCATTCGCTCTACATTCGCCCAAACCATCTGAGCGTCCCTTTCTTAATCTTACTCATCACGCTTACATCAGCCTTGCATTCTTCGCGGATCCCCACATTTCTCACACGATCGTACATGGTTTTACCACACATACGCCTCAGGGATCTCATTTCTACAGCATTCAGTCTACTTTCTTCCTTCCTCTGCCAGTTCCATGTCTCACTGCCATACATCAGGGTAGGTACCAGCACTCCATTATGGACGGCTAACTTCGCTTCTTTGGGCAGCTTTTTGTTGGCGCCAACGGCGTTCAGTCCTCCATTAATAGAGTTGCCTGCATTTACCCTTCTTTCAATATCTCTGTCAGCCCTTCCATCTCTTGTAAACATACTTCCCAAGTACACAAACTCATCCACCTGCTCCAAATACTCATCATTCAAAACTATGTTGCACATTGTTTTTATACTCTCTCTTTCAAATACCATGACTTTAGACTTACTTACATTCATCATTAACTCATTCTTTATACATACTTCGTTTATCCTAGACACGAGAGACTTACAACAGGCAACATACTTCCAGATTACTCAATTTCGCGCCCAATCCCATCTCTTTCAATTCTTGCATACAATTATCCATGTGTAGATTGAATAACCACGGTGACATTACGCAGCCTTGTTTAACCTTTTAGCCTTTTGTGATGTCAAACAATCCCGTAAAATCGCCGTTCACTCTAATACATGCAACGCTTCCCTCATACAGAGACGCAATTGCCTGTATGAGATTCGTATTCACTCCATATTTGGACAACACCTTCCATAGCTTTTTCCTGTCAACTCGGTCGTATGCTTTTTGTAGATCTACAAAGGCACAGAAAAGTTTCTGGTTTTTTGCAAGAAACTTCTCGGTAAGCATACGCAATGAGAACATCTGGTCCATGCACCCCCTTCCACTCATAAAAGCTCCTTGCACATCCCATATTTTATCCTTTGTTTCCATGCGTACCCTTTCAATCAATATTCTGCCATACAGCTTGCCGACTGAACCAAGCAGGCTAATAGCCCTATGATTCCCACAATCCATACGTGATCCTTTACCTTTGTATAATGGCATGATTACAGCCCTTCTCCAACCTAATGGCGTGTAACCCTCCTCTAAACACTGGTTAAAAAGTCTGCACAACCATGTGAGAATAATATGGCTTTCTCATTTAAAGTATTCGGCATCAATACTGTCAAAACCCACAGCCTTACCATTCTTCATACATTTAATTGATCTTTTTAATTCATCCATGCTGATTTTGCTAACATTCACTCCATCATCGATTCACCGCTGGAATCACTGTCACCCGGGATTTATTATATAATCAATAATATCGCGTGACAGCTGTTTCGTCTTCTGAAGGCATTATCAAACTGATAGTTTGATAATGTCTTTAGACTGACAGTTTGATAATGCCTTCAGAAGGCGAAACAGCTGTCACGCGTAATAGTAATTACACAGCAGAACTTGTTTAAAAATAAATTGTTTTTATTATTTTTTATAATAATATTATTGATTATCTATCTTTATTTGCGCACTTACATACTAATATATTAAAAAAAAATTTTTCATTCTTATTTAACTTAGATATTAATGAAAAATGAAAAATTCTTATAATCAAAAAATAATTACAAAAAGTACATAATTTTAATAGTTTTATCATCACGCCTTTCAGCATTTTTGGATGTAGGTATAAATTAAAGCAAATTTGGAATGAAAGAAATCGATATTGAGTTATAATTTTAAGGAGCTGGTACGGAGAATAACTAATCTTTCTTATTGGAACCTCCCTGTATGATCGTTAAACGTTCTTAAGTCATACCAGTTAGTCCAGTCAAAGTTAGTGGCGGAGTCAAAAGCATCGGGTTTCCACCCATACGTCACCGGTTTAATCCACTATTTACTATACTATGTAGCTAAGTCCTCCATCTTTGCACAGTCGACCGTTTTAAAGACGATAGTAACTAGACCGTTTTGAATTTCGTCTGTTCGTAAATTGGTTTGTACGTTCTGTTTCCGTTTCCAGACGGTGGCCGTTTTAATGGTTCAGAAAAGATTATTTTTTCAAACCTGAAATCACCGTGTTTATTTTGACTTCTCATAAGCATTTATAAATTTTATTTTGGTACCTACGTTACATAACTTAAGATTTCAAAAAAAATGTCATTGAGACAGTGGGGTTTCTTTGGACAAATGGTACAATTCCTTACATATGAAACTAGCTGACCCGATAAACGTTGTTCTGCCATATAAATTATTGATAGTGAATATTTTGGTTGTTAAATAAAAAATAACGAATGTAGTTAGTTAAGTGTGTGGGTATGGGATCTCCGACAGAAAGAGGAATGAAGCGCTGTAGACGATGACCGCCGATAAATACAAAAAAACACCAACTAAAGTAGGAAAATGAAATAAAGAAAATCAATATGAATTTCGAAGAGCAATTGAGTATACGATATTTTTTGTCAGTCCGTCTTTAGCCAAAATAAATAAGCTCGAGCGAGAAGAAGAAGAAGCGAAGAAGCCCATGTGAGAACATGATGCCGAATGAAATATCAAAATGACGCAACGCTTCTCGTCATTTGATGACAGATTATAGATTAGCGACGTAAGGCTCACTGTTTTAAGTGCTAGACGATAAAGCAGATTTCTGATATCTGTGTCGTATTTATAAATTGACAATGGTGGTTTGTTTATGTTTGTTGGTGTTGGAAAATGTTATTTATAAATAGCCTGCGTTTCTAGTTAAAAACTCTCTCAACCAGGATCTCCTGTAAACAGCTAGCATTATCTAGCAAATGGTCAAAGTGACCAAAGTCAGTGTTTTGTCGGGTCGGGAACAAAAAAAAAAGTATTGTAACATGTGCTTGTGAATAAACGAAAAGAATTCCGCCATTGAAGCCAAATGTTTTCCTTAAAGGACTTCAAGGAAAACATCTGGCTTCAATGGCGGAATTCTTTTCGTTTATTCACAAGCACATGTTAAAATACTTTTTATTTGTTCCCGACCCGATAAAACACTGACTTTGGTCACTTCGACCACTTGTTAGATAATGCTAGAAATGCGCAATACATTCGTATTGCGCATGTGTGGATGAAAGTTCGATGAGGCGGATGTAGCGCCATCTGTCATTCAACAACATAAATAATTTCGCGCTGTTTGAAATACGAAAGACGGTTAAATTTGTTCGTACAAAAATACTAAAATCGCGATTAAAAAATGGGAGGGTGTTGTTAAGAGGGTTAAAATTTGGGATTGTTTGTATTTTTAAATGCCAATTTTTTTTTTCTTGTTAGGAACATCCTAGCGGTATGAAATACACATTAAAACCATTCTCATACATACCAAATATAGATAAAAAGAGTTCATAAAAATCGGTCAAGCTGTTTCGTAGAAGTGAGACCACAAACAACGTGACGAGATTTTTTATATATAAGATAAAAAAGTTTCTTATTAAATTATCTACACAGTTTATAATTAAGTAGGTAGATATTCAAGTACCTAATTTCAAATCTTATGATTTCGGACGAAATTTTGGATTTGATTTATTAAGAGAAACGGATAAACGGTCCGGACCCCAGACGGACTAGAAAACTCGCTGACGGAGCTGGTAGAACTACTAACGGGACACTGTTATCTCAGGAGACACATGCAGCTATTGGGAGTGGAAATCACCAATAGATGTAGAAAATGTAAGAGGTTGAAGAGAATCCAATTAATTAAATAATTTATTTACGGACAAATAGTCCATTAACAATAAATCAATAAGATGAATTAAAAAAAATAGAGATGACAATGAAAAGAGAGTACATATTAGTCCTGGGTCGATCGATCGTTTTACACGACCCGGGTCGCTCACGACCCACTGGCGTCACGAGCGGGTCGCGAAGACCCGCTCTTTTCGCGACACAAAATACGAAACTCGATTACTCATCACCCAGTTACTTTCTACGGGCGCGCCGCGCGGTAGACGCTCGCCACCCAGACCGGTCAAGTCATACATACGCGACACGAAACCCAGGTTATAATTGTGTGAACGTTCTCTCACAGCTCACACCTGTAACTAGTAATGTCATGTCCCAGAAATAAATTAAAAAAAAAACATGCTTCAGGGGTTAAAAAAACAATGTTTCATCATGTTTTGAAGGATATAAAAACCTTGTAAAAAACGTGTTCTGAAGCTTTTATTGAGAATTTAAATAAGTAAAATAGCTGTAAGCTGTAATGCTTTATTATAATTTCTTTTTATTAAGGTCAGAAATTTTACACTTTTACCAGTTTATAGTTTCTATTACAATGCACAATCACATTCACACCCACACGAAAAATTAAAAGTTTTAATGAAAACAGCACTAGCACTTTGATTAACAATACCAAGATACGCTCTTATTAAAAACGTCTCCGTGTCTAGTCGAATATTCAAAAATCGAATCTACTAAACAATCCCGCTATGACGTGACACACGGGCAGGAAGCAGGATATAGGCAATCGGCGACCGAGTGTGTTGCAGTTGCAGTTCGAGAGTTCCGGGAGCTGACACGTCTCGCCACCCGCCACACGGGCACCCGGCGATCGGTCCGTGAGTCACGGGGTGCAGGAATGTGTCGTAGTTGGTAGGTTGCGGGAGTGTGTCACGGTTTACGGGTCCCGGAAGACCCGGGTGCTGACGAATAAATAACCCGCTCGCTCTTTGGTGGCTCGTGAGCTTCGACGATCAGGTCTTTCACGATCGACCCAGGACTAGTACATATAGATGAAGAGCATTGACAAAATACATATAATATAAAATTACATACAGGGTGTTAAGGGACGTACTTGACTTACTTTCACCAGTGATTCCAGACATTATTTGGAGTAAAAAATGTAAATGAAATTTCGGTCTCCGGTGACTTTTTTTTCTTAAAATTTTTTTTCTTCAAAATCGAACAATTTTTTTTTCTTCCGCATGTCATCACTGGTCATACAGCCGAGTAACAGACAAACCTATTTTCCCCCTCCAACTGTCCAACACCTACCATTTTTTTATTGTTTAAAACATCAAAATTATCACCGGAGACCAAAATTTCATGAATCAATATCAAGTTGAAAAGTAAACAATTGAGATGGGATTTAATTATCTTATGAATCTTATTGTCATCGGCAAAAAGCCAAAACGTGTGTGAGAAAAAAATTTAATGCTATCATTAATAAAAAGGTTAAAAAGAAGCGGGGCCAAATGGGATCCTTGCGGAACGTCGGACGTTACATCAATGTTAAAGGATTCAAAGTTATTTATTTTAACCCTTTGTTTTCTATCACTCAAGTAAGAGTGAAGGAATGATAACAATGGGTCTCTAATAACTATATCATAAATTTTGGCCCTGAGGATACGGTGATTAACTTTGTCGAAGGCTTTGGAGAAATCAGTGTAGAGGACATCAACCTGAGTGTTGTCTTCTAAGGTTTTACCAATGGTATTTGTAAAGGACAGTAAATTAGTTGTTGTAGATTTTACCGATTATAACCCATGCTGTTCCTCTATTTATGGTGACAATGTCCTGCCCTGGTGGGAACTGCCTCAAATGTCCGGGAAGACAAATTGTAGAACCAGAAGACTTAGCCGCATATCCAATGACAACTCTGGTGAACTTTATTAAAGGGACTGGGTTAATGTTAAAGGATTGAGGTAAAATGGGAAATAGCACAATGGGCAATAGCCTATGTGCTCACGGGAACTAATCATAAACCGTTTCCGTAAAGAAAAAAAATACATATTAAGAGAAAATGAGAAACATATTTTTTTAAGTAAGGTCTACTTTCACAGATCTACTAGTTACATAAACCACAGTTTAGTAGTAAAAATATTTGCTTAAACAAACTAAATATTCAAATGCTTTTGAAAGAAATGTGAAATATACCGTAAAAATTCCAGGCGTAAATCGCAAAAATACGGTTGTATTTTTGCGATTTACGCCGGCAACTGAAAACGGTGAATGTTTTTTTTTCAAAGGCAAGGATATGATTAAATCTCGGCATGAAATACTTAATAAGCCTATCTGATTATCAAACCTCGAATTATTTGAAAGCCTCCGCTTTACTGTTGGAGAAATGAAAGGATTCCTAAAATTGCTGAATAAATCTTAATATTTATAAGCGGATTATGCAAATTTATTGAAAAATGTAAATCCAGTTTAGTTTTATTAAAAAAAAACGGAATGCAGGCATTTTGGCGTGCAGGTAACACTTGATTCGTGACGAAGCTCATAAAATTTAAGCTGTCATAAAAAAAATAATTGAAATCTCCTCGGATTAATGTTCCAGAATGATAAAATGTTGAAATTGAACTCAGGGGAATTTTTCGTTTCGTGAAGCTTATTTCCATGGATTTCAGGAAAACACCAATACTTTACTACAATATGTGACTGCATTAATGATATAGACTATGATGCTTTCCGAAATACAGGAGAAAGTGATATGGTAACCGACGAGTTCATCGAAAATCAATTCATCGAAAGCAAATTCATCGAAAACGAGTTCATCGAAAACCAATTCATCGAAAATCAATTCATCGAAAACCAATTCATCGAATGATCAATTCGTCGATTCGCCAATTCATCGAAAAAAGGTTAGATTAGTCTCCTTGTCCAAAGTTTTATTATCAATTTTTTTTATATATAAATTTATTGGCAACTTTTATTGACCAATGCTTTTTTAACTTCCCGGTCCGCTCGGCATTTCTCTCAAATATATACAACATACTTTTTTTCGATGAATTGGCTATTCGCTAAATTGATCATTCGATGAATTGGTTTTCGATGAATTAGCTTTCGATGAACTGGTTTTCGATGAACTTGTTTTCGAGAAACTCGTTGTCGATGAACTCGTTTTCGAAGAATTTGCTTTCGATGAATTGATTTTCGATGAATTCACCGCGAACCAAGTGATATATATAAATGAGTGTATGTTTGTTTGCTTGCTTGCTGTTTGTTGTTTATGTATCACAGGAAATATTTGAAACTTTCAAAATATCTTCTTTCCACCCTCGCAAAGGTTTCTGGATTATTACAACCACATGACAATACATCTGAAAAGTTTTTTTTAATCATTACAAAAACTCTTACGAAACCGTCAAACATGTTTGATGAATTTGAATGACATTTTGAAAAATAATCAATTGTTCAATCAAAATTAAATTTTCGGTGAGAGATATGGAGAGAGGAGAGGAACGCGGGAGGAGGGTTCGCGGGACCGGGAAGTGAGAGATGGAACAAGGAAGGCGGGGATGGTGATGAAATGATAAAAAAGCAGTTATAACTCTAGAACTATTTATTTTATTAAATGTAATTGGACAACGTAAATGACAGTGCACAATCTAGTAGACGAGAGAGCGCCACACACAGTTAACGGCAGTCAGGTGTATTAGACGCATTGCTAATAAATTCAGCGTAGGCGTTCATACTTCCATCAGATGGTGGAGAGGGGAAAAGGTCTTTAGAAGGGAGGGGGAGGCGGAAATGGAAAGGGACGAATGGGAAAGGACACGCAGGGAGAAACAATTTCTTTATTAAGTGGCATTGCAACGCATGCCGGGAACTCGCTAGTATTTTATAATTTAAAACGAAGGAAATAAAATATGTGTACAGCATGTTAGGTATTTCCTATACCTTTTTATTAAGAAAAGATCATTCATTTTGGTTGGGTAATTTGGCTTCAAATACAAATTTATATTTTGCGTGAAACAGGCCACGTTTGCGTTACTGCTGATAATTCTAGTTACTCAACTGGAAAAAAAACGTCTATAGCGATTATTCATAAATCGTCAAAACCTTTCTATGGCCATTGGAATAAAAACATTTTTTATTTATTTCAAAGGCAGTATCTTTAATGCAAATCTGCAAGTTTCTGAACGGAATATACATTTTCTAATCAGACCCCAGTAGAAAATAAGAAGGAAATCTGAATGGAACCAACAACAACCACCAACCAAAGTAATATTTTTATATGCCCGGCATTTTACCTGTGCCTGTGCTTTGAATGTAGGCTTAAATTTGATTAATTTAATAGAGTGGTTCATGTCCAATGTTGCCAGAAATTCAAAATATTCTGAAAGTGATTTGAAATGTTCTCAATAAAATAATGTGGAATGTTTCCGATAAAAGTAACGATTGCCCGAAATTCATCCGACCTAACGTCAATATCCTGAAATGTTTTTATTAATACTTATTATATTTTTTGCTCACTGTCAGTTGAGGGTGTTAGGGTGGTTACTCAATTTTAGTCATGGTGAAACAGATGATGTTTTGGAGAAAATGATTTTTAAAACAATACACATTATTTGTACAGGTGGCTGGTTAAGTCGTCAAGAGGAGGGTGAGATATTCGGCGGTGAGAGGTCAATTCGAAATTGATTTTGCGTAAATCTCCAATTCTATGTAAGTTTGAACTATTTAATAGAAACTAATCACTTATTCGATAAAATCTATGGAACTAAAATATTACATAAAAATGGAATTGGAATCAGGATAAACAATCTAGAAGCCCTTGAAATTAAGAAAGCCGTTAATAAAATTTAACATATAATTTATTAATCAAATACATTTAACCGATAGTCCAATATTTAGATTATTCCGTTAACCCCCGCTGAAACTGTTTTCTTCCCCCCCTTTCTTACCATTTTATAATAATTTGTCTTCATTTCTATTTGTATCTCTTTCTGTTACCAATAAGATGTCTTCTTTTTAATATTGTATCTCTTTTATTCATTGCTTAATTTTCTTTTATATGTATTTATAATTGCTTGATAATTAGACACAAACATACTTATGTGTGTCTGTGTGTAATTATCTTTAGTTAATTTAATACACCCAGAGCTTTCTAAACGAAAACTGGATGGCTGTCATTTATTAATTCCAATAAATGTGGTGTATTACAAAGTGAGTGTTTTTAAAAAAAATTTAATATATAAAAAAAACCCAAAACCCTAAAGTTTTATCTTTCTTCGAAAAAAAACATGTATCGTTCATGAGAAAGAGGGAGAGGTCACAATGGATCTATTACAAGTAAGCCCAAGGGGGGCTGCCTTGCCACAGCTGCTTTCAAATTAAGAATGACGTCAAAGGAAATCTAATCCACTACGATGAAATCACAAAAATTATTCATAATTGTGATAATATAATCAATGGACAGAACTAAAGTTTTATTGAAAAGTCATAAGTCTACGCTCACGCCCAAGCCAATGAAGTTTCGAGACGTTTTTGAAGGCACCTATAGGTACCCAGTGCAACTTACTAAGACGGATGTTTCACAGAATTTGAACAATTCACCAAATTTAAGAATATAAAAGTCAAGTCCTGTGAAAGTTCTATTCAAGTTACGTTATTATTTCATTGTGGGCCGGTTGTCTAGTATTTGAATTTCAACAGAATTTGAATAGGACTTTTACAGAACTTGAATATTAACTTTGAAATTGGATGAATTGTTCCAATTCTGAGAAACAACCGGTATTTTGTTGAACAGGAGGCTACCGCCAGGTCACTTGGAAAAGTTACACCCTTTATATGTCTTGATTTTATTTGATAAATTAGTGTAAAAAAAAAATTTAATAAAAAAAAAAAAAAATGGGGTTAACGAAATTTTAATCAAAATAAAAATGTAGGGGGGGGGGGGGGCATCGGTACCTACTGCACAGGGCGCCAGATTTCGTAGATCCGGCCCTGTCTTTAGAGCACAGGCGTCGGCGTCGGGTGAAATTGGATGAATTGTTCCAATTCTGAGAAACAACCGGTATTTTGTTGAACAGGAGGCTCTGCATAATATATTTTTTGAATAAATGTAAATTTTGAATAAATAATAACTAACCCCTCTAATCAAAATTTTAAACCTTAGAAGATCAATTTTGTGCTAATGAAATTAGAATTTCTTCAATAATTGTAAAATCACCTTGTTGCGTCATTTTAATTAAATGAAAATAATAACCTATTTTATATGATTGTTGAAACTTCTTAAGTCCTTTGGTGTACTTACGTCTTTAAGTTTTTGTGTGTTTCATTCCTCAAAAATTAAAAAAATTCTGTCAAACAAATATCTCTCCATAATTGCACGGTCTCGCGTCGTGCGTCATAAAAAAATAAAAAAATTGTATGTATATAAAATCGTCTTTAAATAGCAATTTTAACAATACGACTATAAGAAATCATTTAGGTAATATTTTTTTTTATCTCAGCTCAGATAAAAGAAAATGTGAAATAATATTATGTTTATAAGTAAGGAAGATTTAAAGGAGAACGCTTCAAGAACTTTGGAAATAACTCCCTTGAAAAGTTATTTTAAGGACTTACATAAAACTGTGCTTTGAAATGCTCAAAGATTCGGAAAGTTGGTGGTATTTTAACAAATGTGATTTGAGTGTAGCGTTTGAGTGTACGAGTATGTCTTGAGAAAGTGTTGTTTGGAAAAGAAGCGGGAAAGTAAGTTTAAATTCTACTTAAACAGTTAAACGTCAACTCGTGTTTTAAACATTTTATTATTTGTTCGTACTTATTTCGCAAAGTCTGTGAAAAGTTAACCGAGTAACTGGCGCGTGTAAAATATTATGTGAGTTGATTTTTATTGATTCTGATGATGGAGTCGGTGCGCTTAAGAGGGTCGGAGTATAACAAGTGTATTCGTAGTTAAATGGTTAGGTACCTATCCGCACTTTTGGAAGTTGTTATGAAAAATTCTCAAAATGGAAATTAGATTTTGGTCAAATAATACCTATTCATTTTCGTTGACCGTTCTTTAAAGGTAGATAAAATAATAGATAAAATAGCTATATTAGATAAAAATGTTTGAAATATATGTCATACGACATAGATACAATAGATACGATAAAAAATGGATCAATTACATAAAATAGATAGGCAACGAAGATAAAATAGATGAAAAATATATACAGTTTTTACCTTATTATTTACATTTTTACATAATATGTTTTGAAAATATTTTTACATATTAATATTACATTTCATTATGTTGGGTGTAAGGTAGGTTTGAGAAGGTGAAACTGTTGTTTGGTAATATTGTATGTTTCGTGAACACCTCACTAGGAGAACCTGTGCTGAGGTGTTTACGTGTTTATGATTAAGTGTGACAAGTACAAGTAGGTATTTATGTGTTGTAGTAGAATGCTAGTTTTTTTTTTTTTTTTTTACATTTTAATGATAATTCTACATTGATTATTTAGAAGAAAAAAGTATATAAGGTAAAAATATATGTACATATGAATAGTTGGTAAATTCTTGAAAGATATGTTTATTTATTTTACGCTTTTTATAGTTTGGTTATGTTTGGTCAGGGATTAAAGTATTTTGAGTAAAGTGAATATCTTGATTTTTGATCCAGGCTGTGATATGTTTTTTGTGAATGTTTGTAGATGTATTTGCAGTTACTAGTTGTTTCAGAGTAATGGGCAGATAATTAAAAAAGTTTGGTTGCATAATACTGAAAAGGTCTTTGTCCCTGTGTGGTGAAGATTAAATAGTTATTTAGATAATTTAGATAAAAATGATCAAAAAAATTAAGTAAATAAAACAGATCAAATAAGTCAAATAGATCAAATAGATCAAAATTAACAAATTGATTAAAATAGATAAAAATGATCAAATGGATCAAATGGATCAAAGAGATCGAATAGATCAAATAGATCGAATAGATCGAATAAATTAACCCTCGATTCTGTGCAGAAATGGGCGGTCCACTTGATAATTTTCCCATTTTAACAAACAGATAGCAATCTTTGGACAGCGCCGGATCTGCCATACGTTCAAAAACATGCAAAAAACCTGGCGCCAACTCCGAAGGGGCGCCGTGAGAAAATAAATATAGAATTAAAATTTAGTTATAATATTCCCTGAATCGTTTCAAAATTACCCATAGTACGAAATAATGATTACGCTCTAGCATCACTTTCCAAAGAAACAGAATGCGCACGCTTAAATAAACCAGTCATGCGCACGCATCAGATTGGTTTACGGCTTAAGAATTTATAGTCAGTTACAGAATTTTTTTACAAATTCCATATATTTAGTTTAAACGTAAGATCTATTTTTCCATATATCTTTTACCGTCTTTTACGATGAATGAGTGCGATCCAAATTCAATAATCAATCACAGCGCGATGTTTTTGTTCAAGAGAACAAACAAACCGACCGCCTTTTAAGTTAGCGTACGCTCGCTATTGTTTTATTTTGTACGATTTAAGTCTCTAGGAGAAGGTAGTTATAGACCATTTTCTTATGAAATCTTCAGTAAATTCCATTAACAAAAACATCACACGGTTTGCAGGATGCAACGTGTTACGTGTTGACAGTTTGATCATTGCAGATCATTGATTTGACATATTATTGAAAGTTCGTTAAATGTATAATTAATATCTATTAGATTTGTTGGATCTGTTATTTCGCGGTGTCAGTGTAAGCGTCTTTCGTAAGCCGTTGATACCATACGTCACTGTTTAGTGTTTGTATGGTGTTTGTTCGCTCAATTTGGTGTTTGTTCGCTCAACACGGGAAATGCAAGGTACAAATTTGAGGTTATATTCTTATTAGTCAGAAGCTGTAGATGCTATTCTTGTGTTGTACGTTGCCATGAGAACGTATTTGTATTTGCTTTTTTCTATTAATATTCGCGTTGGGTATATACATAAACGCAGTAAATCTCAAGAATGCCTAATGGATCTAGTTCAGCTAAACCACCCGCATTGTCTCGTAACCTATATTTTAAATCATGGTACGAGCACAAACAAACGATTCGTTGTATTATTTTAAAGCATAACTTGCAAAAAGAGTTTTTCCTAAAATAATTAAAATAACACCATAATTTTATGTTTACCCAATAGATTCATAGAGTATAGGGCTCCTGGCGATTCTCTCTTTAAAAAAAAACGACTGTGAGAGCTACCGCCAGGTCACTTGGAAAAGTTACACCCTTTATATGTCTTGATTTTATTTGATAAATTAGTGTAAAAAAAAAAATTTTATAAAAAAAAAAAAAATGGGGTGAACGAATTTTTAATCAAAATAAAAATGCCATCGGTACCTACTGCACAGGGCGCCAGATTTCGTAGATCCGGCGCTGTCTTTAGAGCACAGGCGTCGGCGTCGGGTGGGAATACTATCCTTGTTCTACCGGTATATCTATGGAGGATGCTCCGAGGAATCAGCGTTATTGATCCCCTCGGCACCGGTGCATAATGGGGAAACACGCCAAACGCGAAACATATACACGGTTGACATTTGTCACATGAAAACGGGTCGCTTCTTCAACTCGTTCTCGAGTTCAACAGCTCGGCTGCGGAACGATTTGCCGACCTCCGTGTTTCGGGCTTTCTACAATACGGGTCTCTTCAAGACCAATCTTCACTCCTTTCTCTTCTCGAAAAGACCCTCCACACAGCATCTCAGATGACATAGGCCCTAAGAGAAATCATTTTTCTCAAGGTCTCCTGCGTGGAGTTAATGTAAAAAAAATATCGAATAGATCAAATAGATAAATCCACCAGGGTACCGCTAACTGTCAAGGGTTTGTTCATGGTTGATTGATTGTAAATCAATTCGTTTCCTGTTTCTTTATTAATTCCTGTCATGATGTGAAGTTGTACAACAATTTTTATTTTATTTCATGTTGTTTTACTTTCTCTTATTAAATCTTTTATGAATATGTAAAATGCTCCGTAGTTTTATATTTAGCCAAATACAGATACTAACAAGATACAAGTTCAGTAAACAATCAAGAAAATAAAATGCTAATATATGAAGATCTGCGACAAAGCAGATGTGAAATTGATACACAATATGTTAATATTTATTAATACAGTAGCAAGTTTCGCTAAAATGTGCTATTGATTAATATTAATAACTAAGTCATTGTTTAATACTTAATTATTTATTTCTTCGTGTTCTCCTTTAAAACGACAATAGACGCTAAAATATATTCAGAATCTTAACGACGTAAGTAAAAAAGTCGTGTGTACAAATTGCGACTCGCGACCCGAGTATTGGACGGACCTACTGTCGAATTTGACCTATCAAAGAAAAGAAGAAGACAAATAATGTGGGAATCTTAACGATGTAAGTGAAGAAAACGTGTAAACAAATATACGCCCGCGGAGCGGGCGGCGTATTGGACGAATTCACCCTAGCAGGCCTGGAGATTCGCCTTTCGGCCGCGTTCATTTTTATTAATTCTGAAGAACGTGTTACAAATATTTAAAATGTGTCTCCATGTCTCACTTCCGAAGTTATTAATTTATCTTTATTTTTATTTTAACTTTATGAGTAAAACCTCAAATTGTAATATTTAATTAAATGAAGACAATATAAGCGAAACTCAATCGAAAATCTGAAAACAGAAAAATCAGAAAAAGATATATTCGAGTCCCAGATGTGTCAATATCTTTTTCTGATTTTTCTGTTTTCAGATTTTCGATTGAGTTTCGCTTATATTGTCTTCATTTAATTAAATATATTAATTTATCGCCTAGAAAAATAAAATGTGGTGCTTACCGCTAACTTTATAGTTGAAAAACGGGTTACAAAGTTTTAAAATCATTCTACGTAAAATATATTAATGGTAAGGTATTGTTTTTATTAATCTTAAATACAAAGAATTTATATACCCAGTGTTCTGTTGGATTTAAAAAGTTATTTGAGTTACGAATTCGCCAGAAATTATTAAAATGTGAGTTTAGAGCAAACAAAAATTATTATAATTGTGTACCGCCTTAAACGATTTTACACCAAAACATAACGATGAAGATATCAAATTTGATGTTCATGTAGGTATAAAAAGTTTACCGGTTTGATACGCGTCGAAAGATAGTTGCCGAATTGTCAGTAAGTGACGTTGGAGATATCCATGGTGAATTGACAATGGTAACAGCAATAATTGAAAAACGTATCGATTATTATATGTACTTATGTATTATAAAACCATGTATAGCAAAGACGTTACATACTTTAGACGCGGGGTAGAAATCTCAAAGTGGGAAGCCAAACGCAAGACAATTGTACTGTTCTCGATTTCTAGTACTTTAGTACTAAACTGTCACTCGTCAAGTAAGGTCATGTCTTACCAGTAGGAAAATTGCATTTAAAAAGCGCCAAAATGCCCTCCTGTATGATGAGAAAATGTTTCCATTACACGGCAAACATTAGTAAAAGTGAAGAAATAACATTTAATTTATATGTACACACAAATTACTTATTATTATCGATTATTATAAGAAATACAATTAATTTTCATGTTCCCCGTCCGACAATTTTGTACGTCATTTGAGAAAAAACACACATTCTTTAATTGTCTTATGGTACGGTCACACTGAGGTCAACTTCAAACATTCGGACGATTGCGTAGAAGTGTGGTAGTTCACGCGTTGGAAGTTTGGCTTCAGTGTGAATGTAGCATAACTTTTTAATATATGAATAACTTTTGAATTAAGAAATTACTGAAAACAAAAGAGTGTTTCTTACTTGCCACATTATTTTAAAAGCATGTGAGACTATGGTGAGTCTATTTATATAACGTCATTGATGTATAGGTATTGATTCGATTCGGAAAGTGTTTCAATACATACGTCAGATGCTTCTAAAATTATCCAGTAGTAGATTAATAATATTGTTGAATTATTTCCTCCGTACAACGCTTTGTATTTCCTGGATAATCTTTCGAGACATGTTCTTCGTAAGTTTCATCCTTCCAATCATCTCTCCTAGGATGTGCTTTTTCCAAGAGCTGAAGTTTTGAGACCACCTTTGATAGAGTGACAAGGGAATTCCCTCTAGCCATTAAATCCTCTGCGATGTGAAACAAATAAAATGAAAGTATGATTGAAGATAAACAATTTGTCCGGTCAACCGATGTGCTCAGGAAGAAAACAGGACTAAAACATGAAAGTGGAAATAAAATTTGAAGGAAAACAATAATTACTTTATTGAGTATTTCACTTCGAAAGTGAAATTTAAAAAAAATGGGGTTCAGAGAGAGGAGGGGTTAAAACATCATGACAAAACAAACTTATAACCTTTCTATTTTAGAAAACTTAGGAAGGCTGATATAATTTGCGTATTCAAAATTATCTCATTAGAAATGCCTCCCATGTAAAATTGAATGATAACCGATGTCGCCACTGACTTATTACCTTTTGGTACTAGCCTATTTAGAACGCGGTATGTCCTTTTTAAGGTAAGGATAAACTGCGCCCATGTACGCAACGTGTGCATTATTACGTTCCCAGTACAAAGGGCACACTTGTCCTACGCACGCAATGCAAATTTGAAACGTAGTATCGCGATATATGATGAAGTAATAAATCACTTCATTTCGTCTTACCAAATCTATTGGTTGCTTATCTCCCATTTTAAAACACAAGTCAGTGATCGCCAAAACACAAATAACCTTAAAGGTCTAATCAACTCGTTGGAAGGCTTTCCACCAAAGCCATCTTTCTTTCAGACGTCCCACGCTTTGGACAGCGCAAATCAGCGTTGGGCCCATGGGAACCGTGGGATTGCGCAGCGTGCGACAATTATTGACTGAAGCGTCTATTTTAATAGAAAATTTATGGATATGGATAGTGGTCCAGATATATGCCTTGCATAAATTGCGTACGTGGGCCTAGTATTACATTCATTACCTTTACACGATGCCATGCCAACTCAGAATCAAGTCAACTCAACACCTCTTTGAAAAGTCATTAAAAGCTATGAAAAAAAAAATTAAAATAGCCCACAAGCCTAACCTAACTTAACCTATTTAATAATTTTTTTTTCATCAGAGTCTCCCGTGATTTTTTACGGATCTGCTAGTAAATAAATAATTGTTACTCATACCCATATTTGATAAATTCGAAATGGTTGAAAACAGTTTCCATGTGAAACTACTTCGAATTGGATCGATGAGAAAATAGTTCTTGAAGTTGGCATTTGCAGAAGAACTTTATGCAGCCTTGTGTACCCTGTCCTCAACAGGGTAGTAAAACCTACTTGGGAGATGAGGCACACAGATTTGCCCTTTGTAGGATTGGTGGAGACTCTACCCATCATTTTAATATAACTTATTATATGGGAGAAAACCAATCATTATCCTTTTCATAAAAATATTTGAAAACTTAGCAGAATTCCAGCGCCAAAATAATTTAGCTTGAAATTTGATCATAAATGTACTAATTTTCAAATATTTTAAATTTTAGCGCAAATTCCGATGGAATCTGGAATGGATAACCCAAAGTTCATTTCATGAAACACAAAATTCTGAAAACTTTTTCCATCTTTTGTTTTATTTTCCATAAACCAATGCAGTTTGGAAATTCTGATGTTCATCAATACGAAAACAGGGTAAAACCTTTAAACCTTTAACTGCTTTTGACTATCTGAAAAGGGGAAAGGCGTCTATCCCCGGATAATGACCTGCCGCGGACAAGTACATTTCCAATTTTTTATAAAAAATATACGAAGTTTAATCGATGAGCTGTTTTAAACCACGGTGTGTTTTGTTTAGCAAATAATTTATTTATATTTAGTTAATAAATTGATGTACGTGATAATATACATCATGGACGTTGTGTATCACAATTAACTGTGTATAATAAATTCAAATAAGATAGAAATCAGCGTCAGACGATTGCAAATGAGACAGAGTACGTGCTAAATGAACTCAATTGAACATTTGTTTCCATTCTTATTTGTATGGAAGGCACTTCTAGTTTTCTTCACTATCCTACATTTGTGGAATGTGCGCTATTTAAAAATCGCGAAAAACTGCCTTAGACTTAATTGTGTGTTGTCAGTAATTAGTAATCAGTGAGAATTTGATAATGTATTTTCCTGTGATTTTTACACAAAATTTTCTATAAATTTGAAATCTTTATTTGGGTACCCATTTGTACGTGTTTGGTATAAATCTAAGTATATAAACTGTCTGTATTAGGTCAATTGAAGAGAAAATTTAGCGAATTAGCGAATTTTCTTTCCAACTAGCGAACAGCCAGATAGCCCCATAACTATATCAAGACTTTACTCGAACTGAGGAGCCCTGAAATATCGTAGAAATCGGCCTTGGGCTAACCCGTTCAGAGGAAGTAGATGCCGTATATTTATTCTTAGCACATCGATTGATTCTTTCTCCCACTCTTGGAAACTCACTCATGTAAATCCCAACTTTCAAAGTTGGTGTCAAGTCTGATATAAAAAATTAAAGACCTTTAGCCATACTGTCAACGATAACAGAAAAATTGAAATAATTAAAAAAAATCGCATAGGGTAACAATTATTATAAGCAATAATTATCAGCCTGAAACACTCATCCATGACGCCAACGGGACCGTTGGCGTCATGTATCTTTTCTCGGAAGATTTTTCAATGTGGATGAGTGTTTCAGGCTGATAATTATTGCTTATAATAATTGTTACCCTTTGTGTTATGCATAAAAATCTTGTCTTAAACGTTACTTTAACAATTAAAAATAATAAAAAATCACATCACAAAATTATGCCTTTTTTAGGAGAAAACCAAAACGGCTTTATGACAAAAAAATCACAATATAAAATTGGTTGATATTTTCACGGACTGGACTCGAGATACCAAACAGACCCATACGAATTTTGCCATTAATTTTGAGTTAATTATGATATTTCACTACTAACAATGTTCAAAGTTGGCTTTGATCAAACGATTATCTTCTTCGCATTCTCTTTAAAATCCAGAGGCCAATATGTGTTAATAAATGTACATGAATTTAAACCATTTTCTATTCCTCTGGGGTCACGCCTTGGTCCTCTTTTGTTGCTCATACTGACCGACGACATCCAGATCTGCGTAAAATATGACAGATGTCTTCTATTTGCGGATGACCTCAAACTTTTGATGGAAATAATCTCTTATAAAGACCGATTACAAATACTATCTGACCTTGATACTGTGGCGTAGCAGAGTGGTCAGAAAAAATAAGTTAGAATTTAATATTTAAAAAAATGTGTAATAATGACCTAAGCTCCTAGAAGCCTTTAGTTTTTGATTATAGCATTAAAGGATAAACATTATACCGAGACAATGGAGTTAACGTTACTACTTAAAAATGACGAATTTAAAAGTTTCAAAAAATCCAATCATTTAATTGAAAAACCGTAACATTTTTAAGGGACGTACTTGACTTACTTTAACCAGTAATTTCTAACATTATTTGGAGTAAAAAATGTAAATGAAATTTTGGTCTCCGGTGACTTTTTGGATGACTTTTAAAAAAATGTTTTTTTCTTCAAAATTAAACAATTTATTTGTTGTATTTCTTAACTATATACATTAACCACATTAAAAGTATATTGAAGAGTAAAACTCTTCAAAACAAAATGTCTAAAAAACATTTTTCCGCATTTCGTCACTCCTAACCCCACCTTTAACTGTCCAACACTTCCCATTTTTGTATGTTTTTGTAGAAAAAACATCAAAAATGTCACCGGAGACCTAATTTTATTTACATTTTTTACTCCAAATAATGTCAGGAATCCCTGGTTAAAGTAAGTCAAGTACGTCCCTTAACATCCTGTATAAACAATAATAAATGTCAAATAATATTCGCGTGACGTTCTTTTTGCGAACCCGTCTAAAAAGCATATTTATGCAAAGGTGAAAACGGTAGAGAAAATGTTTGATTTAAAACTGAAAAATGTTGTTCCCATCTTACGAAAATAGAATACAATGGTTGTCAATCATATTTATTTTTCGACACTTCGTTTAAGGACAAAAAATAATGTAACGCTCACACGGTGAAAGAGGTTTAGCAAAACATACCTACCTCTAATATACGTTTGGACAATTATCCCGTAAGAATTTCTATCCCATTTTGCAGGTCCCATTTTCCAATAGGGTCACCAAGGTGAGTAAAAATAATGTCACAAATATATTATGCATCGGAAAATGTGTCGAGGGTCTTGCACGTAAAATATATAAAAAAAATATTTTTATCGATACAAGTAAAAAGAATAAACATACCACGAAACATAAACGTATGTGTAACTAAATTTCATAACGACAACCTGATTTCCCTTCAACCGAACCGTATTCAAATTATGAAACATATTCGCTAATGAGTACACTTTTAAGAAAGCCAAGAATATTTAAAGATTATTTTGATGTGACCATTGATTTGATATCCAACACCTCTGCCGTAGGTCACCCCAAGTGGTTCGCTACGTTCGGTGACTTGGCAAGGGCGCCCGGGTTTATAGGGCGAGGTTTTTCCGAGTTTTAGCGGCAGTTGCGCCTGCCCACTTGCTGGGTGGCAGACCGGATCGGGATGGCCGCTTGAGGGAGATTTTTTGAATTCTTCACCAGCACTCTCTCGGAACATTGTCTTGCACCCCACAGTGGGAGGGTTTGTTCGTTATTCCTGAACACACTGACCGCCAGATTCCTTTCCAGGGTATAAGGGATGAGTAGGAATCTGGGTATCAGTGTATCCAGGTGTGACGGACATATGAATCCATCCCTCCACTGCGTTGCAAAGCGATGTTTCGAAAGAGTACGGCTGGAGAAGTCAAACGGACTCGCTCAACCAATCTCTCCCGATCCGGCCTGTCATGCAGCTGGTGGGTAGACGTACCCGCCGCCAAGACGCAGAAAAACCTCGCTCCATGAACCCGGGCACCCTTGCTAAGTCACCAAACGTATCGAAAAACTTGGGGTGACCTTTGTATACCTATGTGACCTATATCTCATAATAGAATCCCGTTTGACTTCAGGATCGAGCATAGAAGAACATTGGAGGAAGACACTGGCTCCCGCAATTTCAGGACTGATGGACTAATAAGATATCAATTAAAGTCTTTTTCTTGTTTTTATGAAGACTAATTATCTAATGATGCCTACTACTTTTTTATTTTTTAATTTTTTTTTATCATTACACTTTTATTTTATAAATACCTATGTTTTTAATATATGTACTTACACTCTATATATAATGTGTGGGATTGCAATAACCTCCCCACATTCTGGAATAAATACCATTTTTATTATTATTATGGCAGAGGTGTTGGTTTTCCAATAAATGCTTCCCCGGGCAGCGGTACCCATATCCGCCTCCCAAATTGATTACATGTTTCCTTCAATCATTGCCTACTGCTTCACCCTTTTTTCTTCCTCTATTGTCGTTACGCCAAATCACACTTATTTGTTTCTCTGGCTATATATTTTCTTTTTTGTAACTTTTGTCTGTCTCCTTTATGTGAAATTGAATTATGACGTCAATCAGGTAATATTTGATGGAATTTTCGTAAAAAAATACCACGCAGTATGATTTGCGGCAAGCGCTTGACGATGCGTTTGTATGGTTTTAAAAATAACAAAACTATTGGAAAGTGTTGTACATAAATATATATTTATTCAAATTACCAACTTCATAAGGTTAAATCTCGGATTAGTCTTATGTTAATCGTATAATTTGCCAGTAATCTCATCTCATCACGCATTTACCGAAATACAACTGTTAAGCATTGAAAATAATCAGACCAAAGTAAACAAAAAATAAAACATTCTACCAATATTTTACCGATGCAATCCTCGTATACAGTCATTTCGGATTTCAAAATAAGTTATTTTTTTAGATGTGATATCTGCCCTGATGATGGACACTGTAACGATGTCCGAAGTGTTGGCTAAAGGAGGAGGTAGCGCAACACGGCATAACACCCCAAAAATAAATAACAAAAATACTTTTGGCCGTGAAAATCCAAAATTATATCTTGAGTTATTTTGATTACAACATAACGATGGATGTCTCATTGAAAAAAAAATCAGCATGTTAATGATTTGAAGTACGCCTAATATGGAAAAACTTAAAAAGTAAAAAAAACGACTAAACCATAGACATCCAAATTTAATAGACCAGAAGATACAGATAAGGGGTAAAACCAAACTATGGGGGGCGAAGAGGGGAAAGATGACTGTGATTCGTTAAAAAATCAATCTGACAGTATAAAGGCATCTCGCATTATAATATCACCATTTAGTTCTTAAAAGCAAAATCTGCTTTTGAATGAATAGACCTTTTTACACGGGAGCGCGAATTGCTCGCCACGTTATTAACATATTTGTGAAGTCCAAAAGCGGCAAAGTAAAGTTCGCCGATTTTCACAGAGGAATATTTTGTTGCCGTATTTAATTAAGACACTTTTAAAAATGTTTCATAATTTACTTACCCCTGTAACCAGCGACGAGCTCACGGAGAACCGCCCACATTCGCTATGTTCACATATTTTAGGGTATAGCATGTATAGCACAAGCTCTCATTTTTGCCGTGTTATTTCGTAGAATGTACGATGTGAGCTAGGCGCTGGTCAGGACAAGAATGATGACGTCATATTTTTTAGATTCAAGCGAGGCTCTTGTAAGTCCAGCCGGCTCCATGGAACCGGTATGGGGAGGGGGAAATAATACGCTTTTATCACTTAGGGCAGGTCCAGATATATTCATACGTCCATGGACTAAACAAATAAAAAAAGGTTCATGTCGGATTTCAAATTGACCATAGATTTGTTCGTAGCTAAGGAGCTTATCATTTTTATTAAATTTCGTCAAACTCACTAACAAGACAGCAGTATTCGAATAGCTGACCGCATAAATTATGATTTTTTTTTCAACTGAGGCCAAATATTTACGACTTCTCAGCACCGAGAACAGTTAGAACATTTTGCATTTACAAAAAACAATGAATCATTTTTCCCAAGAAAACAACGCGAAAACATTTCATTGTTTTATAAAAACACCGGTCGTAATAATAATAATTCATTTTCAACGGTCGCACTTACCGGAAGTAATGGTGGATAGGCCTCAAAACGCTTCCGGTTTTACCAGGAAGTGCGGAGAACGGCGCAAAACGGAAATAGCTCGGGATAACAGGAATTAATGTTTGGCAGATGGGCAGAGTGAAAATAAAATAAAACTCAACGCACAGAACTTGTAATAGTTAATCACTTAGTTAGGGGAAAGTTATACAGGGCTTGAAGCGTTTGGTGTTTTTGTGTCCTTCAAAATATGGTGGAAAACCCAACGGTTATATTATGTTTTTAGATAACTAAAGGATTAAAAAACTTTTGGAGCCGAGTCTACGCTTCGACATAATTTAAAGAATATTCAACATTCTACTTTTTTATAACACATTTCTCTTGAAAACTTTATTATTAAAACTTTGTTATTTTTGAAGAAAATATCTATACATTTGGCACGCCAAAACGGTATTCATATTAAATTCCTTAAATAGAAAAAAAAAATGCAAAGTTTGCTCCGGTTCCCGGCACGCGTTGCAATGCCAAATTTAAAGAAATTGTTTTTCCCTGAATCACCTTTCCCGTGCATCCCCGTTCCCCTCCCGCGTCCCCTTCCTATCTAGCTTTATAAATTATAGGCTATATGTTATTCTGATGTATGAGATATATTATTGTAAAGTTTCATTAAAATCCATTTAGAAGTTTTTTTGCGTGAAAGATTAAAAAACACAAATCACATACAAACTTTCACGTTTATAATATTAGTAGGTAAGAAGATATTATTTTACAAGTTATATTTATGAAAACAAATTACAGTGTTTCTTCAAACGTCATTTAAGACATTTCCCAAGAGATTTTTGCTCTATTTTAAATGAGCAGTGTTTTATTAAACATTTTTACAATTTTCGCTTAAATATTGCCGTTTTTAATATAAGCGCGCTCCCTCTAACATTCTTATTAACATAACTCCCCTTCTTCTTCTTTTTGCTTACTGCCGGGCCTTAAACCGCCTAGCGACCGATTTTTACAAATTTAACCTAAAAAATTCAAACTTTGGACTCGATTTACTCGAAAACGAAGGCACAAGCCAAAAAATGTTTCTGAACACTGCACGCGAACAAGGTTTTTATAGTAAAGGACATTATAAGCTTTTTTAGCTTGTAAATCATTCGAATACTGATACGATTTAGGACTTAAGATTTACAAGTGTCCGGTGCTGGCGGAATTGTGTAATCCCTGTTTGGGGAAAGTTAAGCGGATAAAAGAAATAGGAGAAGGATGAAAAGTGTTAGGTTGGGGTGCAGGTACCCAGCTATTCACATTTGGTCACTAAAGATATTTAAAGCCATTCCAAGCAGCCCAGCGTTTTCTTATACGTAGCAAATTCGGTAAGAGAAAGCATCGAGGCATTAACTTCAATTGAATTCAATCGCTTTTTGGACAGTGCCTTTTGGACATTTAGAAAAAAAAAAAAATAATAATATTTATTTCACATAAAATTATACAATGAAACATATATGGAAACTTTGACTAGCCAGCTAGGAATGGATCCTGTTTTAGGCCAGTCAAATTGACAAATTTAGTTCATATCATAATTTCATATTACATTGATTAATTATATAAACATATTATTGATTGAATGAAACAAGTGTTACGATTAAATTCCTCGTAGAAGCTTTAGTTAATAACTACAATTTTGAACTCATAAAAAACAGAATAAGCGAAGAGAAAAAACAATGTCTTAAAGTACAAATTTAGTATCGAATGCTTGTTTAACAATAGATAAATGTTTGGTCATTTAAATCGCTTGCAAAAATTGAGAATCGAGACATTCTTCAAGCGTGATGACAAAATCCATATTATAATTAACGTGGATGTTTAAACGTGATTACAAAAAATAATTATAATTATAATTAACGTGAGTGACGTATCCCTCAACTTTACGAGCGGGTAAAGAAACTCAAAAAGAATGTGACTCGAAAAGGATGCAGCAAATGAATAAAAACAATTTGTATATAAATATTTCATAAGTTAGATAGTGTATAAATAGTGACATGACAGAGTGGTTGATAACAAATTGTATTTATTTCCCTTTCCTTGCTTCATTTTTTCATCCTACTAAGATATTTTCCCTTAGAGCACTTAATATAAAATAAAACCGGTAAAGTAAATAAAATCCAGATGGCAATGTTAAAAAGAAAGATCACCGCAGGACTTGAATGTAGAACAATGGGAAGGGTATTGATAAAATAATAGACAATTATGTTCTGAAGTTATAAGTACGTGTTTTTGTAATATTACGTATAGTACGTAATTTTGTATAAATTATATTTGTACGTATTTTGTATAAATTATGGTTTACATAAAATGCTTCTTACGATTCAATAAATAAATCATGATTAAATTTTAGGACTCAACAAACCATGTTTTATATTAAGCTTATGTAATTCCATACACGGAGTTACATGCGCAAATTCATGGCATTCGAAATGTGGATCTACAGAAGAATACTTAAAATAAGCTGGATGGACAGGGTCACGAATGAAGATGTTATGGTTCGGATAAATAAAGAAAAAGAAGTTATTAAAACTATAAAAATCTGTAAACTTTAATATCTTGGACATGTGATGAGACATCCAGAGAATACGAGATCTTGCATCTTATAATGCAGGGGAAGATTGCCGGAAGACGGGGCCCTGGAAAAAGGAGAACCTCATGGTTGAAAAACCTTAACAGTGGTTTGGCCAGTCTGCTGTAGAGCTGTCCCGGGCCGCAGTAAATAAAGTCCGCGTAGCTAACATGATAGCCAACATCCGTTGAACGGACAGGGCATAAGAAGAAGAAGAATGCCACACATTTCTATTCGAAATAAAGAATTAGATTTGTTGTTGTTTTTTTTATATATTTATTAAAAAAATAAATGTAACCATTAAATTATGTCAAGTCAAATAATAACGAAGGTCAATGTATATCCACATTCAGTTTTTTGATTCCATAAAGCTTGATTTGATCCCTCTGCCAGTTGATCCCTCGGACTTGATCCCACAGAGGATTATTTCTGTTATACTTCCTCCCTGGTTAACGTATGCAAAGAGATATACGGATTAATAACAAAAATAGTTTATAACTTATAACAAATGCTGCAGACATCTCGTGTGGAAATACGCCATACAAATGTTTTTGCTAACAGTTAGACCGTGTCCCTTAAGGACTCTGCAGATAGGATGTACCGCCGAATAACTAAATACGACGTACTTATATGTCCTTCCTCAACTTTCTCTGAAATCACCATTCCTTCAGCCTCCCAACCCCAAATGGGAATACCATACTGATTTCGGGGAATTGAGAGTATCGCATAAAAGAGATTATATGAGCACGGCCAGATACTTTTATAGATGCTGACCGGATCTTTAATTGGTCATTGGAACATAAAAAAAAAATTGTATAATTTTTTTAATATATTTTCTAACTAAGTAACCATTACGCAGTTTTCCCCGCAGGGGTAGGCAGAGATGACGGACGGATGCCAAACAACTCGGTCTTGGCACACACTCTTTGCCTCACTCACATTCATACATCGTCTCATAATACTCTTATTTTATTCTGAATTTTGACGTGGCCCTACTCAAGTATCTGATTCATTTGATCGTGCCATGTCTTCCTCGGGCGTTTCCGACTTCTTCTTCCATTCACATTTGCGTCGTATATTCTTCTCACACTATTTTCTTCTTTTATTCGCTCTACATGCCCAAACCATCTGAGGGTCCCTTTATAAATCTTAGGTAGGTTAAAAATTACATTGATGGGAAGGCCCGAATGTATTATTACCCAACTGTCAAGTAGGTTAAAAATTAAATTGATGGGAAGGCCCGAATGTATTATTAAAGCCACAATTGATTGCATAAATTTGACTGCTAAATTATTTATTTGCTAGTTGGGATCGGCTCATGTTGTGTTGTGTGGAGTGTCTGAACGAAATTAATAATATAATATATAGTCCAGCCAACTAACCGGAAACTCCAAATACCAGCGCTTAATTTAATATAACCGTGAAATAGTTTTTTGTACGAAATTGTAAGCAAATTTCTCTCGCCATACATATATAAATGGCAATATAATGTAGATGGATATTTTACAAGCTTTCCCCCATTGCGGAGATGTACTTGGAACTGTCAGAAATGTCTGTTGCAATGATAAAGGGAACACTAGAGTGGCCATTGCGGCAGCTTAGCGTGTCGACTTTGTGTTAATGTGGTAAAAAAATATATTTTTTCATTATTTTATTTTTATTTTTAAACAATAGTTTAACATTTTGTAGTATAATTCATATCTAAAGATAATAGAACGGCATAATTTGGTAATATCACAATCAAGAAGAGAAAACTGCCTATTTTGGCCACACCACACACAAGTAGGGAAAATCTGTATATTTTGGCCACACGGTATTTAAGTAGGGAAAAATAGCATAAAATTGTCAAACCACAATCAAGATGGGAAAACCTGCATATATTGCCCACATCCCACATCACAATCAAAATAATAAAAAAAACTGCGTTTTCTGGGTAAAACGTCATGTATCACATCCAAGAAGAGAAAAACGCGTAATTTGGCCATTCTTAATCAATAAGAGAATATCTGTGTGTTTTGATCATGTCACAAACCGAAACTGGAGAATCGCGCTTGTATTACTTACTTATCATAATCGAATAAAAAATTCCGAATCTTATGCATTGTTACGTTACGAAGTGACAATGTTTCCCCTAGCTCACTGTTTCCCCATTTTACGCTAGAATAGCTCGTAGTACCCAAATCCCCCGCGGCTTAAATATTCACGAGGTTAAACAGGGTTAAGAAAAAGATTCTTAGGCAAATTTTGGTTAGAGAAAGGAGTTTTGTTTTGCTTTAAGCTAAAAAGAAGGTAAGGGGTAGAAGAAGAATAATGGAAAAGAATAAGAGATATTCTCGTAACATTCTGTACTTATACATAAATTTGTAATCGTAAGCAATACTTAGGTATTCTTATCTTGGTAGTATGGTGTAATCGAAAAAAGAAAAAGTATTTTTTTGTTTTTGAATTGAATTGAAAATCTTAAAAAATATCTCTTAATCTTAAACAATTATTCTCAACTACGTTCGACGAAAACTTACAATTGGAAGAGGGATTGTAATTATCACGGCTGAATAAATGGAAAAACACACATGAATATGAAATATTTACTTTACACATGGAGAAAAGTCTCGTTCGTATGCATTGAATATCCATCATATTTACGATTATGACAAGAAGTTATGGCATTAGATGTGTGAATGTGTAAGGTGTATCGTAAATCAAATAAGCAGGATGTCGGTACTATAAGTTTATTTACAAGTAACATAATTAAGTTTATTTACAAATTACAACAGAAATAGAATTCAATATCATAGTTAAATATTAACAATAATAATTAACGTGAAGGGCGAACAAACACGATCAAGTTGCGTCTTGACCGGGAGTTTAAAGCAGGATGAATCGGTGATCTTCGTCGCAGCGCGAGCCAGTGTCCTGTGACAAAGATTGAATCCAATTGGTTGCTGGGGTACCAATCGGGTCATTTTTTTAATTATAAGAAGCACAAAACATACTTACTTGATTGCACAATTAACATTACTATGATTATGCCCACTTTGAATAAGAGAAGAGATAATCTGCCTTGGTTTATTTCATTGGCCTAAATTGAGTCACGTGCCAAACGTTTATTTTCACTATTCAAAGGACTTCATAATATGGATATGGGATCTTCAGCGAATTGGTGGGCCAAATCCCCTTCTCAAACACGAACTACATATATGTATAGCGTCTTTTGGGATTATAGAACTATATTAAATTTATTGCATTAATATTTGCATACCAATTTGTTCATGCGATTTAAATTGGCTTAGAAAAATCATGGGAATAGAATTTCGAATGAAAATGTGCATTTTCGCCATGATTTGTGTTCTTGACACGATTTTGATTGGATTTTTCATAGTTATGTATTATAGAATTTTGGAAAGTTGTTAACGTTTTAAAGTTTTATTTTTTTAACACTTTTATTTATTTACTTTATTTAATTTCGTGATATCTTATAATATATTTTTGAAAAATAAACAATTTTACATAAATTTTGACCAACATTGAACAAAATCAGGTTTTACATATCTGATATAAAATCCATTAGTTCCATTCCGTGATCATATATATTTTTAAAGCAGTTTTTGGCTGCCTTTACAAATAAAAGTTTATAAAATTATAGGCAACCAGCTTTTGCCCCCGGCTTCGCTCGCATATTCGCCCCCCCTCCCCTCAACCCCCCCTATCCCCCATCCCCCCCTCCCCCTCCACCACCTCCACCCCCACCTCCCCCCCCTACCTCCTCCCCAACTCCCCCCTTCATCACCTCCCCCCTCCACTACCACCCTTTTTTAAAATTGTTTATAATATGGTTGTATTAATTTTGTATATGATTTATATTCTTTTTATATGATTTTTATTCAATCGGTTTCTTTGCTTGGTCAAAAACTGTGAAAAGAGTCTTTCTGATGGTACAGATGTGCCAACAATTGTTAAATACTAAAAGCTATTTTGTACAGCTTTGGGAATTGTAATTTATAATCCCTCCATAAATTTTATTTTATATTTAAGGTTTTATTTTTAAAGTTTGACTTTACCGGCTTCGCAGCAAAGGGATCATAACCTATTCAGCCAAACCGATAAAAATGGTAGGCGTTTTGTATTGACTGAACTGATTATTACGTTCCGATTCACGAAACGTTGTGAAAGTCACTGCAGTCGCAAGTCACTATCGGTCATACTCATAGGCAGTCATCTCATAGTTTGCGTATTCGATGCATAGAATAAAAAACATCGATATATATTCGATGTTGAAGTATTAACAATACATCGGTTCAATACGATGCATCGATACTATACATCGAGTGTTTACAATAAATCGATGTATATCGTCCATCCCTAGTCTCAACTCTCACGACTCTCACTCAGTTCCTCAGTTGCGCAAGGACACCGATGAGTACAGACGTGGTGTTTTTGATTTTTCGCTTTCTCCGCGCGATTGAAAAATGGATAAGTTTCTCAAAAGATGGAATGAAAGTGGAGGTGAATCAAAATCCAAAAAATAGACATTATGACGAAAATAACTTGAAATACGGGCTTACAGTCATAAATAATAAACCTCAATGTTTAATTTGCGGCGATGTTCTATCACGTGAGAGTATGAAACCACCAAAGCTCACGCGGCATCTCACAACCAAGCATCATAAAGAAGCCGTTGGATTTCTTTGAACGAAAGTTGAAAGCTATTAGCCAGCAGCAAAATACCATGATCCAGGTAATAAAATAGTGTTGTCCTAGTCTCCATATAGTGTTGATGATTTCCATAAAACTTAATTAAAATTAATTTTGGTGTGCTTCCGCACGCTTATTTTTTAATGGTCAATCGTTTGTTAATTTTTATATTGTTTTATTTATTTTTAGATATCCAGTGTTAACGATTCAGCATTATAAGCTAGCTACAAAGTCGCATATCGAGTCGCTAAAGCAGGGAAGCCGCACACACAGCCGAAAATCTTATTTTGCCAGCAGCTCTAGATATGGTTGAAATTATGGTCAATAAGCAAGAGGCACACAAGTTAAAAAGCGTACCACTTTCTGGTACTATTATTTCACGCAGAATAAACGATATGGCCAATGATATGGCCAACCCTAGAGTTAAAGCTTAGACTTACGGATTTTCAATACTTTGTTTGTATGGAAACACTATGATATTCGAGAGCAAGTAGTCAAAAAATTATAGAAAAGCCCACATTTTGCTTTGCAGTTTGACGAATCTACAGATATTTCAGATTGTGCTTAGTTTGTAGTATTTGTGCACTTTAAAACAGATGACAGCATCATGGAAGATATTTTATTTTGCAAAGCACTTCCTGCAAACACTACAGGCCAGTGTTTTTATAAAGCACTTGCGACTACGACGTTGATTGGAAAAAATATATCACTATTTGTAGCGATGGTGCTAAAGCTATGACTGGCAAAAAGAGCGAACTTGTTCCGAAATTAAAATCAAAAATGCCAAACGTATTGTAGCAACCACGCACTGTTGCTACGTCACGCTTTGGATTGCACCCGAAACGTATCGATATTTCCAGAGGCGGCGCCTGTGTTCAAATATATGCAAGCGAAATTACTAGAGCGCCCGCCTGCCGTCGAGCATGGACGGTACACGACTGAGCAGTAAGTACCTAGTGCATCGAAACAGAGTCGTGGACCTACCTACCTCTCACACATTCCAGAAAAGGTACGAACCATTGTACGCTTGAAATGCACAATTCCAGCGCTTTCGAGCAACTCGCCGAGTGACGATTTACCACTAATACTCCACTCGTATGGCCATATAAAAGGCGCCCAGCAACAACGAAAGTACCAGTATTCGTTCAACTTACCGAGCAGTCGCCTCGTCTATCCGCAATCAACCTTGACCCAGTGTGTACTATTTAATATTGTAAAACTGTTACGCTGTGTGCTTATGAATTATAATTATTGTGGGAACTCATTAAAGGTTTATTTTATCACGCATCTCGTTTTTTCATCATTTAACCACCAGCCTACACTCGAGTACCTAAAGTATCATGGACACACTGTTTTCTTCATTGACAAGCTCTAGCAGCTAAGGTTTTACCTTCTAATTTAAATAACGTGCTTAAGGAGGTAATAAAATTTGTGAATTCAATCAAAGGTAAGGACTTGCAAACCCGGCTGTTTAGAATCTCTAAGGTAGAGAGAAAATATTTTAACAGCTAAAGATAAAGTCAAAGCATTTCACGCGAAACTTTATTTGTGATCAACCTCTCTGCAAAACAATAAACTCGTATTTGAGTATTTTCCATTTGTTCAGAAGACTGTTGAAGATAATGCAACAGACACTTGTGGTAAGGGCTCAGATTCCTTGCATTTTTTTATATGAATCCCAACTGCTCCCGTCTGAAGCCTGTGATCCAGTGAAGCCAGTGGCATCCCCAATTGGGGTATTTTGTGAGGCTGAAGATAAAGGGGAGAGAAAGGAGATGGGGATGTGGAAGTACCAGACTATTCAGATCTGGTCACCAAACACGGCTAATGCCATTTCAAGCAACGTTTCAATTCTGAATGGTGGTCTTACACCAGGGCGATACTGAGAGTATCTTCTACTCTGGAACATGCCGCAAATATACTATATATTATTTTAAATGAATTAATTGCGAAATAACACAAATTAATCAAATAAAATTTATTTGCCATGCCGGGATTAGATCCCGCGACCTTCGGTGTGCGTGTCAAGGGCCTTACCGCTGGACTACGCCGGCATGATACAGAGCTTGCATAATTTGCAAGAGAAACTATTAACAGAAGCGGACAATGGGCGTAGATGGATTTTAAACCCTTTTTTGGATAAATCAATAGAACTGGCTGATCTCACCACAAATACGAAAAAAAATCTTATAGATTTAGCTGCTGACGGCGTGCTTAAAATGACATTTCATTCTCAAGTGATGACGTGTTTTGGATGAAAAGAAAATAAGAGTATCCAGAGCTGGCAAGGGAAGCTCTAAAATTAATTATTAGTGCCATTTGCCAATTCATACTTATATGAACTGACATTCTCTTCAATGGTGGACATTCAAACTAAAAAGATAAAGAGACGTAACTTAAAAATGATTTGATTATTAACAGACGAGTATAAAAACACAGCACCACGATTTGAAATATTTAAAAAAAATAAACAAGCCCATCCTTCTCACTAAAATAGTGTTTTTATTGTAGTAAGAACCTCGCATTTTTCCTTTTGCCGGCAACCCCACGAGTAAGGCTTCGCGACCCCCCTAAGGGTCGCGACCCACTGATTGAAAAACACGTATAAAATGGCGTATCCTTTGCATATTTATTAATACGCGAGAGATAACATCCTTCCCTCTTCAATAAAACAAGCGTAAATTCGGCGTATAGGTATAATCTTTTAACCGTCAAAGAATAATTTTATTCCTGTAAGCTACTTACGGTTTCCTTAATTATGTTATATTTAGGTTACAATATACGGTGCTATCGACTTAACCATCGCAAACACGTACTAATGTGGACGTGTCCACTTGAACCGGCAAGGAAGGAACACATGGAAATGTGACAAGTAAACGAGAAAACCTCCACAAAGGCTACATATTACGTATTTTCATATCATGGAAATACGTATGGAAGTAATTTGTAATATTCTGATACTGTTGTCATCAGAGAGATTTGTTAGGTGTGTTAGAAGAAAAAATATCACAGTTAAAAGTTTCAACATTTAAAAGCATTTTTGTATACGACTCTTCACGTTTACGACTAAACCTAATACCGTTACCATAAATATACAAGGTGTTTAGAGACGTTCTTTAACCATTGATTCCTGAAATTATTTGAAGTAAAAATTGTAAATAAAATAATGGTCTCCGGACATTTTTGATGTTTCTTTTAACTTAAAACATTTAAAATAAATCAATAAATATTGGTCGGTTAGGGTCGGGTTAAGGGAATGGGCACTTACTCGACTGAATCACCAGTGACGACATGCGGAAGAATTTTTTTTAATACAATAAAAAAACTCATAAATTTGTGTAAGACCACTTTTATTTTAAAACACTCTACCGGTTTCAGAAGCACCCTTCTTTCGTCAGGAGAATATTATAACTAAACTATGATACAGAATGTTGACAGATATACAAATTTTAGGTGTTTGAGTGGGAGGTGAGCAAAGGGGTGGGGGTAATTGCGGGATTTTGAATAACCAAATTAATTTATCTTTCAGTCCCATTCTAAATATTTTTCCAATTAACCGCTCTGTTCTTTCCGGAAATCCCGCAATTACCCCCACTCCTTTGCTCACCTCCCACTCAAATACCTAAAATTTGTATATCTGTCAACATTCTGTATCATAGTTTAGTTATAATATTCTCCTGACGAAAGAAGGGTGCTACTGAAACCGGTAGAGTGTTTTAAAATAAAAGTGGTCTTACACAAATTTATGTGTTTTTTTTAAAATTGTAAATTATGGCGAGCCACAAAGCTAATGCTTTTTACAAATATTTTTTTTAATGTTCCGTTTTGAAGAAAAAAGTTTAAAAAAACATCGAAAATAGTCATAGGAGATAAAAAACATTAATTAACATTTTTATTTCACATAATTCCAGGAAGGAATCGCTGATTAAAGTAAGTCAAGTACGTTCCTTAACACCCTATACACCGTGTCCGAACTCGTAGAACAAACGGGAAACTGGAAAATCTACATCACTTCGGGAACACAAAAAAAGTATTTTTTTTGCAATCTCAGCTAAAATTTTTTTTTAAAAGCCGAAAATGTTGCTTGAGTCGTGATGGAGGACTTAGCTAGCCGAGTAATCGAACACGGAATGCCTTGGTGGGACCCAAACGCGATGCCCACTCAACCACTGAAAAATATTTCGGTTGTTTTAAAAAATTTTATTAATTTTGAACCTTTTATCATTAAAGTGTTAAATAAAACTTTTGGAGTCGACTTCTTATATAAACTAACTTAGTCGATGATTTTTTGCATTTCCACGATTCAATCGAAGATTTAGCAATAAATTGCAGAATATAAAATGCAGCACTTTTGTAAAATAACTATTTCTTCCCTAAAACAATACATCTTTCTTAGAACCACTTATACATTTGTTTAATGCCGACCGTTTTCGGAACGACCGTTCCTTCCTCAGGGCAAACGTACAATGACTTGACAATTATAAAACAGTGGGTGGGTACAAGAGTACTATCTCCTTCCTTGTTTACTAAAGTTTGCTCATTTGCATATAATTGTACTTTATAACAAAAGTGTATAAGTGAATTAATAATAGTAGCTTATTTTAAATGCGCAGTGGCCCGGAAAGCCAAAGGTCCTGGGTTCAAGTCCCAGAGGAGCCAGTATCTTTTTGTGATTTTCTGTTTCCAGATTTTTTATTGTGTTTCGCTAATATTGTTTTCAATTAATTAAATAAAAATATTTGTTTATTTCAGCCGAACAGCACTGTGAATACAAAACAATTAAGTAACATGATGTGAAATTAAATATAAAAAATCTATAAAAAAAAGTTTACATATATAGCACTTGTAACAAGGTGGCTTGAGGCAAACTCTCCATCTTGGGCAACTGCCTGGACAAGAGTGTTTTCCAATCTCCGGTAGCGCTGACTCGTTCCTGGCTACTTTGCGAACATTAATTTGTGAAGAAGTTCATTACAAGCATATTTTTTTCTAAAATAATAAGGTGCGAGTATGGAATGTAACATGAAAATAAGTTGTACAAAAAAACCCGACTGATTGCAATAAAACTGAATGCTGACAAGCAGCTATACCCAGTAGCCAAAAAGGCCAGTAAATTTACGAGTCACCCATTTAGGCTTCTATTGGCAAAATGCCTACAAGAAAATTATCCCTTCAATAGCTACTTCGTAAAATTTAGAAAATAGGAAACGTTAATACAACACAAGAGTTCCACGGCAAAAAAAAGTGGAACAACATCACCTCCAATTATTGGTAAACGTTTAAAAAAAGGCAGAGAAAGTGGAAGACGAAAGTTGCCTGGCTATTGACGTTACATCGTTACATCGTAACCAAAAAAAGTTTCGATTATTAAGGGCGATCTCTTACCATCTTATCATGATAATACTTGAGACTTACTTTTGTCAAGAAAGAAGCAAACATGATATGATTTATGTGAAACGAAGTGAGTTAAACATCCCAAGAAGGTTGTCTCTCGCTATAAAATGTTGCAATTTTGAATCTTGAAAGGCATTTATTTAGTTTAATGTACACTGATATTTCTAAAACTAAAGCAAAAAAAAATGCACATTTTTTTAATAAGCTGAACAAGTTTTAAAATATTGCTTTAAAAATATTCTAAATAGATCTGATTTGAGATTTCATGGCAAAAAGTATTATCGTTATTTTTTAGGGTATTATGCCATGTTGAGCTACCTAGTTATTTAGCCAACGTTTCGGACAGACAGCGTGACTGTTAGACTCAACCTGGGTACCGTTGGTGATAAAAAATCCGTTGACAGAAAGAATTTAACTTTTAAAAATTTATTTTATATTTGTAAGTTTTTTACAATAAATATACAAGTTTTACAACACAATGCAGATAGTTAACATAAAAAAACATCTATTTTTATTATTAAGTGAAACAGTTTTGACTTTCCGCCACAGTCCTGCGCATCAAACGACAGGACCTAGTATCGATATCTTTTTTTCCAATTTCACAAAAACCCGTGAAGTTGCGCATATGTGAGCTTCACCAAAAGTTGATAGAATGCACTGTCATCGACAATGAGTCTATCTGCCAAGTTTCAGCTCGATCGGATGTCGGGAAGTGGATTAATTTCCACTTCTAAAATTTGCATTTAGTCATTCACGAAAATAAAATCGAAATTTATAATATAGATGTATTTAAAAATAGTGATAATCGATCCTATCAAAGAACTAATTTTACGTCATACAAAATCTCAGCTTTCTCGTGTCCAAATGTACACCTAATCCACCCTACCGAAGTGACTGAATCCTGAAACCGATCTGGATGTGTTAAACTCACCCCAATTGAAAGGTCTGGCCAGATTGCGGCGAGGCCTGCGGGATCTCGGATAATTTAATACAGAAGTATAATAATAATAGTTCTTGTAGAGGGTGGCCGAGACAGAACCCTTGCAAATATCCCACCGCAAAATAATTAAGATTCAGTACTGATTCTGATTGTGGCGGTAAATAACGTGATAGAAGAACTAAGGAGGACCATCGTGATTTATTTTTGGGGTTTGATGGTGTTTTGCGCTTCTTCCTTCTTTAGCCAACTTTTCAGACAGCATTGTCCATCATTAGGGCAGATGTATTGTGGTGACGTATGTGTTTATGTAAATAGCCAACAAGAATCTCCCGGATAGCAATAAGAATTAAGCTTAGCCCCTTCGTCTGCATTAATGTTTTTTTCTTGTGTTTTTAAATTGCCTTCGTAATTAGGTGTACTCGATGCGTTTTGGTTCTTCCCGGGGCTTCAGGAAAAAAATCCAAAGTAGTAAGCCTCAAATTTAAAATGGAATTTAACTGTTTCAATCGATTTCAAAGCTGGAATTAAGTACAGGCCTGGACATTTTCCCAACTACCCGCGTAGAATTTACAAAACAATCATTTGTTCGTAACTCGTGCTTTTTGTAGAAGTCTATAAAGTGGCGATCAGCGCCATTTTTGAGTGTTAACACTTTACTTAATTAAAAAATTTCTGGCGATTTTTAATGTTTCAATTTATACTTGCTTTAAAACTTTCTAGGTAGGTACCTTTCAAATCCACAAAGACAGAATTGAACAAGAGTCAAAAGGCTGCACTTTCCCGCCTTAAATTTCACATTGTGACGAACAGAATTGATAGAATACCGAGAAAAGAAAGCATCAAGAATATCTTCGGAACTCCGACACAAATACAAGACGTGCTTGAGGCCTGCAAAAACCAATTTTCCTCATGAGATAGATGGAGTTTATAAACTCAGCTGTTCCGGATGTGACAAGGTTTATGTAGGCCATCAGAACATACATCAGAACATTTTCAAGCATGTAAACTTGTATAATTTCTTCGGCACGCACATTGCATACTTTCTTTTATAATATACATTGATTATTTTAACAGTTAACAAGAAACAACATTATAAATATGTAAATTAATTCGCTATATAATTAAGTTATGTACCTACTGTATGAGTAGGTACCATTATTAATTTTCCACATAATTTAATCGTATGCTTTACATTACCTACTTCCTTAGGTTCGACCTGTTCTGAAGGTGACAGGAAGGTACAATAAAAAAATATATTTCAGTCCGATGTTAATGACCGATTAGGTATTGATAAATTTAAATATGTGCAGGAGAAGAATTAATAACGTGTGTTAGGTGTAAAAGAAGAAGAAAAATAGGACATTTTTAGATACATGGTTACAAAACAGCTGTCAATCTTATGTTAATTGCATATTTTATTTTATTCTATCTCTTCTCTTTTTTATTCATATTTATACAAAATATGTATGTAGGCTTTTAATATGCAATGTAAACACCAAGGTTAAGTATATATATACCTATTATTTTATTATTATTTTAATATTTATGATTAGCAAACTACAGTAATATTTATTTTACTTTATTGTTTCTGTTCTCTTTCTAGTTCTCACTATGCAAAATGTGTTCGTAGGACTATAATATGAAATGCAAACCCCAGTTACCACCTTATATTTTAATCATTTGCTTGTAAAAAAATGTTTATTTATTATTATTACCATTTCAACAACTATGCTAAACAATCCACGACTATTTTATGTTTTAATTGGTTATTTCATTTTTATTTTATTCTTTCTCATCTCTTTTTTTTTTCTTTTGCTATGCTAAACAAATAACAGTTAGGTACTATGTTTTAAACTTTTTTTTATTATTTTATTTTATATTCTTTCTTTTCTTTTTATTTCCTCTTTTTATCCACATGTTCATACCCATAATTATTTGACTGTCCTAAAACGGGATAATACTCCTAGTTGGGCAGTCAAAATTTAATAAATTATGTATATAAATGTATATTGCTGTGCTAAATAAACAAATAAACAAAAAAAAAGACGATTGGAAAATATAAACAGATATAATAAGTTTTAAGTAAACCCCGATGAAATAGATTGTTGCTTTTGAAATATATTACTTAATTTTGAAAGAAATACCAACAAGTTTGCTGTGTTTGAAGAAGATAAAAAAAAGTGAAAATGGACGATACTATTAGCAATGCGTTAAGAATAATGAGTTCTATTTCATAAGATCTTCAATTTCCTTGTGATCTTTTCTCATTGGCCATTAAATGATGTTTTTGTTAAACGAAAACTTCATATTGTTCATTGTACCATCATATCATTTTCCACTACACTCTTAAAATGTTTAAAATCAAATTAACCTTACAATGTCCATGAATCAAAACGATTGTTTCTGTATTTTTTATTTTTTCCTATTAATAATTTTTTACTTACCGTGTAGTATCATAACTTTTTTAATAACTACTTCCCAATTAGTAACCATAACAAAAATAACTTAACTGGTTTATATTATACACAAAATTAAATGCACAATGATATTATATACAACTTTCCCAAATAAAAAAATCAGATTGTGCAATTCACAAGCAGTATAAAAGAAAGAAATGAAACTGGAAAGTTGCTAGATGTCGCTTTCTTTTATTTTGCCTGTTTATTTAAAGTGGTTTGAAGATTGGATATTGATTTTACAAAAATAAGAATGTAATTTTTTTTGGATTTGTCAGGTTTCGAACCTCCGTTCGCTGGATGTTTATCTGGGCGCTGAGAATCGGGCGCTTCATACCGCGGCGCTATTGGAGGCCCGTGCGTAGTCGTGAATTTACCGCATTATATTAGAACCGAGGACCGTCAAATAATACATTTTTGTGAAGCATTTTTGTTTCATCCGAATTTTAAATCGCTAACATGGTCTTTTGTGGCAGTTTACTGTGGGCGCGTGGTGTCTTTGAAAAAAAGGTTGTCCTATATTTCGTTACAAAAAGTCCCCTTGTGATTTGCTCTTGTGTCTTTACCACGATAAAGGCACGTACGGTGTTTATGCATGGATTATTTTTAGGATTAGGTACATTGGACAAATCTGACAAATCCTAAAAACTAGAAACGCGTCTTCGTTGGATGCCCGAAGAGCTTAAATTAAGCCGTTAAATCAAGAAATAATAACACAAGTTCTTCACAACATTGTATCGCTCAAGGCGTATTAAATAAAATATATACAATGACACTTAAATGACATATCGTGATTAGAATTATAAATCTTAAAAAGTGTCCTTGTAGAATTTGTAGATCAAAAACACTTCTAACTACGATTACGTATGCACGAAAAACTCGTCTTAATATATACAAATGTTAAATGCGTATCACGATTGTGGATGGTATATTTTATATTTAATAGTTCCAGTTTTATTTCCTAACTAACGGTATGTGTAATTGTTTTACGGTCATAATCTGTGGGCCGTCCGTCTTCATGCTAGTAAATATGATAATCATTACGTCTTAATGGTACTGTTGATACGTCAGAACTGAGTGTGGGGTATTCTCTTTTCAGTTTATACGTTCAAATAAACCAATCTAAAATAGTGTTTTATTATAAACAAGCAGGCTTGTTGAAATGGCGAACCAATAAAATTTATCTAACACTTTTGAATTTATACACATACGATACGAGAATAACATATTCAGTTATAATAATAATAATATTTTGAAGATTTGTATAGCGTTGTTTTGTGAAAAATTAGCGTAAGGGCGCTTTGTAGTTTTGTGCTTAAAAAAAGCTGCTATTTTTTATTCCGCTTCAATGTACGAGTACATATTGCGCACCCTTACGCTGCATCCAAGTTGTCTTAAACTTTGGAGTAAATATAATCTGTAAACTTACTCTTCACTCGTTTACGAATCCTATTTTAATTCAAAGGTCACGGTTAAATATAAAAACGGTATTACTGAAAAACTCACAAGCCTTATATATTTAAATAAATGAAACAATTTAACTTTGTTAGAACCACTTTTATATTTGAGTAAATCCGACCGGTTTCAGAACGACCGTACCTTCTTCAGGGCAAATGTATACTGATTTGACAGTTTTGAAATATGGATGGGAACAATGTATTATTATGGTAGGGGTGGAGCCGTTGCTAGTTATTAATGAAGAGTCGGTGGGTAGGGGAACATATCCATGATTGGGCTATAAGACAATATTTTTTGTTTGTTGATAATAGATTGATTATTTTTAAGGTATTTTTTATTTCCAAGGCTAAGTTATCTAAGACTTGGAAATAAAAAAAAATTATGAGTACAAATCAAGAATAAAAACATGTCTGAAAGAGATCAATGAAAACACTCTAATGAAACACTAAAAATGACATAGAAGACAAATAAAGTATAATTAAAGAATTTTAGTCCGTCCCCACTTCCTTCAGAATCACAACTCACAACATACCCCAATTGGGGATGCCATAGTCTCACAGCATTTGGGACTCTTGTGGGTATTCATGTAAAAAAAAAAACTTTAAGAAGAATATATGACGCGAATGTGAATGGTAGGTGAAGTCGGGACGCCCGAGGAAGACATGGTACGATCAAGTGAATCAGATACTTGAGTCGGGCCATGTCAACATTCAGAATAATAGTAGAGTATGTACGAGACGTTGTATGAATGTGAGTGTGGCAAAGAGTGTGTGCCAAGACCGAGTTGTTTGGCGGTCCGTCCTCTCTGCCTACCACTGCGGAGAAACGGCGTGATGGTTAGTTAGTTATTTATTTATTTATATATGTACCTACTAGTATTAAAACTAATAAAATTCAATTTTTACAGAGTAGATACCTTCATATAACTGTAGGCGAATGTTTAGTCAATCACAAGTATGTATTGCATGCATTCGAACGTGTTATTTCTGTTTTAATTTTCAACAAAATATTTGAAGCCGAATAACAAGTTTGAAGTAATAACAATAATGCAAGCAAAACATCTTTGTAAGTCAACTTTGGCTACGACAAGAGTCCCAACTGTTCCCAAGTTTGCACTTTTAGAAAAAGTCAACAGGTGTCTCATATAACTAAAATACATTTACCCGAGACACTCTATAGGTTACAAATAAATTCGTCAAAGACCTTAGAATATGTGGAAAATTATTACAGGATAATATTCGAAATATCAGAGAGCGACAAAAATGACAGAAAAATAGGTTCCAATGACCGCGGTCGTTAAGGTGCTTTGTCCCAGTAAGATAAAAGATCCTGGGTTCTAGTCCCAGTTACGACCGTAAACTTAAAAAAAATTCTCTGTCTTGCTCTATTTTATGTTTCGTTTAGATTCATTAGCATTATCTTCTTCTCTAATGCTCAATTAAATAAATATTAATATATACCCACTCTACATTAATACCTACCCACCCAATCTACAAACTAGCAACGGCTCCACCCCTACCATAATAAAACATTGTTCGAAACTGTCAAATTATTATAAGCTTTCCCTGAAGAAGGAACGTTTGTTCCGAAACCGGTCGGATTTACGCATTATATAAGTGGTTTATACAAAGTTGTATTGTTTCATTTTTTAAAAATAAATATTTAATTAAGTATTTATTTTTAATTTACTTTAAGCACTTTTTGTAAACGTAACGGAATCAGCAGAAATTTACAGTGCGGGTTTTGCAAGTCGAAGACTCGATTATTGTAACACACCAAAAATCAAACCTTTGAAAGTCCGCGCCGTTTGTTCGTGGTTCAGCCGCAGTCGGCACGCTTCCATGTCATATCTCTCTATTTCTATTATCTTAGTTATATTCAAAATATTTCACGTAATAATAATTGATCCTTCAGCGGAAAATTGCTCGTAAATTCAACTTGAACATTACTAGAGAGTCGTTTTCCCACTTCTATAACCTCAGCAAAGCGTTCACTCCATTAACTGGCTATGAAAAATGCAAGCCGTATAACATTTTATGAATACTCGAGAATTCTCAACAAATAACCATAAATCTGTAAATTTACTGCGCTCTATGAATGACGTTAAAATACTAGTTATCCGATACGGGATAACCAATTCCCCGTACAAAATCATAAATCATGCGAAATAACGTACCTGTAATAAAACTTTAGTGTGTTATTAGTTATAACTCGCTCATCAACAAATCATTGAAAAGTGGAAGAAATGGTTTATTTCATAAATAACTTATGCTGCATGACTTTAAAGTGATTTAATTAACTTTTTTGATTTTTAAGTGATTTAATTGCTTTTCTAATTAACTGTGTATCGATACTAGCCAAGCCACTATGTCAAATATTTAACCAATCACTTAATTCTGGCTGCTTCCCCGATTTATGAAAAAACTGTTATCTCACACCTTTATTTAAAAAGTGTGATATTCACGATGTCACAAATTACCGACCCATTTGCATGCTCTTAACTATCCCCAAACTGTTTGAAAAACTTATCCTTGACAGAATCTCCATACATATTAATAACATCCTTGTACCTAACCAACATGGCTTTATGCCGGGCAGATCCACCCTAACAAATCTTTCCTTGTACGAACAATTTATTGCATGCTCACTTGAAAATAAAACCCAAGTAGATTCAATATATACAGACTTTGTCAAAGCGTTTGACAAAGTTAACCATGAAATTCTTCTCAACAAACTTAGTAAATGGTAATAGAGGGTAAACTATTGGAATGGATAAAGAGTTACTTAAACAATAGAATTCTCTAAGTAAAAAATAACTTTTACCTATCATACAAATTCATGGCCACTAGCGGTGTACCTCAAGGGTCACATTTAGGCCCAATACTGTTCCTACTTTTTATAAATGATATCATCACTGTTTTTGATAGTAATGTTGAAGTGTTGCTTTTCGCCGACGACTTAAAACTATTTAAACTTATAAAAACAATAAATGACTGTATTTACATTCAATTAAATTTTAATAAACTCCAAGACTGGTGTAAAACTAATAAACTTTATCTGAATATAAGTAAATGCCAGATAATAAGGTTTTTCAGAATAAATCAACCCCTTAACTATCAATATAAAATTAATAATGTTTCCCTCAGTTCTGCCAGTGAGATTAATGATTTTGGCATTATTTTCAATTCCAAATTTAACTTTCTTCCACATATGACTACAGAAACCAATAAAGGATTAAAAATGCTAGGTTTTATTCTTCAAAATGGCAGAGACTTTCAAAATATTTCAACATTAAAAATCCTATATTCCTCTCTAGTTCAAAGTCAACTCGAATATAATTCTTCTATTTGGTCCCCTCACTTCAAAATTCACTCAGATTCGATTGAAAAAATTCAGCATAAATTCTTAAGATTCATTAACTATAAACTTGGTCTACCAATAGAATCAATAAATTATAATCACTTGATGAAAGAATTAAACTTACTCAAACTTTTAGATAGAAGACTTATTTCCGACTTGACTTTTATTTTTAAAATGGTTAATGGTATTTTATTCATATAAAGACAGTCCTGATTTATTAAACCTAATTACCTTCCACATACCTACTAGAACTACTCGATCCAAAATTCTTTTTAATTGCAACAAAAATATCAGGACTGAGTCATTAAGATACTCGCATATACCTAGATAGCATGCAGTTGGCAATGCTTTCTCAGAAGTAGTAGATGTGTTCAACTGCACCGAATATAGTTATAAGAAGGCTATAATATCATACCTCAATCACAATAATTAATGTTAGGTATAATAGTGTTCGTCTGCACGGCGTCTATATCATACTCTAATATAGATTCCAAACTACTTACTTCATTTATATTAACTATCAGACGGACTAGTGAAGTGATAGCTAATAAATGTATATTTTTTTTTTCAAAATTATTATTTTTAAACCAAAGATTTATTATTGATTCTCTAACTGACAGCCCTGAAAAGCAGAACTAATTAGCAGTACCTGTAGTCATTTCAAACTGCAGTTATTTCAACTGAAGGTAACAATAATATCATTACTAAGTTACTCCATTTTACCAATTCTTAGAATCCAACATTATTTATTTTATTTATTTATTTAAACGCCCAAAGGGCTTTTACATATAACGCAGTAAATTTTTTTATTACAAACAAAATAAAGAGTTGACAAAATACAGATATCATAAAATATAGAAAATAAAATAAAGGTTACATAAAATACAAGACGCAAAGTATTCCAGAACTATCTCGAATGTTGTCCCGAGCGAAGCCGGGTAACCCAGCTAGTATTAGATAATTTTCTAATATCCTCCACATCAACAATAATATTAATAAAAGTGCATAAAATTGGTGTTCACAATAGTTAATGAAACAAGAATATTTCTATGAATAAGGTTAAATATATGGTGAAAAATTGGCTATCGGAAAAAAAAGATTTATATTGATTTTGATATGTATGAAAAAATGTTGAATCTGTAGATATAAGATGTAAATTTTAAATTTTAAAAATGTACAAATATGTAACTAAAATATAAGCACCTGTTGACAAGCCGATTCAATTGGCTTAGCAGGACTTGTTTGTTGATTATATTATGTATTATCTATTATTTCAATAAAAAAAAAAAGTTGAAATAGTTGGCACATAACGGCGTTTAAAGTTTGCCAAGTTAAAAATTGTTATCAAAACATCCATATTGTATAAGTATTTGTTACCAAGACTATGTAAAGGTTGTATTGTTGTATGTAATATGTATTCTTCTTTTCAATATAAATTGGGTAATGACTTGCTTATATTTGGTGAATAATGTGTTGAATATGTCAACAACATCATTATAGTCATTTCCCAAATTTTAAATGCGGCGAGCGGGGGTATCCAACTGTGATTCTGTGTTGGAGTTATCACAATAGAACGGTAGATATTGCCTCGATGTTGGTTTGCGAGGTATATGAAAAAAAATCAAGTATAATAGTTCATGGCTGTCAATTATTGAATTTTTGATTTTATATAAACATGTTAGGTCATTAACTATTCTACGTTCAGATAATTTTAATAAATTGAGTTGGCATAGTAGATAATCATAGTTGACACAATCCCTTGTAATACCCATTTTAAAATTAATAAATCTTAAGAATTTATTTTGAATTCTTTCTATCGTGAGCGAATGACTAGCGTAGCTAGGTGCCCAAACTGTAGAGTTGTACTCAATTTGACTCCTAACCAAAGACATGTACAAATTTTTATAGGTTTAAATATTTTTAAATTGACTGCAAATTCTTATTATAAAGCCCAACATTTTCAAAGCTTTATTTGATGTAATTTCAATATGGTTTATAAAATTCAGTTTTTGATCAAAGTTTACACCCAAATCATTCACCTCGGTCACAACTGTTAGCATTACATCATTGATGGAGTATTCGTAAATTATTGGATTTTTTATTCTATGAAATCTCATAATTAGACATTTACTTATATTTAGTTGTAGATAATTCTCTTGGCACCAACCAAAAAGTTTAAGCAAGTTATTTGACAATGTTTGACAGTCATTGATATTTCTTATGGCTTTGAATATTTTCATATCGTCCGCAAACATTAAAACTTGGACATCATTGAAAATAGAAAGAACATCGTTCACAAATATTAAAAATAAAATTGGTCCCAAATGTGATCCTTGGGGAACACCGCTGGTAGCAATAAATTTATATGAAATAAAACCATAAATTTTAACGGCCAATTGCCTGTTACTTAAATAACTGTTAAACCACATGTATAAATACCCTGCTATTCCTAATTTGTGAAGCTTTTTTAACAGCAGGTCATGGTTAACTCTGTCGAATGCTTTGCTGAAATCAGTATAGACTGAATCAACTTGTAACTTCTTAGACATGGATTCGGATATAAAGTTTTGGTAAATTAAAAGATTGGACAAAGTAGATTTTCCAGAAGTGAAACCATGTTGGTTAGGTGAAATTACTGGCTTGATACAGTGAATGATTTTATTTAAAATAAGTTTCTCAAACAATTTTGGAATAGTTGATAAAAGGCAGATCGGTCTGTAATTGCTCACCTCATTTTTGTCTCCTTTTTTAAATATCGGGGTGAGGAAACTGTATTTCCATTTTTCAGGAAAGTATCCTGTTTGTAATGACTGATTGAAAAGAAAATGTAGTGGATATGCAAGAGTGGTAGCGCAATTCTTTAAGAAAACAGGTGGGATATTATCAGGACCACCGTTCTTACTTTGATCCAGTTGTTTTAGCTGAGTCAATACATCTTTATATTCAATTATTACATTGACTAAATTTAAGTTATTATCTGAGGAAAAACTTGCCGAGTAATCGTTGACTATTATTGAGTCACGGACATATACACTTTTAAAGAAGTCGGCAAATAGGTTAGCTACGTTTTGAGAGTCACTGGCTATTTTTTTTTCATAGCACATATTGGAGGGTATGCTAATATCATCATTTTTTTGATCATCACTTTGTGTAATTCCAAAATTGTTTTGTATCTCCTTTAATTGACATTTCTACCTTATTTATGTAATTGTTGTAACAAATTTTTGACATATTTTTGCAATCTTTTCTTATTTTACTGAACTCAATATAATTTGATAGGGATCTCTCTTCTTTATATTTTATGTGTAAAACTTTTTTTTTAGCTATTAATTGGATTAATTCCTTATTAAACCATTATGTACAAATACAAGTAAAGTAGGTATATTTTACTTGATGTTGAGAATTTTTCCAAGTATTCACCTTTATTTACTTATTTTAACTCTGCATAAAATGTGTATTTTGTACGAGCTCATATTCTTTTTTGTTGTTGTAAAACATATTTGTATCCTATAACTAAATATTAGTTGTTATCATACATATGTACTTTGTCTAATGTACATTATTATCATTGTAATTACCCTCCTGTGAACCACCGTGTATCATGTATCATGTATCACTGGATTGTAATGGCCATTTTATGGCGTTGAAATAAATAAATAAATAAATACTTGTACTGCGAAATAATTTTCCTTGTTGAAAATTATATTTTTTAATTTATTTTTATTTTTTATTAATTACTTTGATGGGTTCACCATTTGGGGATTTTTCGGTAACTCATCAGTTCAATTGATTTTTGAAAAGCTCTATGGCTCATGATGGAAAATACTACACTAACTGAAAGTAACTGACATACTATGTTGAACAAATTTCATGACGTTTGAGATAACCATTCTTTTTTTTAACTAACTACACGGTTGACATTTTGTACACGGTTGACATTTGTCACATGAGGTCGTTTCTTCGACTCGTTCTTGTGTTCAACAGCTCGGCTGTGGAATGATTTGCCGGCCTATGTGTTTTTTCCTTCCTACAACATGGGTCTCTTCCAGACCATCCATTCATTCCTTTCTCTCCTCAAAAAAACCCTCCCCACAGCATCCCAAATGACATAGGCCCCGAGGGAAATTATTTTTCTCAGGGTCTCCTGTGTGGAGTTAATGTAAAAAAAACTAGATTATAATTTTTTGACAAAAACATTATTTATTTTTATTATAGAGTTTTCACTGTTCAAATAACTTTCACAACTTACGTGAATCGCCACTAGCCACTAAATATTTAATTAATCGATTGTGACTAGGTATAATAGTGTACTCGGGCCCTTTTGTCAATGTTCAATTATTTATTAACTTTCTTACTTAGTTGCGTTGTACAGCATGCCTGGAAGTAAAATACTTACTTAAGACTGTCAGAAAAAAGTTTTTACAATTCCGTATAGTGAACTATTCTCCACATTGAAATGCCAACACGCCAACATTACTTCTACCGGTCTATGTTATAAAATATGTATTAATTATTCTGAAAGTACTGTCCTGAATATTTTCCAATCATGTTTTTCTAGTTTTTACTTAGTCTTGAAGCAAACAGAAGTTACTTTGATAAAATGCTAAAATGATTCAATTCAGACCGGTCAGTGGTTGAGTGGGCATAGCGCTTGGGTCCCACCCTAGCGTCGCGTGTTCGATTCCTCGACTGGCTAAGTCCTCCATCACAACACAAGCAACATTTTTGGCTTTCTGTGGTGGTAGTAGGAGATTTTCAAACATTGTTGGGTTATTCGTAACCCGGGAATGTTTGTCTTTCTTTTTAAAAAAAAAAACAAAAAAAGAACGACAATGATAACATGTTGCGTTATTCCTTTCGTGTTGGCTTATATTTTTAATCATGTACTTCTCCCTTTCTAACACCGATTTGGTATTTAAATTTTAGAAATGTGGATGAAATAAGAAGTTAATTATAAGCCAAACTTGCAATTCACGAAAATAGCAGTGTTTGAATTTGTTGAAGAAAGGGCTCCAGGGATTTTTAAACTTCGGCAAGAATTGGGTGATCTCGATTCCGTGTTACATACGGGAATAGGAAAAAATGGAGTACATTGGCGAATTCGACGCGTTTTAATGCTTATGAAATTACATAAGTACAAAAAAATAATTTGGTCCGATCGCTCAAGAGAGAAATCATCTCATTCGGTTAGAACTGGGAGCAGCGCCATTATGGTAGGCATTGATAACAATATATTATACAACTGCTTGAAGACATTCCTCTGATAACTGGAATATGTGATTCCAGTATGATGAAGCTCCACTTCACTTCGACCCACATACTTGATGGTACTTAAAGTACTTAGACGAGGAGTTCGATGGAACTTAGACAAGGAGTTCAAAGGTACTCGTACCTACTTAGATTAGGAATTCTAAAACTGGTGGAGAGGAGAGGTTGACCTGTCGAGTGACCGGTGAGGTGGTCGTTTTCTAACACCGATTGACATTTAATAAAGATCATTTTTCGTTGTGCATTTTCAAATAGAAAGTCTACATTTTCAGTATGCGGAGTGTCCAGTAGATACTTTGAAATATCGTGAAAAAATAATTTCTTTATGTATATGTTAACGGAAATGTATGTAATCCGTCATTGTATTCAATTCCTAGGAAATGTATGTAGTTCCTAAAATCGCCCGGAAATGTGTGAAATAAATTATATTAGACACATTTCCTAGGATATCTGTACATTTCCTAAATAGCAATCGGAAATGTGTGTCCAAGAGTTCTCCTTGATTAGAGGATTTTTTTTTTTTTTTTTACATTAACTCCACATAGGAGGCCCTGAGCAAAATAATTTCCCTCAGGGTCTATGTACCGAGTACGAAGATTGCACTACGGTCAGTTGCTAACCTACAATCCACTGGAACCGGCTAAGGATTTAAAAAGTGCCTTTGCAAGAAGAACTGTATTACAGCAAGATGCCTGTGCTATAAAAATAAACTATTGTGTACTTCCAAGTGCCATTCCAGCTTACCCTGCAAAAATAAATAGCCATACGGACTGCCTTGTTTACATTTAACTTAGTATAAGAGTTTAAAGACTTTTACTTTAATATTGTGACATTTATAATTACTTACCACAAGTAAGCTACCACAGGTCGGCGGACGGATCGTTTCAAACGGATTGTAGATTTCTTTGTGTAGTCACACATGTGCGTAAATGGATAATTAATCTGTAGTTAAATAATAAAAAAACGAGTGTGCTTTAGATCACACGACTGAAGTAAAACTTCACTAACTTATATCTCCCCACCGTTCACCTCGCCCGATCACGCTTTTCATAACGCTCTCGTCACGCATTCACCAGCTTACTCCCCAAGTCAAGCGTGCGTAAAGGCCCGACCGTTCACCTCGCTCGATCACACTTTTTGTAACGCCCTCGTCACGCATTCACCAGCTTACTCCCCAAGTCAAGCGTGCGTAAAGAAGTTTTATTTAATTTAATTTTATTTTTTATTAATATTCTAGACATTTTTGGTTCAGTGGTACACCTAATAATGAGCATTACGGAATTGCTTTGCCTCATTTTCTTCAAGTGACTTGACACGTAGCGAGTCGGTCCGCCCCGTTTTACGACCTGTAGATAGCGCCGTTAAAATTGAAGCCGTTAAGTCGACCCGTGACTTGTGACCCGCGAACCGTGACGCGGCAGATAAGGGGACATTTCCATAACTCCAGATCATCCCTTTGAGACGGAGCTTAAACCAGCTCAGCTCAGAAAAGGAATAAAATGAAATTGCGTTTGTATAAAGAAATGCATTTCTTTATAGTGGTGACATAAACTTGAATATTTTCTGATAAAATATCATAAAGTGACTCCTTAACTGATGACGTAATGCTGTAGAACTGAGACCCTAGAGACATACGCTTGGTAAAACCATGAGTGATTGTGATAGAAATGTAGATGTTTGGGCTATTATTACTTTTCATTTTATAATTATATTGTTTCACTTAAAAAAATATTTTAATTAAATAAAGACAATATTAGCGAAACTAAATATAAAATATTTCTCAAACCTACCTAACACACAACATAATGAAATGTAATATTAAATATATTACGTATGTATATATTACATATGTAAAAATGTTAACAATAAGGTGTAAACTGCAATATATAGATATATATATAGATATATATTGTGATCTTCAATTACAACATTGATAACAATACTCTGGAGACATTAACACAAATTAAAAACTTGGACATCACTTTTCAATCTAATCTTTCATTTGTTAACCACATAACAGAAATCTCTAATAAGGCCTTAAAAATGTTGGGATATATAACTAGGCTAACAAGAAATTTTAACAATATTAAGTGTATAAAACTGTTATATTTTGCATATGTTAGAAGTCAACTTGAATACAATTCTCCCGTCTGGAACCCATTATTACAATATACATGTACAAGCTGTTGAAAGAATACAAAACAAATTCTTATGTTTTCTTAATTTTAAAATGGGTATTCCAGCAATTGTGTTGAACTACAATACTATTTTGAATGATATAAATATGCTCAAATTGTCAGACAGAAGAACTTTCACTGACTTGGTATTTCTGTATAAAATTCTAAATGATTTAGTTGACAGTCCGGTATTGCTCGAATTGATAAGCTTCCGGATTCCACTACGTAATACTAGAAGTCAGGATTTATTTCAGTGCAGTAATTCTGGAACTAACTACCATATGTATTCCTCTTTACCCAGAATACTAATGGAGGGAAACAATTATACCAAGTCAGTGGACATCTTCAATTTATCTTTAAACAAATATAAAATATTGTTACGAAGGCAGTTCAGTTATTTACAAAAAATACTGTATATTTCTTACTATTCATATGTAAAAGCCCCGAAAAAGGGCGTTAATAAAAAAATAAATAAATAAAAAAATAAATAAAAAAATAAATAAATCTGAAAACAGAAAAATTCGATAAAGAAAGGTCACATCTAGGACACGAACCCAGGACCCAGTTCTAGATGTGACCGTATCTTTTTCTGATTTTTCCGTTTTCAGATTTGCGATTGAGTTTTATTAATATTGTCTTCATTTTAACAAAATATTACAATTTGAAGTTTCACCATTAAGTTAGAAATATAGTATTCAACCTAGACTTGCAGAAAAGTCAAAAGATGTCGCGCATTAAAAATAAAAATTGATAAAATGTATTCACGACGCTATCTAAATAGCATTTAGTTCGGGTTTGAATCTTGCAATCATGCATAAGGGTACGAACAAAAACAAAGCGGTTTTCGGTTTTCAGATTAACAGCGCTCAGTGCCCTGTTCCACCGGCGGCAGTTGACGCCGAGATGTGGACAAACAGAACGCGGATAAAACTTGCGCTACCTGCGCGGTAGCCTGACAGCAGCTGTCAGTTTTTACGAAATATCGAGTTCGTAGACGACGATTATTTACTCTTGGAGAAGCGTTTCTTGAAATTAAGGAATAAAACAACGTTATTTGGTAATTGGTATCTTTAAATATGAAAAAAAATCTCAGGAGAACATGATAATATGTTAAGTACGTGCGTGAAAGGAATTCACTTGTGACATTTGAGGTTATTTCAAAATTTTATCTTGTTGATTTCATTCCATCACTTGTCAACATTTCTGGTGCTATGGAATGTATTTCTTTTATCCCAGATTGGCGATTGATTGAAAACAGCGGCAATTAACAGGTCGCTCAATTTGATATCAGATTCTGACCGGCGTCATCGGCGAGCAGGAATTAAGAATTCATTCCGGTAAAGCTTATCGGCGCCGCCCCGCGCGGACATAAATCTGAACCTGCCTTCACTATGTTCGGTCTGATACGTTGACATACAAACATTCTTGTCAGCACGCCTGCGCCAGTCGGCCGCCCATACGCTGACTAATCAGAAAACCGAAACCCGCTTTGTTTTTGTTCGTACACTAAAGATAGAAGCCTGTAACCGATTGTTTACATCGTTACCTTCCAACTCTGAATGCGATAATATAGCACGAATATCGGAGAGCATTGACCACATCACTGGAGCATAGATGTTCCTGTAACGATCTGCACCTACCGTCAGTTTGAAATTTTGAAATAGGCAAGCCCAAGGGAAGGACGTTTCTGCGACGAACAAAAACCAACACACCATGGCGTCTCGATATCGTAATGTAGTTTTATCTCGAAACATTTTATTCATCTTAGATAATTCAAGGTAACCATTTGTTACACATAATTTTACTTGGGTTTTGTAGTTTAAAAGCTCTGGCGCACAACCATGTTCATTGCATTCCACAAAACGTAAATGAATTATTTTCGTAATATAGTTCGACTGTTGTAATAACCTCATCGAGGTTTACAAACACCCCTTTGAGATCACGTAATTACCCAAAGAGTCTAATAATTAAATACATTATATTGTCACTTGAAGTTTAATATTTCACTTGAAGTTTATCAATAAATCTTTTATATATTCGATTGCATCAGACTTTCATTTGATTATACTGTATACCATCATTCATGCTTTATCTTTCAGATTTCATAAGCTAGCCATACACTAAATATTAAAACACACATTCTTAATAAAGCGAGTCCTTACATAGGTGCAACCCAAGAAATAGCAGTTACATTGGCGAGAACATAGGTTTCTTTTTCCCCTTTTATATGTTTAGTCGTTACAATAAAAATATGCGTTAAGAAAATGAAGATAATGTTGGTCATTCTTTGTCGAAATATAATGAGTTAAATGTGTCCCTCATTAGTTCAGATGGTAGAACTCCACCTCGGTAAGGCGTAGGTCCTGGGTTTGGGTGACCTTATCTTTTTTTTTCAGATATTTGATTGAGTTTCGCAAATATCTTCTTCATTTTATTAATTATATCGTAGTATTTTGTTTGATTTGTAAAGCATAATATAGTTTCGTGGCATGAAATTTAATATTTCGCTCTCCAAAAAATGAATTCAAACTCAGTTGAGTATTCAGATATGTTTTTTTAATCATTATTGAGAAAAAAAAGGTTTTGAAATCGTTTAGGAATGTAAAACCTTCAGTAACCGCAAGTATTCAATTAAAGCTCGCATTACGGCGATTAACCGAAGATACCTTGAGCCCCAAACTTTCATCGACGTATAAAACTTGTTTAATTAAGCGGGTCCTCAGCTGCTTAGCATCGTCGGTTTCGACTACTTATATACTAACTTTATAATTGGAAAATAATCATTGTCCCCCGATTTAGCGTAGATGTTTAAAACTTTTAAGTAGTCAGCCACATTCGAAAGGGGAATTAGCTGAATATTTGGAAGAGACTTACGGAATGTTTGAACCACTTAATGAATATTACAGTTCATATACAATACAGGCGTAAGTACTTACTTTTAATATCATGAAATTAAAGTCAAATTACTTTGTTTACACCACTTTATTACATACAAAATTAACATGTTCCAAGAACAAAGTTCGTCAGGATGAGTCGTATACTAAAGTTAAATATTGATTAACTTTGGGACAGGGGTTAGAGTGTGGGTGAAAGAGCAAACCAAAATCGGCAGAAGAATTAAAGAATGAGCAAAAGGGGTAGGGGTGGGGAGATAATTAGTGAATCACATGTCTGTAGTATTGATAAGTGGAAAAATATTCAAAAGAGGATTGTTCAAAAGTTCGAGCCCAAGACACGGTTTGAACGCAACCACCGATTTCTTTCAAAATCTTTGCAATTGTATTATGATTGTATTGATGAGAATTTTTCGCCGTCTATGGGCGCTTTCACCCGATTCTAGGAATCTGTCCCGGCAACGGCAACGGCAGACGCTGCCGTTGTGACACACTCCATAAATAGGACGAAAAACCCTGAATTAAGACAGTTCTCCATTATCACTCGACTTGTCAACAACTATCTGCTTACCCGCCTGACCTCGCTCTGATGCATTCGCCTCGTTTTTTACCGACCGTCGCTTCACCATGGAATACGGATACCCTACAATATCTGGACCAGACCGGGCTACATCATAAGGAAGGAGCCATTGAATCACTCAGACCAGTTTTTTTGTTTTTTTTTTTAAAAAAGAAGACAAACATTCTCGGGTTACGAATAACCCAACAATGTTTGAAAATCTCTTACTACCACCACAGAAAGCCGAAAATGTTGCTTGTGTTGTGATGGAGGATTTAGCCAGCCGAGGAATCGAAAACGCGACGCTCGGGTGGGACCCAAGCGCTATGCCCACTCAACCACTGACCAGTCATAAAGTTATAAAGCAGGATACCGAATCGACATTCTTTCGACATTTTGCGCCTCTGTGGATTAGGACCTCCAGTCTCTTACAGTTCTTGTGTGTACCCTGTCCAACACAATAATTTTTTTCTGATTATTCATAATTATTATTGGATACCGTTCAGTGGCTGAAGTGGCATCACATCTTGAGTCCTATTCAAGAAATATTTTTTGCATACTGTGGTGGTAGTAGGAAGTTTTCAAATATTGTCAGGCTCTTCATAACACGGGAATGATTATCTTTCTTAAAAAATGTAATACAAAAAAATGACATTTTTATTAAGGTAATAAAAGTGCGTTAATTTTTGTGATACAAATGAATATCAGAAGTTTCGCCTATTTTTTGTCCTGTGTGAACATATCACAGATCTAGCTATAATTCTATGAGATACGATGCAACTAATCAGTACTAATCAGTACCATAATGTCAATACATTTGTTATTCCAGAATGCGGGGAGAATGTTGAGGAAAAATATGAGTGCAATCCCATGCAAAATGTACATAAGTAGATACAAATAAAAATTGCACAATAATATGTTTATCGAAAGTTTGCAAGAGTCACTAACGAGTTTAATTGCATCATTTATTCGTTAATCAGGGAGTTATGGAAGCGGACGATACAGGTAAATAAACGAATGGACTTTATAATAATATTCATGTTCAATTTTCATTTCGACTGTTTGGAAATAAATCTGTTTTCAGCTCTGAGGAGATAAATCGATAGAGTTGTGTTGTGCGGTGTCTGTGTGCTCATAGCAAGCTCATTTCTTCAGCACTCCAAATAATCCGAAATTTTTCAATTATTGAAATGCTTCCTCAAAACACTGCATCCCGAATTTCTACCAATTTATAACATGCTCTCCTTGAATATCTTAAGTTTCTAAGCACATTAAAATATATATGTTATTCTTTTCCATACATTTGTGACCCAAAATGGTAATTTTAATATTATGACAATCCTTCCATAGAAAAAAAAATCGCTAAGCAAGCTCCGAAAATTATTATAAAAACGTTATTTACTGTTATTTTACAAATCACTTGTGTAAAAAAATTCAAAGTGTTTCTTTAAATATGTTACTTAAGATATTTTCCACTTTATTTTAGCTCCATTTTAAACGAATCGAATTTCATTAAACATTTTCACTTACATTCACTTACACTTCTTCAAAAAATTACGAAACATCTTGTCAATGAGGGATTTAAACAGAGTATATTATGCTTTATGACGCTCTCGATTGGAATACGGAGTAATAGGATGGGGCTCAGTAGCATCTTATCACATAAAACAACTTAAGGTAACTCAGAATTGCATCATAAAGACCACACTAAAGGTCCCCATAAGGACGTCAACAACAGAAACAGTTTTAAACAGTTTGATGTTCCAAGCATACAGAAAATCTATGCCAAAAACATTCTAGTACATCACCACAAAAATGATTCAGAGGCAGTCACCTCACATGCTCACAAAACCAGAGCCAAACAAACAGACATACCTAATACACCAAAGTGATCATTTGGACAAAGAAGTTCTGAATTTTTAGCAGTGAAGTTTTATAACAAAATCCCACTTAGTATCAAACAAATTAAAACAAAAAAAAATAGCCACATTGAGGACATTAAATGTTGGCTGAAGGAACTATCGGAAAATGAACTTACTTTTTAAAACATCGCCATCTGGAAAACCTTATCCAAACAATGAAGTTAAACCATAGAAGTTGCTGAAAACTTATCCAAAGCATAGTCCCCCTCAGCACAGGATCTCCTAGTGAGGAGGACTACGAATATGTTTTCTATTTTATATATACCTAACATGTTTCATATAAAAATGTAAAAAATAACAAATATATAGTTACTAAATAAATAAAAAAATATTATCGTTTTTAATATTAGCGCGCGGAAGTTAGAGGGATCTAACATTCGTGTTTACATACTCTCCTTCTTATTCTTTTTGTACGGTTACTACCAGGCCTTGGAGCGATTACGGTCGAAAAATAGACTACTTTTATTTTTCTGCGTTTGATAGCGGTCCAAAATTGGACCACATTTTCCTACCATTCGTAAAACATTTATTGTAATTATTTAAAACATTTCTCCGGCCAGCCATTTATTTTAAAACGAAACTATTGAAATTTTTCATCTATTATGACCATAGATGTCGCAAATCCGAACTTCGTAGACTATTTTAGAACGATGTTATTTTTTAATATTTAATATTTTAATGTTTTTTTCACGTCGAATTTTTAATCAGCTGTTTACGGTTAAAATTAGGTAAGTCATTTTTCCATAGATATGCAACTTTCATTATCACGACAGAGAATATACAGAAATTGAAAATATTCTATGTTGACTCGAATAAGTACCACTCACGGCAGTTTCAAAGTAACAACACGCAGGGTTCGCGCGGTTATAAATTTTACGATTATTTTTACATTTTATTTATAAATCCTACAAATATGAATTAAATGGCAAAATACAGGTTAATTCATTGGCAATATAACAATATGATAAGTTTTTTATGTTTCTGTATTAAAATTCGAGGGTATGATGTTGGCAAAATTTTTTAAAAATGATCCTCTGGGAAATCGCGAGCAATCGAGGCAAATTTGTTTATTTCGTGTGATCGCTCCAGTGGTTAATCATTTAATTATACATTTCATTGACCTGTTTCGGATTCAGGAGTTGAAGGGTTTTATGTGTTTAGGAGACAAAAGTTTTCTTTCAAATTGGTATAGATCACACTTCTAGAATTTTACCTGTTCAGTGATTTTCATTTTCTGATTAAACTGAGTTAATCTGCAATACAATGTGCGTTCATTCGTTAAAATTTTAATTTTTACCCATTGCAGAACGCCTTTTTTGCGCCATTGTTAGAATAAAAAAATCTGCATTTTCAATTTTGCACATTAGTAACTCGTTAATTCATTCATCACTATGCTGAAGCTGTAGAAATGAGATGCCTGAGGCGTAAGTGTGCTGAAACCACTGAACCGCTGAAATGTGGAGATTCGCAAATAATGCAACTCAGATATACTTGAGCGTAATCAGTAATATTAACAATAATAATAGATTATTTCAGAATGCATGCACGAGTGCAATGCAATACAAACAATATTTCGAAATAACAAAATAAATTAGACAAATAAAAGATGAGGTAAAAAGTTAATAACAAGACACAAAAATAGGGTGTGTAATTCACACGCGATAGAAGTGAAACTAGAAAGTCGCTAAATATCGCTTTCTTTTGCCTGTATTTTAAAGTGGTTTGAAGATTGGATATTGATTTACAAAAACAAAAACATTTATTTTTTTTGGATTTCGTCGGATTCGAACTTCCGTCCGCTGGATTTCTCTGACCGCGGAGATTTGCGACGCACTGTACCGCTGCGCTATGGGACGCGCACGGCGAGGCGCCAATTTACGCATTATATTCCGACGACCCGTAGAAAAACAAAGCGGCCAATGAGCGCAGACCTATCGTCGTTTCCGTTTTATATCTCAACCAATAGGAGCCTTGAGTGCAGTTTGATGCTTCGCTGGTGCGTCATCTTAATTTAAAATCACTCTAACGGGGCTAAGGAAGTTTCATTTAAAAAAATGAATAACCATGAAAAATATGAGAAATGAAACTTTAAAAAATATTAAACCCTAAAATGAATTAATGAAAAATTGTTTTGGCGGGTATAGAAAATGAATGAAGAAATACGTGTAAGTAGAGTACGTGATGCGAATGTGAATGGTGTAAGAAGTTAAGGACGCCCGAGAAAGATATAGCACAATCAAGGCAACCAAATTTTTATTTTTGACGTTTTTATTTAAAAAAAAAACTTTCTTCCTAAAATAGTGCACAGGTATATAATTTTACATACATGTTGTTTTTATTTTATTTTTTCATAAATACGCTCATGGTAGCATCAATTAAACATATATCAAAATATCAATTGCGTTAGTACTCCCTCCCTAAACACGGGAAATTCTCAATTAGAGAGGTATTATTACCACCATTAAAAAATATTTGCATTACATGTACATAATTAAAAAAATAATTGTACTTTTACCTAACTTTGTAAAATTGTAAAAATGGAATAAATAAATAAAAAAATTAAAAAAAAAAAAATTCTTGAGTTAGGCCATGTCAGAAGTTAGAGTAACAGAACAATATCTACGAGATCATTAATTAATGAGAATCAAGTAAGGAGGTGCTTCTAGTAAGTTCCTCTCTGCCTACCCTTGCGGAAAACGGCACAGCTTGTTAGTTAGTTAGTTTAACTTGGTAAACTGATACGAAAAGCTTTCGAATTAAATAAAATTATAAATACTATAAAAAGATACATTTAATTACTGAATTTTTGATTTTTTTTTTGTATCATCCTATCAGACCTATTTGCTTTTCGCGGAATTATTTTTGAGAGACAAGAAATTTAAATCCCAAGCAATGAAAGGAAAGTATTGCAGAAATCTATATCTTTTCTGAGAAATCAAGGATTTTTACTTTGAAGGCGTCTTTTTACGTTTATTTTTTATTTCCCAGAAGTCAAACCCCGACTTAAAAACTTCATCCCATTAAATTTGAAAAATATGAAGAAAAAATGTAACAGCGATCTTATTGTGCTTTTTTCGACCCTCTAATCAGCAACCACAAAGAAAACAGATTTCGAAATACGTATAATGTTTTAAAGCAATAGGACGTAAAATTTCTAAATAAAGCAACTAGGTACATGCCTACATAATCCAGAAATGAAAAATTCAAAACTTTTGAAGAAGAAAATAGCATAATTTAGTATATAATTTTTGTTGTTCGGTTAGTAATATCAAATCGTACGGATTTTAAAAATGCCATTATATTATTTAATTAAATGAAGACATTATAAGCGAAACTCAATCGAAAATCTGAAAACTGAAAAATCAGAAAAAGAAACGGTCACAGCTGGGACTCGAACCCAGGACCTTTGCCTTGCCGGGGCGTAGCTCTACCAACTTCGACTAAGAATTATCAACATTATCTTCTCTTTCTTAACGCAATATTGAATATTTATTTGGTTGAGTTTAGCTAATATTGTCTTCATTTAACTAAATATTATAGTTTGAGGTTTTACCCATTAAGTTAAAAATAAAAATAAATATTCATCCTAGACTTGCAGAAAATTCAAAAGATGTCGCATATTAAAAATAAGAATGCATACGATTTTATCCAAGACAATATCTAGATAGTATTTAGTTCGGGTTTGAATCCTGCAATACATGAAGATCCAGAGTGGAAGATACTATCAGTATCGCCCTGGTGTAAGACCACCATTCAGAATTGAAACGTTGCTTGAAAATGGCTTTAGCCGTGTTTGGTGACCAGATCTGAATAGCCAGGTACTTCCCAACCTTCCTCCTCCCCACCTCCTTCCCCTCCCCACTACCTTCAGCCTCACAACATACCCCGATTGGGGATGCCATAGTCTCACTGGCTCCAGACGGGAGCAGTTGAGATTCTTGTGCGGTATTCACTGTAAAAAAAAAAAAAAAAGATAGCAGCAAATAAAAATCTGCGTTAAGAAAATGAAGAAAATGTTGGTTTTCTTAGTCGAAGTTAAATGATGCAGTTAAATATGACCGAATCCGATAGGGACACATTAGCTCAGAAAAAAAGAAAATAATATATAAAAGTTAAAAGAAAACTGACATCAAGTCTGATGTTTTCGTTTGACAGTTTGATTTTTACGGAAATATCTTCATTCATTCATCATTTTTTTGAATAACGCTGTCGAACATCAAGTAATTCAATTCCTGAGGGCATCGTATTAAGGTCAGATTTTTCCAGCATTTAGCACATTTTTGAATTTGGAAGACAAGGGTGAAGGAATATGATGTGTAAGATCGATGACGGCCTCCGTGGTCGAGAGGTAAGGCTCTCAACTAGCTATCCGGTCCGTATCCTGGAAAGTAAATTTTATGTGATCGATTTGTGTTATTTCACAATTCAATCATTTAAAAATAATACAATGGATAAATACAGAGTTTTGAGTGGAAGTATCATCCTGGTGTATGACCACCATTCAGAATTGAAACGTTGCTTGAAATGGCTTTTAGCTGTGTTTGGTGACCAGATCGGAATAGCCAGGTGCTCCCCTTCTTCTTCTTCCTCATCTCCTTCCCCTCCATACTACTGTCAGCCTCAGTTGGGAATGCCATAATCTCACCGTCTTCAGGCGGTTGGGAGCAGTTGGGACTCTTGTGCGGTATTCGCGGAAAAAAGGCCTACTTACTTTAAGAGCTACCTGCTACCCACTTCAGAGGTGGAATTCGGGAGGTAAGTATGAAGGAACATTATACGCAACGTCGAGCGTTTAAATACATAAATTCATATTATTGTAGGTTCTAGATACCTCGGTTTTAAATCAGAATTATTATTCAACGTATTCTTGTCGTAATTTCCTGTCTAATATCCTGAATGTGCATAACTCATTTCCACAGCACATTGCTCTAACAGCCAACCAATCTCAAATCAATAAATAACTCAGCTGTTTCCCTAACATTTTACATTTCCCTCGCAAGCTTCTGCTTTATTACAATAATTCATGACGCGAACAAATGAAACACATTAAAAAATGGAGGGAAAAATCTTATAAAGAAAAGTTTCTTATCAGTACAATATGCAGAGTGTTATGAGACATGCTTAACTTACTTTCTAGTGATGGTTATTTGGTGTAAAAAATTACATTTTAGTCCCCAACGATTTTTTTAATCAAAGAAAAATGAAACAATACAACTTTGTATAAACCACTTATATAATGTGCAAATCCGACCGGTTTCGGAACAAACGTTCTTTCGTCAGGGAAAGCTTATACGAAAAAACGTATAAGCTTTATAAAACTTATACTTATACGAAAGAACGTTTGTTCCGAAACCGGTCGGATTTGCACATTATATAAGTGGTTTATACAAAGTTGTATTGTTTCATTTTTCTATAAAAGATAACCACAAAGTAATAGATAGCTACATTCAAAAATATATTTTTTAATCTACTAAAAACCTAAGAATTCTGTAAGTGTTTTGGTTGTGCATGGACAGTGACCGGAGATGACATTTAATATATTTTTAAATGCGATTTTAACCCTTACGTATAAATAAACTGTATGAAAGACAATGTAAGAATCGCTTGCGCGAATATCAATTTGGAAGGTACTTTTATTTGATCAATGTAGCTTCTATGAATTTTCTATGACGTTTGTGCATCACTTTTTGCAGCTGTCAATGATAAAAATGATAATATTTAACATTTTAAAAAGAGTATCAAAATCATTATTGTAAACTTTGAAAACTCCCTTGAATTGTTTTTTTCATGTGGGGTATTTATTCAGGTTTGTGTAGAAATAATAAAATCAGCTTACATTTGCATAAATAAATTATTATTTTTAAGAAAAATGAAACAATATAACTTTGTATAAACCACTTATATGATGTGCAAATCCGACCGGTTTCGGAACAAACGTTCCTTCGTCAGGGAAAGCTTATACTAATTTGACAGTTTAGAACAATGTTTTAAAAACACAGGGATAAATATTCTTCATATTAATCATAAAGGAAAACGTTTAGATAACTTAGAAGCTTTAGAAATTAAAAAATCCCTTAAAAATAATGAATCTATTATCAACAAACCAAAAATATTGTCATATAGCCCAATCATGGATTTGTTCCCCTACCCACCCACTCTACACTAATACCTACCCACCCTACTACATTATTAACTAACAACGACTCCACCCCTACCACAATAAAACATTGTTCTAAACTGTCAAATTAGTATAAGCTTTCCCTGACGAAGGAACGTTTGTTCCGAAACCGGTCGGATTTGCACATCATATAAGTGGTTTATACAAAGTTATATTGTTTCATTTTTCTATAATGGATAACCACAAAGTAATAGATACATTCAAAAATATATTATTTTTTAAGTTAGCTATTCTGGAAAAACTTCTTATAATATTATCACGTAATATATGTACATGAATAATAAGATGTATTACTTGGTAAACAAAAAAAAAAAAGATTTGTTTTATACCGATCTTTGACCAGAACTCATCAAAGTAATTTTCGCGCCGTTTCCGAAATGTCATTCCACGTTCAACAGATACTTTGTTTTGTTTTTGAAATTGATAAAAAGTTCACAAAAATATTTTTTACAGTATTGATGTCGGAATCACTTGTTAAGTGAGTCAATTAAGTCTTAACACCATTTACATAATCATTCTGAAGTATTACAGACTGAATAAAACTCTCCGTTTTGATCACTTTCCATTTCCATTTATTACCATTTAGATCGCACGATTTTGCAAATATGATATGATTCTTCAAGTTGTTAGCATGAAAATCACGGGATCATCACGGGATGTAACTTGACTTTCAAAAATGTAAACTAATTTCTAAAAACATATTTTAAATAAAGAATAAAACGAATCGTATGTTAATGATTGTATGTTTCCTTTGGAGGGTGCAGATATTTAGACTGTTGACATTTGACGTTTTTGAATTTTTTGAATTCACTCACACTTCAAACTTGTAAATATTTTCCATACTTTCAAAAGTATCCTCACGGATAGTAGAAAGTGTGTGAGAGAGATGCAAGAAAATGAAGACTTTTCCTTTGGGGGAAACAGATCTGCGTACATTATATATCTCATCTTTTGAAAGAGCTGCAGCGTTATTGTGTTAAGGAACGTATTTTATGCCGTTACGGTACCGTAATCGTAATAATAAAAGCACTCAGTGGGTATATTACCTATTTAAGGTGCCGCAGCCCCGCTAAAAAAAACAAATGGAGAAATATGTAATTACGAATGTTGGAGAGAGCGCGGTAATATTAAAAATGATAATTGAAGCGAAAATTGTGAAAATGTTTAATAAAACACGACTCGTTTAAAATAAAGCAAAAATCTCTTGGGGAAAATCTAAAAGCGCATTTAAATAAACATTGCAAATTTTTTCATACATATCACTTCTAAAATAAGTAAAATGAACGTGTTTATAATAATTTTTGGAGCATACTTTGCGATTTTTTTCTTTCGAGGGAATTTCATATAATTTGTGTTTCGGCGTGAAACACGTCTAGATAATATCTTAAAAAAAATTTTTTTTAAGAGCTTAAAAAATGAATAATTAAGGGAGATAAGAAATCGGTACAAATTCGGGTAGCGGCCGCTTAACGCCGGTTTGGAATTGAAAAAATTGTTATAATAATTTAACTTCACGCGACCTTCTTTGTTACTCGTTTGAGTAACCATTGACGATATGTGATTACAGTTTTTACTAGCTTGTCAGTACATAATTTAAAGTAATATTGGGCCAATATCACTTTTGGATTTATAATTTTTTTATCTAAAATATTATAAAACAACTTTTGAATTAGAGAAAGATTTTTCGAATTTTGGGAGCCAATGTAACACACCAGAAAATCGCTTATCTAAAAATGAAAACTAGCTGAAAAGAGCAGCTGTCATTGGCTCTTTGGGAATTCATGACTGTTATTTAATGTTACACCATTCGGAACAAATTAATATTTCCTATAATACCAATTTAAATTTTGAAAGAGTCAGCTCGTAATGAATACTGCATCATTAAATTGTAAATTAACGATTTATGAAAGCGATTCTTGCACATTTATGGAATATTGTCAATTTGCCGAATTAAAATTAAATAATCTGATGTTTCACCACCTCTGAGTAAGCTGTTGAGTAACTACTCAAGAACCTTTAATTGTACGTTTGGCTTTTTAAATGAATACCTCACAAGCATCTCAGCTGCTCCTGTCTGGAGCCGGTGAGAGTATTGCACCCCCATTTGAGGTATCATTTGAGGTATGTTGTGAGGAAGGGGAAGGGGAAGGGGAAGGGGAAGGGGAAGGGGAAGGGGAAGGGGAAGGGGAAGGGGAAGGGGAAGGGGAAGGGGAAGGGGAAGGGGAAGGGGAAGGGAAGGGGAAGGGGAAGGGGAAGGGGAAGGGGAAGGGGAAGGGGAAGGGGAAGGGGAAGGGGAAGGGGAAGGGAAGGGGAAGGGGAAGGGGAAGGGGAAGGGGAAGGGGAAGGGGAAGGGGAAGGGGGAAGGGGAAGGGGAAGGGGAAGGGGAAGGGGAAGGGGAAGGGGAAGGGGAAGGGGAAGGGGGAAGGGGAAGGGGAAGGGGAAGGGGAAGGGGAAGGGGAAGGGGAAGGGGAAGGGGAAGGGGAAGGGGAAGGGGAAGGGGAAGGGGAAGGGGAAGGGGGAAGGGGAAGGGGAAGGGGAAGGGGAAGGGGAAGGGGAAGGGGAAGGGGAAGGGGAAGGGGAAGGGGAAGGGGAAGGGGAAGGGGAAGGGAAGGTGGGGAGGTACCTGTGGTCTTACGTCAGGGCGATACTGACAGCTAAATTAATTCAAGTAACTTTAAAAAAGTTGGTATTGTAAAATTCGAATTCGATTTCTTGAGAACCATACATTTTATATTTCATTAAATGAAGACAATATTAGCGAAACTCAATCGAAAATCTGAAAATAGAAAAATCAGAAAAATATTCGGTCTCATCCGAGACTCGAATGTATGGAGTCCCAGATGTGACCGTATCGTTTTCTGATTTTTCTGTTTTCAGATTTTCGATTGAGTTTCGCTAATATTGTCTTCATTTAAATTTGAGGTTTTACTCATTAAGTTAAAAATAAATATAAAGCTTATGTTAGCTCCAGGAACAACAGAAGGAGCAAAAACATTTTTATAGCGCCATTAAATACAACATACAGTTGTCAACATTCAAGATTTCATTCTACTTATGGGAACATTTTATATATCAATTACCATAATTAGGTACCACCGCCCAGAGAACCATTTATTGGATAACCAAATGCCATCCAAAGTGGTTCGCAACGTTTGGTCTTAGCAGGTGTGCCAGGGTTCATGGGGTTTTGCCTTTGCCTCTCCAGCTGATCTTTCTTGACACACCGTCTTGCACCGCTGCGGGAGGGATGAATCCAGGACACACTGACCCCTAGACCCATCCTTCATAACTTTTCCCTTCCTTTCCTTAAAAAGTCCACACAGCATCTTCACAGATGTCCTTAGAGGTTTTTTCTTCATGGCCTCTTCCTGTATGGAATAAATGTAAAAAAATAAAATCATTTATCTGGTACCTACGGTTCATATTTCACATCAATAAAAACACAAACAACCTTTTCCATATTTATCCAGACTGAATCTTGAAAAACCCATACAATAAAACAACGAGGATATTACGTAAACCTATTTGTTTTCTGATTAGCCGACCATCATTTTTGTAGGCATTCTTTAATATTTTTTCGCAGAAGGCAAATATTTGGAATAATCAGAAACCACAAAGAAAAACATCCCAACACATAAATATGTATTTTTCAAGAAAACCTTAAATGGCGTGAACCCACACACGAAATGCTTTAAAAAAATTCAAGTACTCAAAGTACGAAACTACATTAAAAAAATGTTTTAAGAAAAAAAAAACATATCTGAAACCTTCGCAGCTAAACATAAACACTCAACTGGCGCAATAAGCCATAAGATATTGGTTATTCCTTCCCCACCTCCTTCCCCTCCCCACTACCTTCAGCCTCACAACATACCCCAATTGGGGATGCCATAGTCTCACTGGCTCCAGACGGGAGCAGTTGAGACTCTTGTGCGGCATTCACTGTAAAAAAAAAAAAAAAGGTGAATTAAAATAACATTATTGGGTTATTCTCAAGTTTTAATACAACCCTTGAACAGGGAAATATCAAATTTCATGGTGCGAAACTATACAATGCCCTACAAAATTAAACCAAAGAAAAATCTAGCATATTTAAAACTAAAGTCAAAATATGGTTGAAAGAATTGAGTGACTAACAACTTTCAAACATTATGAAGATAATATAAGCCGTCTGGATGATCAACACAATAATATAAAATATTTTAATGGTGGAATAACTGATCTGGTCTAACCTCTAATTCTTGTTCTTCTTCTTGTGCCCTGTCCGTTCAACGGACGTTGGCTATCATGTTGGCTATGCCGACTTTGTTTACTGCGCCTGCGGCCCGGAACAGCTCCACGGTAGACTGGCCAAACCACTATCTCAGGTTTTTCAGCCATGAGGTTCTCTTTCTTCCAGGGCCCCGTCTTCCGGCAATCTTTCCCTGCATTATGAGATGCAGGATCTCATACTTCTCTGGATGTCTCATCACATGTCCAAGATATTGAAGTTTTCCGAGTTTTATAGTTTTTATTACTTCCTTTTCTTTATTCATCCGAACCAAAATATCTTCATTTGTAACCCTGTCCATCAAGCTTATTTTAAGTATTCTTCTGTAGATCCATATCTCAAATGCCCCAAGTTGCCTAATTAGTTCTTCAGTAAGCGTCCATGCTTCCATTCCATAAAATAATATCGAAAACACGCAGCATCTGATCATTCGCATTCGTAATCCAAGGTTGAGATCATGACTGCAGAACATTTTTTTCATGCGGATAAAGTTTGCACGTGCTTGCTCAATGCGGCATTTGATTTCAACTGAAGGATCCCATCTATCGTTTACATTGCAGCCCAAGTATATAATACTCTGTACCTTCTCTTGTTTTGTTCCAGCAATATAAAGATGTTCATCCAATGCGTTATTTTTGCTTATGATGCATGTATTTTGTTTTATTTATATTCAGTTCTAGCCCAAAATTCGCACAAGTTTTCACTACTTGATTCAGCAAAAGTTGTAAATCCTCAATGTTACTTGTAAGAATCTTCCCATTTATAACAAGTCCTTGAGTAGCTTATTGCAGAGCTTCATTGAATATTTCTTCTGAATATAAGTTGAAGAGCATAGGTGAAAGAATACAACCCTGTCGCACGCCCCTTTTTATTTCTACTTCGTCTGTTAGACATTGTTCTACTCTTACTGCTCCTTTCTGGTTCCAATAAAGATTACCTATTATCCTTATATCTTTATCGTCTATCCCGGAGGTTTTCAGAATTTGAATCATTTTGTCATGTCTAACTCTATCAAATGCTTTAAGGAAGTCAATGAAGCATGCATGTACATTTGTATTCATATCTCTACATCTTTGGATTAGTACTTGAATATTAAATAACGCTTCCTGAGTACCCAACCCATTTCAAAAGCCATATCGTGTGACATGGAGACTAGAGGCTTTTGAGATGTGGTGCTATAGAAGACTATTAGGAATTTCCTGGAGAGACCACATCACAAATGAGGAGGTTCTCTAAAGAATCGAAGGAGGAAGGCACCTGCTCAGGACCTTGTCCGAAAGGCGCGCAAGATGGATCGGCCATGTAAGAAGACAAGAAGGCCTCTTGCATGCCATAATGGAGGGTATGACCGAGGGGACAAACGCTAGGGGACGCCCACGCCGAGAGTACCTGGAGGACCTGCTGGTGGACGTGCGCTGCTCATCATATGCAGACTTCAAAAGAGCCGCACAAGACAGGGAAGAGTGGATGAAACGTATAGATGAAATTGCTGCAAACCAATCCCACGATTGAAACCAGAGAGAGAGATCGTGTGACACCTATATTTTCTCCCGCTTTGCGATATATGCGTCCATGTATAATTCGCAAAAATATCTTTAATAAGTGGCTCATTAAACTAATTGTGCGGTGGTCACTACATTTTCTTGCTTTTGCTTTCTTTGGGAGAGTAACAAAAGTGGATCGAAGCCAATCTAGTGGGATAATTCCTGTATTATATATTGAGTTGAAGATACTCGTCAATACTAGGATGCCTTTATTTTCTATAAGTTTAAGAATTTCAGCCTGTATTCCATCTGGGTCCGCTGCTTTCCCAGTTTTAGAAAGACGAATTGCATTTTCTACCTCATTTGTTGTGATTGGTGGGCCTGTTGTAATATTTCCCGTATCATATTCTGCGCTTCTATTATCATTGTTCTGAGATGTAGTCTTTCCATCTTTTTAGTTTTTCGTTTTTTTTTTACATTAACTCCACACAAGAGGCCCTGAGGAAAATAACTTCCCTCAGGGCCTATGTCATCTTTGAAGATGCTGTGTGGAGGATCTTTTTGAGGAAAGGAAGGAGTGAACACGGGTCTTGAAGAGACCCATGTTGTAGGAGGGAGGAAACACAGAGGCCGGCAAATCGTTCCACAGCCGAGCCGTTGAACTCAAGAACGAGTCATAGAAACGACCCGATCTCATGTGACTTATGTCAACCGTGTACAAATGTTGGGCGCGTGTTTGGCGTATTTCCCGACTATGCACCGGTGCCGAGGGGATCAATGACGCTAGTTCCTCGGAGCATCTTCCATTGTAATACCGGTAGAACAAGGACAGCATTCCCACCTGACGCTTGTGCTCTAAAGATTGCAGTCCGTCTGTTAAGATGGGAGAATCTATCAAACGGACCGCCCGTTTCTGCACAGAGTCAAGGGTTTTTTTAGGTATTTTGGAGCTCCAGACCAGAGGTGGCTGCCAAATTCAACCGTGGGGCGCACTTGCGATTTGTACAGGGTTAGCAGTTGTGTACTATTAAAGTATCTGCGGGCCCTGTACAGTACGCCCAGTTTCTTTAAGATCGTTAAGATCGGTTAGAAGTTTTCCATCTCGGTCCTCCAGTTGCCCTATATCGGTTTTACGGTTTATTCCAGTCAATTCTTTTATTTTCTTATGCACTTGGAAAATATCATGTTTATCATTGTGATTTTCAATAATAGCACACTGTTGAATATGCCAATCAGCTTTTGCTTGCCTAATTTTACTTCGAATTTCTGTTTGGATTCTTTTGTATTCTTCCTTGTTTTGATTTTTGTATTTTCGTCTTACTTCCATGAGGTTTAGTTTGGGTTTTGTATTTCGTCTGTCATCCCATTTCTGTTTCTTTTGCGGCGTCTCTTCTTTGAATTTTTCCTTTGCAATCTCTGTGATGATTTTCTTTGATTCATTGCAGATGTATTCAATATTTTCAATATTTTCTTCACTATTGTATAGTTAAGTCTGGAGGTCGGCGAATTGTTTTTCTAATATTTGTGTTGCTTCTTTACAGAGACCATTATTTTTTAGCTGGTTTTTATCTAATTTCAAAGCCCGTTCTTATTTAACATTATTTTTAAAACGCAACCTAAATTCAGCCAGGAGTAGATTATGACGTGATGGTACATCAGCACCCGGGTATGTTTTTGCAGACTTAATCGAGTTCTTGTATCTTTTGTTGATGGTAATATAGTCAATTTGATTTCATACTGACTCTGGACTGAGTCTGCTGGCGACTTCCATGTATATAAACGCCTTTCCAGTAATTCGAAGACTGTATTAGTAACTGCTAATTCGTTTTCTAAGCAGAATTGGACAATCATTCCTCGTACCGAGACCGTTCCCCAACAACATCTTCTTCTTTACCCTTACGGATTTTAGCATTAAAATCACTCATTATTATAGTAATTTCATGTTTTTTTGTGAAGGTAAGAACTTTCGTTAAATTTTCATAGAAGTTTTCCAATTCTTCTTCTTCACAATCACATGTAGGTGCGTATACTTGTATAATATTAGTATTTACTGTTGACGTTTGAATTTGTATCATAATGATCCTGTCTGAATGTGGAATTATATTCGTCACGGCACCTGCTACTTTATTTGTAAAGATAATGCCAACTCCATTTCGATTCCGGGATTTAGTATCACCAGAGTAGTAGATAGTATAGTCTTCTAAAGTACATCTCTCCATCTCATCTCTCCTACACCAAGTATATTGATATTCAATCTTTGCATTTCTTTTATGGTGTTTTGAATTTTTTCTGGTTGGAGCATACTCCTCACTTTCCATGTTCCTATTTTACTCATTTCTTCTTTTCTTTTTACTTGATAGCAGCTGCAATATTTCATTGTCGAAGATATTAAATATTGCAATTAGAGATTATAGAATATCAACATTCGATAGCCTCCATAGTCGAGGGCTAAGGGTAGGTTGCGAGTTGCAATCCCCGCGTGCCCTAATAAATTTTATTTTAAAGATTTGTGTTATTTCACAATTTAAAATAATGTATTGTGTATTTGCGGCAGTCCCATAGCGGATGATACTCTCAGTATCGCCCTGGTGTGAGACCATCATTCAGAATTGAAACGTTGCTAATGGAAGCGCTTTTTAATGTTTGGTGACCTGATATGAAAACCTAACCAGGTACTTCCCCCCGCTTCCCTCTTCCCCATCTACTTTTCCCCCTCACTATCTTCAGCCTCACAACATAGCCCGATTGGAGATGCCATAGTCTCACTGGCTACGGACGGGAGCATTTGGACATTTGCGACAAATCTTTCAAATGAAAATGTACTAAAAAATGTACCTAAAATGGGGGCCTCAGCATGGGTAAGTTACCCAGTGAGGCCAACATTATTAGATTGTTTAAAATTTAATTGAACTGAATGTTAACTGGACAGTTTGAAAAAGGTATTGTAAACCGAAACAGCTGTAACAAAAATGCTAACTAAAATACTTGCAGAATTCGATAATAACATTATTTAATTTAATTTTAATTAAATTTAAAAAAAACTGAATGGGGTCTACGAATTAAAGACAAAAAAAATTAATAATGAATTATTAGATTGCACTCATCATCATCATCACTCTTGGCTCTACAACCCTTGGAAGGTCTTGGCCTCCTTAAGAGTCTTCCTCCACTCATCTCGGTTTTGTGCCAGCTCCCTCCAGTTTAGAAGCTCCACGGTAGATATATCTTTGAGGACGTTGTCGCTTCATATTAATCATAGTCTTATCGGTCTTGAGTTCAACAGGGATTTTGGTGCTTGATTCTCGATCATTTTCTCTACATGATCCAGCTACCGCAGTCTTCCCAGTTGTATAAATTTTGTGACGTTTAGATCCTTAAACAGAGTATATAGCTCATTCTTGTAACGTCTACGCCAAAATCCATTTTCTCAAACTGTGCTCGCTCATTCCTTTTAGTTAGTACCCAAATCTCAGCTGCGTATGCGACTACTGGTCTGATATAAGTATTTTGTAGACTATGTTACGATACGCCCTACGAGTAAACGCCCGCTTTCCCCTTGCAAGAAAGGACATGCCGCACCCCTCACCCACATTCCCGCAAGCCGCGTGGCGAGTGCGATTCCGTCTTCCCCCTTGCAAGAAAGGACATACCGCACCCCTCCCCTGCGATCCCGGCAGGAGCCCGCTGCCCGCCCCGGCAGAAACCAACCGGTGGTCGTTCCGACAGGCCGCGCTTAATGCGGTAAAACTCCCGCGGAATCGCCGATTTTAATGGCGTTCAAATTAAAGCCGATCTCAAAAGTAGTATCCGTGGTCGCGGACATGGCTGCTCCACTTGGAGATCACCGCTACCTGCACCAGCCCCGGATTACTGCCCCCTGGCTTCCTGCACCAGTCCAACAGCTGTGAGTTGAACCACGATTTCTCCCTTAATTAAATGTGTCCCCTAGCCATACTCGGTTAATATGACCACACCCCAGAGGGATTTGAGATACCCCTTCGTAGGGAATACCCAGCTAGACATTGTTGTTGATTTGTGACTAATAGTTATGTTTTGCAAGATGATGTAATTGAGTACACCAGACAATACAAATATGTTCCACCTAGCTACCTCTTTTATTTGATGGATCAATTGGGCGTGCTTTGGCAAATTACCTATGTACCCTTTACCCCCTAGTCACCTACAACCTTGGCGAGGAGAGATTTCCTGCCTGCCGACGACATTAAGCTGGCCGAGAGCAAAAGGTAGGGGGCCTCCCCCCCCCCTTGGGACCGCTACAACTAATATCTTGGTGTTTCTGGACAACAGTCTGGATTTTACTTGGTTTTGTAGGCGGAACAGCGATTAAATAACAGCGATTTGCGTTCACTATGCGCTTCTGGATCTCTGTGGTATTATTGTCATTTGTTATAAAGATTTGTTATTAGATTGCACTACGAAATATTAATGTAGTATAAAAAAAAACCCACAAGGCTGATGTTCTGGGTTCAAGTCCTAGATGCGATCGAATGTTTTTCTGACTTTTCCATTTCACATTTTTCATTTAATAATTCTTAAAATTATCTTCAACGCCTTTTCATTGCATTATTATTTATTTGCTAGATTGGATCGGCACGCGTATGTTGTACAGGCCGCCTAAAATCGAAGTGCATAAATTCTATTGTGACTATAACTGTATTCACATTAATATTCACGTATTATTAACTTACTCGCTAGTTGGAATAATCTCGTGAAAACTTTCTATAGCATTAAGTTATCGGGAATATAAATTAAATGACGTGGCACGTGTAGTAATCGACGAACCCGTGAATACAATCTGTTAGCCTTAATAAATATTTTGTCTAGTATGTAGTCTGATTTCATTGCACCTTTTGGTAATTGACATTCATTTGCCTAGTCAATGTAAAGTTTTAATACACAAACTTTTAAAAACTTAACAACGTGGTGCCCTATCTCATTTTTAAACAGTCGTATTTAATATTATTTTTATTACCATTAATAAGTCAGTAACCACAGCCATCGTTATGATTATTTCAAAGCTTTGTAGCTTACGATAAAAGTGATGTTGCGAACGAGATGTTGAAAAACTACTATATATTTAGATAGTTACGCCAATTTCGTGATTTATTGAGTTTTAATGGGACAGACAGACAGATAAGTCTGAATTATAGTAAAGGTTATGTAAGTTTAGATCTAAACAGTAAAACTATAAATTAAATTTATATAGTTTCCTTCCGACGAATGCTGGTTATTCAGTTAAACCATGCAATGAATAAACAAGCAGTTATATTAATTAAATTCTGATTTTAATTAACTATTCCCTATTCAAGGAAGAAACTGTAAAACCGACGCAAAGTTCGGTAATAATAATACAGTTACAGTGGATAAGTAAATTACTTCAAGGGATCCAAAACGAGTGGTTGTATAATTAATTTATCTATAATATAAAAATGAATCGCTGAATGTGTTGCTAAGCGCATAACTTTTGTACGACTGCACCAAATTGGATAACTCTTTTTTTGTGTGTTCGTTATTGTCAGGACAAGGTTTTTATAAAACTTTCGGTGAGCTCTGGCATTATGAAATTTGTGTAAAAAATGGCTATTGGTGGCACGCGAGGAAGCGGCTATTGCTATGGAAAGCGGGAGGGAGGGAGAGATGGGGAGGGGAACCAGAGAGGGGGAGGGGAACCTGGGAGGGGGAGGGGAACCTGGGAGGGGGAAGGGGGACCTGGGAGGGGGGGAGCGGAACTCGGGAGGGGGGTTCGCGGGACGGGGGAAGTGGGGGGGGGAGTGGAGTGGGGAGAGGGAAGGTGAAGGTGACGGACGCGAGAGGGGAAGAGGACGCAGGGGAAGAAGGGGAGGCGGAAGGGGAACGGGACGAATGGGAAAGGACACTCAGGCAGAAACAATTTTTTTATTAAATGGCATAGCAACGCATGCCGGGAACCAGCTATTGTATAGAAATAAAGCAAGAAACTCATTTCATTATTTGCAGATCTTCATTAATAAATGTTTGTTACAAACTAAAATCTGAAAATAGAGGTCAAAATTATCATTAATACCTCGTCGACCATAAATGATTTGTGTTTTCGTCTCTCAAATTTAACGATTTATTTTTCAGAGTGGCTTTGAGATCAAATTGTAAAATACCTCCTACTACATATCGTCTGTATAAAATTAAAGTAGCTGAAAAAATTATATTTGTATGCATTTTTTTATGACAATTATTCTGAAATGCCTAAAATGTACAACAATAATTAGTTTATTCAAATTCACGCAAATCAACTTGCCTTGTTTAAAAGATATTCTTGGATTTATTAAAAAACATTTTGAGAGTCAGATATTTTCACTTTTAAGCATTTTATTAGATTACTAGCTTTTTCCTGTGTCCTCTTCCCCTCTCGCGTTCCCACTCCGTCAACCTCACCTTCCCTCTCCCCACTTCCCCCCCCCCTCCCCCCCCCCTTCCCCCGTCCCGCGAACCCCCCTCCCGATTTCCCCTCCCCCCTCCCAGGTCCCCCTCCTCCTCCTGCGTTCCCCTTCCACCTTTCCCGCCTTCCCTCTTCCCTTTCCCGCTCCCTCGTCCCACCAACCCTCCTCCCGCGTTCCATATATTCAATCCCAGTACATTCAATTTTTAAACGGCCCGCGTGCCACCTTTTACGATTTTTTTTCAAATTTCCATTTTTTATGTATATTAAATTTAGTACCTTACATAGGTACCCATTTAAAATATCTTAAATTCTTGATTCGATTCAAGCTATTAGGGGAGTACCTACTTTAAATAAATTAATCACCTTAAAGTTTTTCAAAAATAGAATTCTGATTTAACATTTTGCAAAATGTCATTCTCAAACACGCGAACTGCCAAACGTGCGGGTTTTCTGAAATTATCCAATTTTCTGCCAAATTTTCTTAATTTTTCTCTCCGTAAGAACCATCCTCGTACTTCAAGGAATATTTAAAAAAAAGAATTAGCGAAATCGGTTCAGCTGATCTCGAGATTTGCGTTTACCAACACATTTAGCGATTCATTTTTATATATAAGATTTGGCTGAAATGTAACGTTTTTCAGTGGTCCCTCGACAGGGAAAACATAAAATTATGATAATGTCGAAATTTATGAAAACTAATAGCACCATATCTGAGATGTGGACTTCGTAATTCATCTTTTACAAGCATTAATTCCGTTCGAAAGAATTTTTGTGGCATTTGTCGGAAATAAATCTTTTAATGGGCCTGAACAAAATAAATTTGCGGATTTTGTGAGTTATTCAACCACTGTGCGTACAAGCAATAAACTTAATAAAAAACTGTGTCAAAAAAACAGTAAGGGCCAGTTGTTTCAAAGAATTTGAAGAAATCATTAAATTTCAAAATTAATAATTATTATAAGCAATAATTATCAGCCTGAAACACTCATTTACATTGAAAAATCTTCAGAGAAACGATACTTGCCGCCAACGGGACTTGAACCCGTGTCCTTCTGATTGCCGGTCAGGTCCTCTGACCACTGAGCTATGGCGGCTTATCTAATACCCGCTAAATAATTCAATATATACTAGTGATTCATTCAACAATTACTGTTTATGATTTTTTTTTTCCACCTGAAAACAACCAACTTTATTTTTGCGAGAGAGACATTGTTAGTGTTAAATCTCTCGCTAGGTGGCACACGGGTTCAAGTCCCGTTGGCGGCAAGTATCTTTACTCGGAAGATTTTTCAATGTAGATGAGTGTTTCAGCTGATAATTATTGCTTATAATAATTGTTACCCTTTGTGCTCTGCACAAAAATCTTGTCTTAAACGTTAGTTTATAAATTTAAAAAAAATAATAATTCAATGTTAATTTTCAAGTTAAGTGAAAGTTCCATTAAAATTCTGTTATTATATCACTACGTCCAATTGTTTCAAAGAACTGAAATAAAAACAGAACTTGAATAGAAAATTTGCTTTGAAATATGATGAATTGTTAAAATTCTGTCAAATAACTGGACCTAATAGTTAGAGAGATTATTTAACATTATTCAGTTCGTATGCATATTCCATATTTTTTAGTTGTGTGCAACTATTTGTACAAGTTTTTAGATTCGTATGATAAAATAAAAGCTATTTTCTTATCCGTTTTTTTTCCTATTTTTGATATATTTTTATGTCTTTGAGGGGCGATGTGGCGATACTGATCAGGCGTGAAAATAACACGATCATAACAGAACCCAGTAATAAATTACAAAATAAATTATACACTGAACAACAATTTTTTCACTGTGTGTTTTCAATTTTCTCTTTAGTTCGAAGTTACAAACGTCCTTATTTTCCCTGCTTCAGTTACTCAAAAAATTATTTATTTTATTTTAGTAATTGGTACATTAATGTTTACAAATTGCTTATTAATTATAACATTACAAATTGCATACTATATTTTTTCCAGTTTGATTTAGCTCCTATAATACATCTTGAACCTTCCTATTGGTGCGGACTTTAAAGTTTCTGGTAGCGTGTTATAAAACTTCATCTCTTTTTTCTGCGTATTCGCTTTGTCCTTTTTTTGCAGACTGATTTCTTTGCACGTCCTTGTGTTATGTCTGTGAATGTCCTTATTGTATATAATTTTATTTGACAAGTATTGTAGTGACAGGTTGTTTACAATTTTATGGATAAATATCATCATGTTCGGTCAGCATCTGTTTCACGGTTAGCCACTTTAGTTCCTTTAACATTTTATTTACTTTTAAAAATTTATTTCACCGAAGTATTATTCTCATTGCCCTGTTTTGGAGAATAATATTGCACTTGCAAGTAGATTCTCTTTTCAAATACCTCTGCATTTGTTTTCCAGTGCTTCGTTCGAGGCGCCAACTGGACATCTTCCCCTGGAATTTCTACGAGAATTCGTTTTTAGTAGTCATATTTCTAGTGGCATCCTAAGATGAAGTCTAATTTACCTGATCTGGGTTTTTCAACAAAGGGGTCCGAATGCGAGCATTTCTCGCATAGTGCAGTTTATAGCTCGGTCTAATAGTTTGACTTCCGCCACTCTCTCAAGAATCTCATTTCGGCAGTCATGGTCCAAGAATTCTCTCTCGGCAGTTTATCTTGCGGATTAAATGCCTGTAAGTGTGGTATTGATTCCTAGGGATTTCCTCGAGTCGTCAAGCTGGGGCAATTCACCTGGCGCATCTATTCAATGATTTACTCTATTTTGTTTTGAGAGTTAAACCTAGGAACAATTTTATCTGCGTTCCGCCGGCACAGAGGTTTCAGTGTGTATCTTTTCATAATTAATATTTCATTATTTCTTCCGTATATGCCTTATTAGTACAGTTTATCTTCTATTGCATACTCTTCCGCATAAAAAATAGACTTCAATCAACTCGTCATATATAATAATATACAGGGTGTCCGGGGGTAAAGTGCATTAACTTCGGGAGGTGATTCTACATGATGGTAGGAGTAAAAAAGATTAACAACTTTTTCCGAAATTCCAACTTTTTTTTCCCTTACAAAAAGACGTGCCTACTAAAAATCCTTAGTGTGAGGTACGATCTTACTTGACTCGATTGTGATTGGCCCGTATCGTAACAGCGGAAAATAATAAATCTGGCCCCACACGCCGGACTAATTTTATCTTTTAAATTCTACATTCTACAACACGGGTGTAACCGAGATGCCAAGATACGCTTACTGTTGAACTAAGACGAATACGGAATTCTGTATGAGACGATCTACTGTCATAGGTTGTCTTTCTCATCCTTAATTGTTTGCTATCTCACTTTCCCTAATCCCGCTAAAAATCTTCCGGAAACAATCAAAATAATTGAATTTTGTATAATAACAAATAATTTGCATCAATTTACAAATAATGGAAATATTTTCTCATAAGGCACGAGGGCATTTTGGCGCTTTTAAAAAGAAATTTACTTACTAGTGACACGGCCGGCGTGGTCTAGCGGTAAGTCTCTTGACTCGCAATCCGAAGGTCACGGGATCGAATCCCGTCGTGCGCATACACATTTTATTTGATTAATTTGTGTTATTTCATAATAAATTAATTAAAAATAAGATAATGTATATTTACGGCACGTTTCAGAGTGGAAGATATCCTCAGTATTGCCCCGGTGTTAGGCAACCATTCAGAATTGAAACGTTGCTTGAAATGGCTTTAGCCACGTTTAGACTCTTTCCCATCTCCTTCCCCACCCAACTACCTTCAGCCTCACAACATACCCCAATTTGGGATGCCAAAGTCTCACTGGCTCCATACGGGAGCAGTTTATAATATATAAATACTAACGCAAAATCACGGTAAAATTGTAAAAACGTATTTTTTTAAATAAACGCAAAAAAAATTACACAAAAAATGCCTCGGCCGAGAATAGAACCAGATCAACCGCTCGGAGGGCAACTATACGGCCATTACACCACCAACTATTTTAAGAACGCCTGCATAAAATTAATTATTATAATAATTATGTACCTACTGAAAATATTAAAAAAAATAAGGATTATATTATATTTTTCAATGAGCCACAAAGTTAGTGCTTTTTACAAATATGTTATATTTTTCAATTTCAGAATGCCACGGGCATATAACCAAAATGTTACTTTTACGTTCACACCACCGAAAATATTTTGTCAATAATACATACCTTTCCTGTTCACTTCCAGTGGATGTTTTACCTGGGAAATTTAACTTTAAATTCAGTAGAAGACGATGTTTTTTAGTGTAACTCGATCTTCCAGGAAAACAGAAAGAATGAGACGCAAATTTTCGTACAATTTTAAAAAACTCATTTCAGGAATTTGACTCTTTCCACCTTACTCAAAAGCTTAAAAGATTCTGAAAAATATTTTAACTCTCTGAAATTCTCGAGCTTTTAAGATGGTAATAATTAGTTAAAAAAAACTCTATTGAAATAAAAACTTCAGGCTCTCAAAAGTCTCTTGTAACTGATTTAAATTAAAATGAGGCTCCGCTTGCCTTCATTATTAGCTCAGGTAAAAAACACAAAATAAATACACTGTTAAAATTTTGCATACACTTTTAAGAAAGGTCATTTTTGCAAGTATGATTTCTTGATAATTATAAATTTATTTAAAGTTTATGCATAATAATTTCTTTATAATTTATACTTATCTACAACATCCAGACAATTGGCCCCAGGGGCAAATTACATTACCTGAATAATTATCGCCTCTGCCGCTAGCCGAATTTCTACCGATTTCTTACATATTATCTCCCTTAAACATTTGAAGTGTTGAAGCTCTTAAAAACATATATGTTATTTTTTAAGATAATATCTAGATGTATTCCAAGCCGAAACGTAAATTATATAACATTCCCTCGATAGAAAAAAATCGCAAAGTATGCTCCGAAAATTATTATAAACACATTCATTTTACTTATTTTAAGGCCTGACCAAACCGGAGCGTTCATTTTGCGTCCACGGTGGCGTGCACGGTAGCGTCCTAAGAGCGTGCAGAAACCGTTCACACCAAACTAGCGACCAACTAGCGTCCGTGGTACATTGATGTCATCAATCGTGCGGTATAGCTCGGAACTCTTTAAATAATTATGTTTGGAGACGAAAGCTTTTGGATTAAGCTGAAGTCTGATGCGTCCATTTCCAAACCGGCAATCAAGATATGACCCGAGAATATCTAATTACAATTACAGATTATGTAAAGCAAGGCGTGTGGCGGCATTTTTTAATTATTTTGTAATGTTTTAAAAATGAATAAATTGAATTGAATTGAATTTAAATGCTTTCGGCATATTGGCTCAAAAATGGCGATTTTTTTTTTTGATATTTGGTGGCAAAAACATCCAAAAAATATACTTCGATAGTAAAAACTTCATGTGCGTTGCATAATTTTTTGAGATCGAGTAGCGGAAATTGGCATTACGACAATAATTTACTACCTCCATTGGATGAGAGCGCAAACGGTTATCTCAATATGGAAACCCTCCACACAGCATCCCCAAAGATGACATAGGCCCTGAGAGAAATTATTTTCCTCAAGGCCTCCTGTGTGGAGCTCATGTAAAAAAAAATCAATAATCGTAGAAGTACAAACTATGCATTCAGTGTACGTGAACACTTTGTTCATTACTTTAATTCATAAAAAGGTTAGGTATATATTTTTTTCTGTGTTTGTGCAGCAAAAGTGTAAATTAAATGTTAATTTATAAAAATGTATGTCCTATAAAAATATTCATATTTTTCTGTAGTAAATAATAGTCCGAACGCAACATGCGCGATCTGGTCGCCCCCGCCGCGTGCAGACGCTGCATAGGACGCTGCGACCACGTCGCAACAAGTTCCTACACAACAACTGACAGCTACCGCGCACGCCACCGCGGACGCAAAATGAACGCGACGGTTTGGTCAGGCCTTTAGAAGTTATACGAGTATGTTTTAAAAAAATCACAGTGTGTCTTTAAATGCGAGTTTAGATGTTTTCCACTAGATTTTTGCTCTATTTTAAAGGATTCGTGTTTTATTAAACATTTTCACATTTTTCGCTTTAATTTTATCATTTTAAATATTAGCGCGCTCTCTCCAACATTCGTAATTATTACATATCTCTCCACCTTCTTCTTTTTTAGTAAGGATACGGCGCCTAATATAAGATCTTGGATATCTGAACTAGCAAATATTCATAATTTGTCCAGAATTTCAAGGTCATTGCAGCTTTTTTCAGCTCACAACGTTATTTTCATCATTGCAAAAGCCCAGTTTTTTATGTGAATACCGCACAAGAGTCACAATAAATTCCAAATATTTGGAGCATGTGAAACTGGAACCCCTATGTGGGGTGCGTTGTGAGGCTGGAGGTAGCGGGGAGGGGAAGGAAATGGGGAAGAGGTAGGTGGGGAGGTATCTGGCTATTAAGATCTAGTCACCAAACGTGGCTAAAGCCATTTCAAGCAAAGTTTCAATTCTGAATAGCGGTCTTAAACCAGCGCGATACTAAGAGTATCTTCCACTATGGAACGTGGCTCATATGCACCTTCCACTATTTTAAATGAGTAAATTGTGAAATAATAAAATTAAACCAAATAAAATTTATTCGTGTACGCCAGGGTTTGAATCCGCGACCTTCGGAATGCTAGTCGGGAGTCTTACTCCTCGACCACGGAGGCCGTATCGACCTAAAACCGAATAAAAAATAAGAGAAATATTTTTATTCTTGCATTGTTTTGCGGGTTGTGTAATGTGCAACCCGTCTATGAACAAAATACAAAATGAGATATCGAAATTTCAAGCACCCAATAAACGTCTTAAAAATATAACAAAAATCGTACAACTTATAATATTTTTTTATGATTTCTTTTAGGTGTATCGTCAATTACATTTTTTGTTTCATTTAGAATTCAGCTTCCTTGTGCTCGTTTAAATACTCCGCCGGGATCAGCCAATTCTGTTTCTTCATCCATGAATTCGTTTTTAGATTTTTTTATCTCGTGCTTTAGTGAGACTGCGCCTCATTTTAAAGGGCAATCTAATTTAGGTTTATTTTTTATTTCAATCACTCCAATGTCTAGTTGTCAAATTTATTTTATTTTGATTTCGCCTCTTCTCCATCGGAGTGACTTTTTACTGGCGGATTTATTTCAGAGGAGTATTTTTAACAGCTGGAAATTTTAAAATAACAATTTTGGATACTTTTAATTGTGGAAACACCTACCCTTATCAAGATTTAACTTTTATTTTCGCCATTTTATTTAATTAATTTATTTATTTATTGGGCTTTTACACATCAAATACATATTTCATTCATAAGAACAGTATAACACAAAAAAAAAGATTACAAAATATATAAATAAAGCTTATATAATAAATAATAATAAATCTAATGCTAAATGCACATGGATGACTTTAGAGAACTCGTAAGTGCAATTCATAAACCTACAAGCAACACAAACAAAAAAAATTAAAACACATTAATTTTTACTTAATTACTTGTTCTTTGCATCTAGAATACGAACAATAAAAAAGCAAACCAAGGCCAATCGAAATAAAATAAAATGATTCCTTACATCTAAAATTTGGCTTTCAATGTGTCGAAGTTGAGATTAAATATGTCAGCGACATCAGTTAGTTCATTTCCCAACTATGTATTATTTCTATCACAGAATTCATAGCGAAGTTATTGTTGTAGAATAAAATATTTCGCCTGGCATATTTTGGAGGTATATGTATTATGTATAGATAACAAGTTTATAGCGTCAGGGCAGTTCAACCTTGAATGAACAATTTTATATAATCAAAGGAGATCAATATCTCGAATCGAGATTTTGAAAGGTATCCAAGGTATCATGTTTAAGGTTAATCATTGAATTTATTTTTCTACTAAAATAAAAGGGTACCAAATGAACAAAAATATCAGAACAAGAACGATCGTTATGTTCACTGATAGCTACATCAATTATTTATACGATCACGGAAATTTGAAATAATAATAAAGGACAAAATTTATATTAATGCCTTAATGAGAGCGAAAATAAAGTTTTTTTTTTCAAAAATTCATATCTCCTGTTTTTGTAGATCTATAATTATGAATTTTTATTATAAAAAAATATTAAATAGATCTTTCGGAATACGCATTTTTTAAAATTTTAATAACAGTATTTAATTTATTTTTAATTTTTCAGAAAAAAATCCTCGTAAAGTGCCGAAGTCAAAGACGCGCGCACTTATTTTCTTAGAAATATTTCGAAGACGCCGATCGAAAGAGAAAAAGAGAAGAAAAATGACGTATTTCATTTTTGGATTTCTTGTCCTTTACAACATTTCAAATTTCCGATATCGATATGTTTACGAAAATGTGATTTTAGTTATCGGGGAGAGTTCCATGTTACGCGCAGCTCGTAGATTGACAAAATGTCAAGTAGGTACTGTCGGCTGGCGGACGTGGGTTAGCCACTAGTGTTGCCACATAATACACCGTTGCTGTTTCAGAGTGCCAAAATTTTACCTGTTAAGGGGAACGTATGCTCGGCCCATTTTTGCCGTTTTCATACAAATCTTAGATTTGGATTTGAGATCAAAATACCTAACCAAACTGAAAAATTATTTTTGTAATCAAAAGGTATATCAAATATCTAGTCAGGATGTGATCTATTTTATTTATTTTTGCTTTAAGTTATAAGATATACCTAAGTTAGTGTTTCATGATTTTGGAGGCAACTTAGGCAATTATTTGTGAGTAAAAAAAAAACATTAGCGTTATAATTGTACTATATTTATTTTAAAAATACAATGAAAAATAAAGTAAAAAATTCTTAAAAATCCATTTATTGTGTAGTAATTTGATTTTACAGGGTGTTAAGGGACGTACTTGACTCACTTTAATCAGTGATTCCTGGCATTATTTGGAGTAAAAAATGTAAATGAAATTTTGGTCTCCGATGACTTTTTTGTCGACTTTTTTTTTTCAAAATTTTTTTCTTCGAAATCAAACAAAAAAAATTTCTTCCGCATGTCGTTACTGGTCACTCAGCCGAGTGTCTGACAAACCCCCTGTCCAAAATTTCAATTACATTTTTTACTCCAAATAATGTCAGGAATCACTGGTTAAAGTAAGACAAGTACGTCCCTTAACACCCTGTATATAAATTTTAATATATAAATAGAGTAAAATTATTTTTTTATTGTTTTTCACAAATAATTGCCCAAATCGCCTCTAAAATCCAGAAACATTAAAATCTTTAATAGCCTATATCTTATAATTTAAAGCAAAAATAAATAAAGTAGCTCACATCCTAACTAGATATTTGATATACCTTTTGATCACAAAAATAATTTTTCAGTTTGGTTTGGTATTTTGATCTCAAATCCAAATCTAAGATTAGTATGAAACGGGCAGAAAAGGGCCCCGCATGCGTTCCCCTTAAGGCAATACTATGGCACAAAATTATAATTCAGCATATGTTAATATTTATACCGCAGCATAATGAGATTTTTTTTTTACATTAACTCCACACAGGAGGCCCTGAGGAAAATAATTTCCCTCAGGGCCTGTCTCATCTGGGATGCTGTGTGGAGGGTCTTTTTGAGGAGAGGAAGGAATGAACATTGATCTTGAAGAGACCCATGATGAAGGAAGGATTAGAACATAAATACAGCACTACGACGCCGACGGGTTAATAGTTCCGAATTTTAATAATAAGTACGGACAGAAAATGTTTGAATACAACATACCGAAGATATTTAATTTATTACCTGACACTATTAAGCAATTTAATTAACTTATTACCTGACACTATAATTCAATGAATAAGGTTAAATACATGGTGAAAAATTGGCTATCGGAAAAAAATATTTATATTAATATGTATGAAAAACGTATGAAAAAATGTTGAATTTGTTGATATAAGATGTAAATTATAACTTCTAAAATGTTTTCGTATATGTAACTAAACTATAAGCACCTGTTATTTAACTATTCTTTAAAAAAAAATGGTGAATTTGAAAAAATTATTTATTTATTATTAAAAAAAAATAATTTGTCGACCTCTCGCTGGGAGAATAATTCTCATATTTACAGTAGATAGGTACTCGGTACACTACCTTAATTTTATAAAATATGGCGATAACGTTATTTACACTGGTGCATATTTTTTTGTGGAAAGCATTTAATATGTAAGGTTTAAGGCAAATTTTCAGTAAACTTTAAGAAAGAAGAAGAAAGGTTAATTTGTAAATTCGAATGAAAGATGGAACGCGCTAATATAAAAAACGATTATAATTAAGCGATAATAAGCACAAATACATTTTTTTTTGTTTTTTTTTACAGTTTGAAGTATAATACATATTTTTTGTTTTTGTTTTTTGGTATTCACCACCTCACTAGGCTGAGCCTGTTACGAGGTGGCAGGAATTTAGTCAAATTTTGATTACTTAATCTTGTAAGAAAAGAATAAGATAAACTTTTAAATTTATATATGAAAAGATAAATAGAATGAAAGAAAAGGAAAATGAAAGAAGTTGAGAAAAATAAAAAAATATTCCTACAATCAATAAGAAATATAAAAATTTAAAATAATTATAAATAGTGAAGACATTTAATAAAACACGACTCGTTTAAAATAGACCACAGATCTATCGACAGATGCTTAAAAATATATTTACTGTGAATTTTTTCATACCTATAACGTGATTTTTTTCTATCGAGGTAAATTCGTATAATTACCGTTTCGGCTTTACAAATGTAAATTTAAAAAAAATTGAAGATGTTCAAGAGAAATATGTTATAAGAGTCGTGGGTCGGGGGCAATAAATATTTTGGAAAAAGGTAAAAAAGCCCTCTTACACCAAAACCAACTCCGGGGACGGTATGGAAATTTTCGAAGGAAGTGGTCCAATGAGATATCACTGAAGCAATAAATCAAGGATGTCAGCAAATGGTGAACTTGGGATGCGAACGAGCTTAATTCAAAATTAATGAAAAACGATTCGAAAATAATTGAGGCTATTTCGAAACAGCAGCTTTAAAACCATTATTTTGAGGTACTTGTACCTAATTAAATTAAAACGAAATCCAACGTACTCATGGTATTAGTGTTCAAAGCTGAAAAATACTTCCATTTTAATGGAAAATAAAATCGCGCTTTTATCAAAATGCATTGCAGGGTGAAATTAAAAGCATCATTGATGAAGTTGCGTACATCCGAGAATTTAAACAATATTGGTGTTCTGGTAAAACACGACCACAAATTTTAGCCTGATAGCTTTTACATAATCAAATAATTCTATGTAAATTTGATATTCTGACCAAATGTTTTTTACCATCCCCTCCGCACAAGTTGAAAATTGATTGGAAATTAATTAATTAAACATTTTATTTAAAATTTTCTATTCCATCTCCAGCACACAATTATTCTATTAACCTCGTTTAGTTACCTCTGGTTTAAAGCTTCTGGATATTTTGATTAGGACTCACTTGGTAATTATGAAATTGTTTCAAAGCAATTTCAATGGATTTTGCTGGGATTTTTTGTCATACGCTGCAAGTATGGAACCAGCTCCCTTGCACTGTTGATTTTTGCTGCGTAATTTGTGGTTGTCAATGGTCTTTATCATCATCATGTTTGGAGTGGGAAAGAAGAAGAAAATGATGATGAATGGGAAGTTTCAAAACCACGAACTCTGGATTCCCAAGGAGCTTACCGCTCTGTTTTGGAGGTTATCGTTTTCTTGCTATGATCCTCCATTCTCTTTTGGTGTCGTCTGCTTTAGGAGATTTTGTGGGGGCTATCGTCACCCTGCAGGCTACAACCAGGAACAGTTCTGCTATCCAATCAATCACGAAAATTTTGAAACCGTCATGGAAACGGCGAAACGGCGCCTCCATCTCCTACATCCATAAATCAAATAAAATAATACAGTTAGTATATGTGAGTCTTGTAAAGTGAGACAGGGATGCAAGAATGAGAGCGAGAATGTGTGTGCATCAGTTCTAATGAACGAGCATTGCTCTTTTGGGGTTACGGTTTTGACAGGTCGGTTGTGTGTATTATTGCCTTACAATAATTGTGATAATAATAATAATAATATATTATTATCACATTATATTTGACGCTGGACTTATGATAGTCCCCCCTTTTAAATCAAGGATACCACAGTTACAATTTCATATACGCTTGCGCTTTGTTTTAATACATTGCTTTATTGGTTTCAGAAGTATTTTTTATTATTGATACATTCTCCAAATAATAAGTAGTCTTATCTAGATGAGAGCCTCACTGTTAATTCTGAGGGAACTGCTTTACCACGCTTACGAAATACTACTACACTGCTATACAAAATAGTAGAAAGGAGAACGTTTAAAGGAGCTTATTACTGTATTTATAAAAAAATAGGATCAAGAAACCAATGCGCCATATATAGTTACCATATATAATTTATCGCTTTATCGTATACGTAGTGAATAGCAGAAATTACAGTAGGGTTTAATCAATCCCCAAACCTAATAACTTTAAGTTTTACGCTATAGAGGGCAATAGTAGTTACCTTTTAAGCAGATTGCTTTTTTAACAATATTTTTCATCACATTTCAACAAGTTTTAATATTCCGATGAAGGAAGAGCACTTCTGAAACCAGTAGAGCAAAAATTTAAAATAAAGTGATTTAATACAAATGTTTGCGTTTATATTGTAATTCTGGCAAGACACGAAGTAAATGCTTTTTCAAATACTTCTATAAAATAAAAAGAAAGAAAAACATTCCAGGGTTATGAATTACTAGAAAATATTTGAATGTCTCATAATAACACAAGTCTACAAAAAAATAAAAATTGAGAGCTGTTTTGGTTTTGTTGCGTAATTCTTATGTTTTTGGGTGTGCTGAATCCGAAAATGACTTTCATTTTGTCACAGAACGTCACGTTTTCTGACAATGTAGGTATCTATGTTAAACAAGTTATCATTTTAAAATAAAAGATAAAAGACTAAAAATTTTTTATTTATATATAATTGCTTAACAAAACTTTTTTTTTTTTTTAAATCTAAAATACATTGATTAGTAAGCACTAAACACATTTCTTTTTCCCATTGAGACTCCTTTTGGTACATTTTCGCTTGTCCAACAGTAGTCTGCAATCATTGAGATGCTCCATCTTCCCTGTTATCTTTTTTTCCATCTCCTTAATATCTTGGTGAAATCGTTCATTTTGCTCTTCACTCACATATTCTAAATTTTCTGGAAAGTAGTCGAGGTGGGAATGAAGAAAATGTTCATTTAAACTCATTAGGCAACCTAAAGCTTGAAATGCTTTTAACGATTTGTTTTTAGTTAGGGTCTTTGTTATTGCCTAAAAATTCAGGTTAAACCTCCCCAATTCCTAGTTCCCCTCCCCCCTCCCTCGAACCCCCTACCCGAGTCCCCCCCCCCTCCCGCATTCCATACATTCAGTCCCAGTACATTCAGTCTTCACAGCTCGCGTGCCACCTATTGCAATTTTTTTATACAAATTTTATAATGCCAGAACTCACCAGTAGTTTTATAGAAACCTTGTCTTGACAATAACGAACACAAAAAAAGAATTATCCAATTTGGTGCAGTCGTTCAAAAGTTATGCGCGTACATATCATACGTTTCATCGCAATCGGATGAACGGTTTAGCAATGAAATGTTTATTGTCAGAGCTCACTATTGTATATACTATCTATTGTATATACATATATATGTATACCGTTTTGCAAAATAACCCGACGTTCTGGAATTTTTTGAGTATTTTTCTAGTTTTCAGAACACCTAAATACATAGAAATCAGTTGAAAACATCCAGACAATTTGGGAGGCGGGAATGGGTACCGCCGCCCCGGGAACCTTTATTGGATAACCAACACCCCTGCCATAGGTCACCCCAAGTGGTTCGCTACGTTTGGTGATTTAGCAGGGGTGCCCGGATTCATGGGGTGCGGTTTGTCTAGGTCTTGGAGGCGGATGACCAGGACACACTGAACCGCCATCCTACCCACCCCTTAAACCCTTTTCCTTCCCAGAACTCTCCTCTCCTTCCTTTCCTTAAAAAAAAAAAAAAGACAGCATTTTTGTTGTAGTGTGTAATCAGTCCATCATAGTTAGTAATCAGTCATCTTGTGTCGTGATGGAGGACTTAAATAGCTGAAGAATTATATTCTCGACGCCTGGGTGGCACTCAGACGCGATGCCAACTCAGCCACTTACCGGTCTTATGTACTTGTCCGTTTTATAAACCTTAATTCCATTCAGGAGACCCCGCGAGGGATAACTTCCCTCGAGGTCTATGTCATCCTTGGGTTGTTGGATCCTGTCGGACTCAAGAACAAGTCGTAGAAATATCCCGATCTCATGTGACAAATGTCGCGGAATACAAATTAGTTGGGTGCGCTTTTGCATGGGGGCCGAAAAAATCAATGGCTCTAGTTATTCGAGGCTATTCCCATCGAAATACTGAAAAAACAAGGACAGCATTTCAATCTGAAGCCTGTGCTTTAAAGATTGCGACCGTTTGATGAAGAGAAAAAAAAATCGTGAACTGAACCACGAATTTTGGGAAAGGAGTGAAGCACAACAAAAGAACCGCTTATTTTTGGACAAAGTCAAGTTTTAAAAAAGTGTTTAAAGTCTTCATAACAAAGGTGGCTGTTGCGATTTGTACAGAATCAGTATTTAGGTTAGCCGTATTGTTTACCGTCGGGGTATCCTAACCTAAAATATCAGATCTAATTTATTTTTTGAGCGTAATTTAACATTTTAATCAAACGCTTAAAACTTGTTTTAGGCAAAGTCATTTGTAAAAGGCTTGAATTACCTAAAACCACAGATTACTAATTTGGTTGACTTTCAAACTTAGCATCTCGCCCAAAAATGTTAGCCACGGCACTTACTTAATAATGAAGCCATGTCACAAACTTACTAAGCAAGTCAAACTTTAAACTTGCAAGTGAAGTGTATACGTGGGTTTATTTACTGTTCACACTATACATCATTTTCCTTTTAGCCCTTTTAGCCCTGACATGTGATTTCGCTAAATTATGTACCTTACACATCATTCCAAAATTATTGTTCTTGACATGTTTTCAAAAACCTTTAGAAGGTACCTACACGCTTTGTAACTTTCTAAATGTAGCAATTTACATTTTTTTATAGAGTATTATTGCCTGTTCTAAGGACCTAAATGCTAGTGAAAATGCCAAATGAATTATGCTGTTGAAAATATTGCTTTTCACAAAACTATTGACTAAGTTTTTACCAAATGTGACGTTAGTAGGTAACTACGCATAATTTAAGTGAATTTATTTAACTGTTTTTCACACTCCCCTATAACTCGTCCACCCAAGCCAATCCACAATTAAGTTATTATTGGACCGATGGCGAAGTAGGATATTTTGCGTGTTTTAATGTTTAATTTTAATATCATTAGTAATTTATTTCCCATACTTGTTGGCTGCCATGATATTCGTTTGTGTGAAAGCACTATGCACCCATACTATCCTCTTTATTGAAGATATTATCATTTATGAAATTAATTTCTAAAGATGAACAAAAGCAGGTGGTTCTAATCCTTAGCAACACTAGAAAAGCACGACGGGATTACCCCGTTGCATTTCGTTTGTCATGCAACTGTTGGATTTTCTTTAATTCCTCAGGCCTCGCCCATATTGTGTCAAATGGTCAAAATATTTCCGCTTGCAATAAAATCCAAATAAATCGATTATTTCTGAACGTACCTAAAAACTAAAAACTGTTTTTGAAAGGTGATAAAATACGCTTTAAAATTTTAGAATTCAAAATTAACATAATTAAAATTTTTTAAATATAAAATTTTTGCATTATAAAAAAGTTTTAAAAATGGCTCACTAACGTTTTTTCTAACTAAACCTACTAAAAAAGTAAAACTAAAAACACATAGGTACGTATTTTATTAGACAAGTGCATGTCGTTCCATGTAAAAATAATTAATAAAAAATTCCCTACGTTCCGAAACTTTGGTTTCATATTTTATATGTATATTTTACTTCAGTCGTAGTTAATTTTTAGATTTGAATATTATAAAGAGTGGTATTTTTTACTTTCACATACCGTTTAAATTTAGATCATACTTTTCACTATGATTGTAAGGGAGACAACGATTTCTACGATACCCGTATGAGTTGTTCCGAAAAGCGAACAGATTAGCTTGAAGGGTTAATCTGTATCTGTACCATTCATCTTTAGATGCAAAGAAGATTATAGAAAGATAAATTCGTTGACAATATATAGTTTTCCTTAGACTATTTGAAGTTTCTATGCCATGATGTAGAAAAATATAAAAGCTTGGAAAACATAATTATTATCTACTAACTTTTAGTTCCATACACCTGTGGCGCTCACTTTTGTCAAATACTTTGCGCCGCCACTGGTTCTGTAGGAACAAACGAGAACAATGCACACCGCGCAATGTACTGCCACGGCGGTACGTCTACCTACAGCGGTTAATAATATCGCCACCGCCTAGAAAGGTCTCGAGTCTAGCACCGTACAATATCTGTACAGCGCCGAACCTTCTCGGCAACTGCCGCGAGGGTAATTACTCTAGCGCTCGGCTTTGGCTATATAAGCCGCAGCTTTGCTCGCCCGGACCAGTCAGTCTCAATCCAGCCCACCAGCGAGTAACCATCTAGATTCTAGATGTTATACAGTGCGATGTGATCTACACGCATTCTCCAGCGCAGCATCTGGAAACACAGAAAACTACGACATTTTCTCGGACCCTCTGTAACACCTTCGAGACTCTCATCTACCACCACTGTCTCGCAGTCTGGTCCGCCCCACCACGACTTGAGATGTCTTCTCACGCAACACAAAAAGCCCGCCGCGCTTTCTGTTCGCGGTGCAACTCGATCTCCGGTAATCCGAAGCCTGTCACGTTTCACTGCCGCAGAGATTTTCCTCATCGCCTCATAAGGTCTTCTTCCTGCCCTGCGTGTGACTCCAGGTTACCGAAGTCACAGCCGTCATCTCCGTCCTCATGATATCGAGTGACCGCCTGGAACTGGTCATCCTCTACTACTCTGGTGTAGAGCAGCACGCTAGTGATCTGAAGAAACGTTATCTTCACCACTGTAGCTTCCTGACCATCATCACATCTTACGGTGCACCATCACTGTCTACTCATCCGTCTACACCCCTGGCTCATTGACTATCGCTACGTAGCACAATAAAGACGACTCACACTACATAGACTGACGCCTTTTATTCTCCGTCTCTGCCTATCCGCAGTCCGCTCCCTCACACCTGTTAGCGTCAGCGGTCGGCATACGGCGCCAGTGTCGGCATACCGCAGGCCTACGGCCTCTAGCCAAACCAACCCTGGAAAGGACATGCAGTAATTAATGGGCCAAGACGCTAGCTCACAGTCGGCGCAAGCAAGATTCTCCTAAAACCAGGGCGAGTGTTTGTGGTTCGCTGGGTATTTCTCTTCCTCCCTTCCTCAAAATCTCCGGGGTCTCCTTCCTCAATCAGAACACAGTATTGCACGTAAAGGGTTTATTCAAAAGTAGGAGACAGGGTTATTACAATCGCCATACGGGCACACTTCACATGAACATGGATAGCACTAAAATACCCTAACCTAACAGGGACTGTTTCTCTCAATTTCTCCACACGCGTTATTGGCTTTAAGAGCGGGACATGGCACACAAGAGAGGGTAAGTGTTCATTCTACTCACTGTAGCAGGAAATGCAGTAGCCAGCAGCTTCTGGTTGCACAATTCACAATATATAATACATCGCGAGTTTTTAGGTTCCCGAATGCGCGTTAGAGCGCTCTCTTTGGACACTGCTGTCTTGCCGGCTGGCAGCCGATGAATGAATCCTTGCCGTCGGCTCCGCGGGAAGCCGGCGCGAGTCGACTCTCGTAGTGCGGGAATCTACCGAAGCTATTCTTGGGTAGAATGGGGCGACCGTGAGTCTAGGGAATAACCTTGCTACTTGTAACGTAACACTTCCCCCCTCGCCGCAAAAAAGGCGACGTGGTAATGGAGCAGTAGGGCTAAGAAATCCTCTTACCCTTCTAGCACTTGTGCCAAAAAACAAAAATTTTTTTGAAGAAAAAGGAGGAGAGAGCGAGAGAGAGAGAAAAGTTGCTAGCTACACAATAGTAGAAAACAAAAACAAAAGAGAAAAAACATGGTGAACAAAGAGTTAACTCTAAATGTACATGAAAGAGCAGTGACATACAAAAATGTGAACAAGGACCTGTTGAAGAAAGGTACAAGGGTTATGCAGTGATAGAAAAAAAATGACTCTAAATTGTATCATTGGTCTGTGAGCTATGTTTGCGTAGCGTGGTTTTTGCGTAGGGTGTCTGGGGTGTTTGGACGTTACACTGAAGTTACACGGTTACTTTGTCACAGTAACCTGGCCCGTTTGAGATTACACTCAAGGAACACTAGGGCCTTAAAGGAAACACGAAGAAGAGAACGCAGGATGAGGCTTCTTGGTGGTGGAGAGAGTTCTACCTGTCACAGAGGTCAAAAAGATAGCTGCTTCCGGGTCCTGTGGGTGGGCCAGTATGACATCATTGAGGTACTGGAGAGTGGAATTGTAATTGGTGGTTTGTGTGCATGACAGCCGTTGTTGTGATGGTGGTTGGTACACTGGTTTGTATACAGTGGGATTGTTGTGTGAACAATTGTTGGTATTGTTATTTGCGTAAGGGCACAGGAGCATTGGCATGATGGCAACAGAGCATTTGCAAGGTGCAGCTGGAACATTTGCAAAATGGCAACATTTGCAAGATGCCGCAGGAACGTTTGCACCAAGGCAACAGGAACATTTGCAAGCCGCAGGAATGGCAACAGGAACATTTGCAAGATGCCGCAGGAACATTTGCACAATGGCAACAGGAACATTTGCAAGATGCCGCAGGAACATTTGCACAATGGCAACAGGAACATTGAACCAACCTAGAGCTGACGTGCTCGGGTTTGTTTGGGTGATGGTTTGTGATGATACAATTCGCAACTACACGCACGACTCACACTAGGTTAATTTAGGTGCGGTCGGGTGCTTTTGGTACGCAGGGTTTTTGAAGGCATGGGACCTCCGTGACGGTAGTGAAGGCAGCATGAAGGGAGGCGCAGGTGTAGATAGGGTGAAGAGCTGCGGGTCTTCTTATTAATCCGGGGAAAAATTATTATTAGGAACAAAATTCTTGAGGTTTACCTGCCTAGTAGACCAATGATGAAAAGGTTTGGAGAGAAACAAGGTGTGCATGTTGAGAAAGATTGGATTTGTTTGGCGTGTAGAGAGAGAGAGAGACGGAGAGAGAGTTAACTAAATGCGACTACAGACTTATACATATTACAGGTACGTATTCAAGGAAGGTTCTGTTTAACCCATTTAGTTTTTTTTGAAACTAAATACATTTCCAAGAACACGTGGGTAAGGGTTTGTACGTATGACAAAATGCCCCGTTCGAAAGAAGTTGGTCTTCTATGACCTATGCTCACGTCTATACGGTAGCATTTTTTCTACTTTCGAAGAACAAAAACATTGAGTACAAATAAGTTATGAAAAGTGGGAAAGGAGTAGGAAGTTGAAAGGATCCGTGTATGAAGGTTGTCCCATTTGACAAACGAAACGCCATGTGCGTAACGCATATATTCCCATTCACGGATAATTTCGAGGAAGGGAAAGGGTGACAATTGGGAACATTTGAACGAAGAAAACTGCTGAGGATTCGGCTATTTCCGAAATTCGACCTCTGAGTGGAGGTGAAACAAGGTCTACAGCAGTTATCCTGGCACATTACAAAAAGGAATACACTGACATAAAAGAGTCTAATCCTCCACGTGTATTGGGTAGAAGATTAGAGGGTCGTTTTATTCTCCTACTAGTTTGCGAGAAATGACAGACCCTTGCTCAAGTCTCACAAACCTGGGGGTTTTCTTATTCGTCTCCCAGACAACGAGTTAGGTGTTTTTGTGTCCATCAACTTAACTCCTACGACACGATGCCCCATAATCATGAGTGAAGCGTATGATTAGTCCTTTTGAGATAATGGATAGTTCCTGGGTTCTTGTGACAGGAAGTCCATGGGCATGTTAATGAGTATTCTGCTGCAAAAGCAATAATTTTCTGATAACAGAAAAATAAAAGGCGTGTGGTCTACACTTGGTAGGTCACACAAACATGGGGGTAGATATTATTTCGTTCGCACGACTCATGGTGAATATTGTCACGTTTTCACGTCTCACGTGACAGGAATGAACGATTTACAACAAATTTTGCCCAGTATTGAAAGACAGTAGCCCAATAGGTATTTAAAACAATTTAATGAGATAAATCACGTATAATATGTGTTGACGAGCAAACAATGAGTAATTATGACGGACTCCCCGTGACGTGTAAAAACACAAAGATATTATAAGATTCGCATCTATAGCAGTGGATATTGTAAGGTTCACACCTATAATGGTAGATATTGTAAGGCTCGCGCCTATAGCAGTGGATATTGTAAGGTTCACACCTATAATAGTAGATATTGTAAGGCTCGCGCCTATAATGTTACAAAAGTTTACGTTCGAAAATGTGGGTCCCCATTCAATACAGACGGCGGGTTGCAATGATGTAATTAATACGGCACTGCTGTAGCTTAATAAATTCATATTAGCATACGTTACAAGACTTGCCAAAAGGCGATAAACACAAATTTTTATTGAAGATCTGGCCAAGATTTTAAACTTCAAACAAGAATAATGGTACAATAAGGGACAAAAGAAACTGATGTCATGATAAAATATTGTACCTCACAATGAAGTTGTATGTACACGGAACAATGTTAATGAAGGGACAAAACGTATTGTCACTTTTATAACAAGAAAAAAAATATTTCTCAGAATCCGACAAAATACGATTCTGGGAAAAAAATAGAGCAATTGGGTTGAGCGCCATTCTAATTTTTGGAAAAAAGAAGAAAAAAAACACAAGTAGCAACGAGGTTGCTCCTGAATAGTCTCGAATCCAGCGAATGTGACCTGATAGGTGTGTTCATTTGGTGTATTCGAGACGATCCCCATATACAACATTATTATGAATGTGTAGGATGGGGTGAGGGGGAACAAGAAAAAGGTAAGAAGAGAAAAAACGGGAGGATTTCCTATTATAACAGAAATCGTCGTGGCATTCTTACAATATGGTTCTGTGACCATAGTGGCGAGCTGCGGCAATGGTCTGAAACCAATGGTTATTATACAGACTTGCACTTATGATTTTTATTTACAACATTGGGGTAGGGACGTACTGGTACGACAAAAACCCGACACAAAAAACAATTAAAAAAAGGGGTGATATGACAAGATGAGAAGATGAGGTGGGGAAAAAAAACGCGCGGATGCTGCAAGAGTTGTGAACAGGAAAGCGACGTCTTGGAGCAAGAGTTTTCCGGAACCGTTGATGGTAGGAGGAAAAGGAGGCCCTTTCCCGAAGTGATCAATTTCAGGAAGAGGATGCATACAAGTTATGAAAACGGTGCCCCAAGAGGTGCTCTTGTGGTACAGCAGGCAAAGCACGCAGGATGTACAAGAACATATAAAATTATGCAAAAAGAAAAGAGTGTACAGGAGTTAGGCTACCGTTGACATTGATATGCCTTCGGGTGTAAGGATTACCTTACGAATGCCCGTATGGGTGATTATTTACATTTAATATTTACAAGTAACTCACGTCATTTATGACAAGAATTATATGACTTCTAAAGAGACCACGTCGCACTGATTGACGACTGGCCAAGAGAGGTCAGGGGGGTAATAATGATCAGGGTTAACAAGATGCATGTTTTGCCAATTTGATAACGCCTGAGTACTTGATGTGATGGAATTTACTGATTCCGTATTCCCAATTTTGGCAATGTCTTTCACATGGTAATTTCCGATGTGTTTACCAGAGATGTCAGATCGTATATTTTTGTTGGTTCCTGGGCTTGCACCACCAAGGGTTTTGCTTCGGAGACTGTGGGGGGGGGGGGGGTAGGGATGATTTCCGAGGTGACTTCCGGTTGAAATTGCAATATCCTGATGTATTTTTTGTTGTAGAAAGAGGCATATAGGGACAGGCATTTTTTGGATTTATTCCTAGGAGAAATCTTTCTATTTCTCAGGGCCTGTAGTAGTTCTTCCTTTCTTGAAGTAAAAATGTGCGGGATTATACCCAGCGTGACTTGAGGAACTTCCATGGTGTATAGGAACGTGTCAGAGTGACCTTATGTTGGAAAAAGTGAGAACTAGACTCGCAATTGGAAAGAAATTGACCAGAAATTGACCACTGAGGCGTATTTTTGCAAAAAAAAACGCGTGTTTTACAAGTGTTTGGATTATTTGGAAATTTGGGCAGGGGTTTGCATCAAATAACGTGTTTTTGAGAAAAAATCCAGACGTTTTGGAAATTTGTTGAAAAATTTTTCAGAGTCCAAAAACGGGAAAAAAAATTGGGCAGGGATTTGCCTCAAAAAACGTGTTTTTGAGAAAAAATCCAGACGTTTTGGAATTTTGTTGAAAAAAAATTTTTTAAAGTCCAAAAACGGGAAAAAAAAATTGGGCAGGGGTTTGCCTCAAAAAACGTGTTTTTGTGAAAAAATCCAGACGCTTTGGAAATTTGTTGAAGAATTCTCGAAGTCCAAGAACGGAAAAAAAATTGGGCAGCGATTTGCCTCAAAAAACGTGATTTTGTGAAAAAATCCAGACGTTTTGGAAATTTGTTGAAAAGTTTCTCGAAGTCCAAAAACGGAAAAAAAATTGGGCAGCGGTTTGCCTCAAAAAACGTGTTTTTGTGAAAAAATCCAGACGCTTTGGAAATTTGTTGAAAAAAAAATTTTTTTTTTTTAAAGTCCAAGAACGGAAATTTCACGGGCCAGGATTCACCTTAATGGAACACGTTTTTAGAATTTATTCCGATGTTTTTGAAAAAAGGTTTGCAAATTTGTGAAGGTCCGGTGAATAAAAAACGGAACGAGGTTTGCCTTAAACGAACATGTTTTTTGGAATATTTCCATTTGCTTTCCAAAGGGGAATTCTTCAGAAAAGAAAGAAATATTTTTTTTCTTTTATACGAGTTTTCGTGGAAGTATTTGTTTGAAGATTCAACAATGTCTTGGGGAATGGTTTTTTAATTTACGTGGCTAGTCTGTAGCCTGATTTGAGCATCACCAATTATTGGTATTTACCCGCCAAATTCCTTTCGTCAAAACAAGTTATTATATACAGATGTATGTATACGGATTTAATGTTTGTTTTCGGGGAATCGACGTCAACGCGAATTAGGCATTTTTGAATTCATGTCGTATGTTTCTTTTTATGAGAAACGGACGGCAAAAGTAGAAAAATGCCCGATTGTCAAATGGCAGAAAGAATTTAATCCACCTGTTTCCCTAGGCTGCAAAATATGTCGGTATAAACAGACCAGTACTTTGCGAAATTGGTTTATTATAATATAATATGTAAATTAACTTTCGGGAAACGAAGCGGGTAGTCGGTTATCATATGCAGGATTTTGATTGTTGAATAACGTTGTTTAAAATATTTGTGTTCATTTCCACTATTAACTTGTACTTGAAACTAGCAAATTTAGTCGGTCGACACTTGTAGACACTGTGTTATTCGCGGCGACAACTTTCTTGGTTGAGCATCTTGCGTAGGAATACCGGTGATAATGTTTTGTCGAGTGACGACTCGAAAATGAAGGAATCGTGCCCGTGATAATTTAAATTGCGATTCGAAGTTACGTACGCGCCGGTGTTTTTGTTTGAAATGCTAGACGAATTAGGAATAACACAAAACATACATTATAGGTTATAAGTGTAAACAATAGCCGATTGAAGAATGAGACTGTGGGACCGTGAAGAGGGAGAAAAAAAAATGAGCCTCACGTTGAAGCCAGTGTTAGCGTCAGCGGTCGGCATACGGCGCCAGTGTCAGCATACCGCAGGCCTACGGCCTCTAGCCAAACCAACCCTGGAAAGGACATGCAGTAATTAATGGGCCAAGACGCTAGCTCACAGTCGGCGCAAGCAAGATTCTCCTAAAACCAGGGCGAGTGTTTGTGGTTCGCTGGGTATTTCTCTTCCTCCCTTCCTCAAAATCTCCGGGGTCTCCTTCCTCAATCAGAACACAGTATTGCACGTAAAGGGTTTATTCAAAAGTAGAAGACAGGGTTATTACAATCGCCATACGGGCACACTTCACATGAACATGGATAGCACTAAAATACCCTAACCTAACAGGGACTGTTTCTCTCAATCTCTCCACACGCGTTATTGGCTTTAAGAGCGGGACATGGCACACAAGAGAGGGTAAGTGTTCATTCTACTCACTGTAGCAGGAAATGCAGTAGCCAGCAGCTTCTGGTTGCACAATTCACAATATATAATACATCGCGAGTTTTTAGGTTCCCGAATGCGCGTTAGAGCTCTCTCTTTGGACACTGCTGTCTTGCCGGCTGGCAGCCGATGAATGAATCCTTGCCGTCGGCTCCGCGGGGAGCCGGCGCGAGTCGACTCTCGTAGTGCGGGAATCTACCAAAGCTATTCTTGGGTAGAATGGGGCGACCGTGAGTCTAGGGAATAACCTTGCTACTTGTAACGTAACACACCTTGTACTTAATTAAGACTGTAAATAATAAGTTTATTGTAAGTAGGTGCTTAATACACATTTCTTATACCTAACCGTAAATATGATAATGAAATAATTAAAAACACGTTTTTACCACGATTAAAAACAAAGTGTTTTTAATCATTTCATTAATAAAATGGTGCCACAAAGTGAATTTGCAAAATTTGAAGAAGTAAATATGGTAATTTTGTGTGATAAAATAACGTGGTAAAATTAATTTATGAGTGGGACCAGTAGAATAATTAGTTGGGATGCGTAAAATACAATAATGTAGCTGTTCATACTCTCAAATTAAATGCAATAAATTTCCGAACGTTGGCGTTCGGTCCACTGTACAATATTCCCTTCTAAAACGACCCTCAACTCAATAGCTGTTCATCATTCAATCAATTGCAATGTCCTAGTAAATACTATTCTTAAAAACTAAATCTCTAGTTTTTAAAAACATCTATTTGAATTTCACTTTTGTTTTCTTGATTGAAAGAATGTACTGTGTGGTTTAAGCGCGGAGGCGGATGTCGAAGGACCTTGTATGTGTTTTGAAATATAGGTGTGTGAAAGACCACTGTACAAGTAGAAAGAATGCACTTAAAGGAAAGGAAGGAAGGGACGTTGCGGTAACTTGTGACACTCTGCTATCTTGGCTGGTTTATTTATGCACGTTTATACTTGCAGTATGCGCATTCAGTTTGAGGATGCGGGGAGCGGAAAATTATATGCTTAGGCGGTGAGTTTCGATTGACCACAATAACAAGTACATAGGGATGGAGAAAAGGAACATGATAGGGATGGATAGGAAAGGAATATGTGACAATCAAGCTACAAGAACAGAGTATATGACATATGTAGATGTATATAGATAAGTGTAGCTATGAATTGTGTAAACGCCCAACCAGAATGTATTAATGAAGTGGAATATTGGAAATATTGGCAACCTGCAAGTTTTGATCACAATCACGCACAGACACGCTGATATATACGCATTTATCTGAAATTTAATTACGGCCTTTCATACACGAAACAAATGAAGGTAAAGTTTCGCTTCTACCGCGTGTAAACTGCACTCGAATATATTTTTTTAAATTTTACTTTTATTTATTTTATATATATTTTTTGAAATAACAATAAACGTGTATAGATTTTCACGTACAATCGTAATATAGAGCCACCTTAGAACAAACGTAAATTCGATTCAAATTCAAACTCCGCCCCAAGAGTGGTTCGCAAGTGACGGAGCCACTTGCCAGCCTATACAACAGACATGCGCGCGCACAGAATCCATCATCCATTCCCATGAGAACAACTGGCGAAAATTTGCATGCACACAACAGGATTTGAACCCGCGGCCTTCGGATTGCTAGTCGAAAGCCCCACCCCTCGTCCATGTGAACCGTTTCAAATTGAATTTTAATTGAATCAATAACCAATCTCTCTCTCAATTTGCGTAAACAGTTTTTCTGCCACGCAGTCTCTCATACCACGCCACTGAGCGTGGTTGAATAAGCAATATATTGGGCGCATTTGTTAAGTGAAGCGTGGTACTACTGTACTGTACTGGGAAACTGAAATTGGATGGTTGGGCTTTTAATTTCTGTGAAAATTGGAGCAAATTGAAACATCGACTGTAAAAAAATCTGGCAAATTTAATTTTATTTCCACGTTATAAAAAAAAAAATTAACAACCAATTATTTATTTTATGCGGTGGGGAATTCTAGTCAATTTCCAAAGAGTATTTTTTCAATATTCACCAACTGATTTTGTTAAAGCACTTTTTCAGAGAAACATCTTTTATTTATTAAATGGCCCTTTGTTTAAAAAGCGAAGGTTACTGACCTCTAGCGTAACATTTCCAAGCTAGATTATTAGTGCAGATTTCCTACTTGCAACGGCATAGTAGCACTGTTGTAGTGATAGTTGATAAAACAGATTTCTGTAAATCACAGTCTGACATACTATGTATGTCAATTATTGTTTACTTGTTTTAGTAAGTGTTTTTTGGTTATAAATAATGTGTTCTTTAGAAAAACGTGCTTCTTATCTCTTGAAAACAGCTAGAATCAACTAGTCTGAAGACCATTGTAGTGTTTTGTCAGGTCGGGAAAAAGTATTATTGTAACATGTGATTATAATTTAATAAATAAGTTGGAATTAGCCAGTGAAAAAATATTGCGTCTTTATTGAAGATCTTCTGCCATAAAAAACCAAATTAAACAATTTTTACTTTTACAATATGAAAGCGCCCATGTCTGAAAGTTGTAAAGACAGTGGATCTTCTTCACCCGCTTGAGCAGCGTTGTTAGGCGGGTTAAGGTAAGAGTATGAGGGCATTAATTAACCCCTCAGAAATCGGGTGTAATTTGAATATTTCCGCTTTGCAATGAATATTTCTGAACATATCCGAAAACTAAAAACTGTTTTTGAAAGAATATGCGTTTAAAAAATGTAATTATTAGAAATAAAAACGTAAATTTTTGAAATTTTAAAATTTTTATTACAAACATAAAAAGTTTAAGAAATGGCTCACCTTACGTTTTTTATATCTAAAATTATTGAAAACGAAAAAAAGAAAAACGTACACATTTTATTAGGCTAATGTGTTACATACATACTAGTTGATCCGACGAACTTCGTACCGCCTCAGAATCAATAACTTTTGAATTAAATTAAGTTTTTTTATTAAGTTAAAAATTACCCAATGAAGCAATTATCGATGCCCAACTGTCTTCGATGTTTTCGTCAGTACCAGAGATGGCGTTGTGTACGGATTAATATTTTTTGTGATTTTCTTACTTTACTAACGGGAATTTTTGAAAGGAAGCGGGTACGGGTGCCACCGCCCCGGGAACCATTTATTGGATAACCAACACCTGTGCCGTAGGTCACCCCAAGTGGTTCGCTACGTTTGGTGATTAAGCAAGGGGGCGGATGCGTCTGCCCACATGCTGCGTGGCGGGCCGGATCGAGATAGACTGGTTGAGGGAAGCCTTTTGACCTTTCCAGCCGGATTCTCTCGACCAATGGGTCGAAAGGTAAAAGGTAAATTCCGGTCAAATCAATGACCTTGCACCGCAGTTGGAGGGATGGATACACTCCCGGATACACTGACCTCCAGATTCCACCTTCCTTCCCAGAACTTCATATCCTTAATTACGTAAAAAAATGCGTTTAATTTCAGAGATTTATTATTATTGTATTATTCCTTTGGAGGGGTGCAAAGACATACGTTCACCGTTTGTCTCATTTTCTACTATTGACATTTAGTGTGTAAGAAAGAGAGGCAGCATTACGTGATTTAGAGCAAAAACCAAACAATTAGCGCATTGACATTTGACGTTTTTGAAATTTTGGAATTATACCTGTCACAATATTGCTGCAGTTCTTTCAAAATATGAGAATTCGTTCCATACAAAATGCATGAAAAAATTATTTTTCTTCATAACTTTCTTTTTCGTGAATTTTTGCGACGTTTTAATAGCTATTCTGTTATCCGGGGCGGAGACAAATCCAACAAATCAAAAATCATCAAAATCGGTCCAGCCGATGTAGAGTTATAAATAGTGTAACTAACCCGACTTTGTTTTATATATTGAAGATATATCGTTTTGTCGTTTCATAAAAAAATAATGAATAAAAGTTCTCAAAATTTCGTACATATTTTTTACAGAAATTTTTTAAAGAATTAATTCTAGATTTGAGTTTTCTCTTTCTAACATTGATCATATTTCTCACCATGAGAGTGAGGAGGAAAAAAACATTTTACATTAGATCTACGTGAGCTGTGACAAATTTGGTCTCCTGTGAGCGCCTTAATGCGGGTCTAGAAGAGGCCCAGATTATATGAAAGAGGAAAAAAAGATACCAATAGCTTGTTCACATGCGAGCAGACTCACGTCGCGAGTGATACTAAATCCTCCAAACAGGCTCCCTTGAAATACCTGTAGAGCAGACTCAGCTTACCTACATTACGTTTGTGCAGTAGAGATGGCAAACGATCTGTTAACAACGGATTATCAATCAGACTGACCGCCATCCTTTGCACAGAATCAAGGAGGTTAATTTTAAGGATCCAACTCAGACGTAACTCCCAAATTCAATTGGTATTGATGTGTTGTACGCGATATAAGATTTTGAAGCAGATGAAGTCACGACAGTAAAGTTGTTAATCTATACCTAAACATCGCCTTGCACCGCACGTGGAGGGGTGGATTCACACTTTAGAGACCAAACATTAAATGTTGTTTTTACTTTCCAAAATACACTCATTAAAGAATATATTAATATTAAAATATTTTTCAGGATTAAATAACATGTATTCACAATAAATTACATATGTCCTCTATTTCTATTCTTCTATTTTTTTCCGTTATTTAATTTAGGTAATAAGTAATAAGGGAAGGAAAAAGGTATGAGGGGTGGGTAGGAATCTAATAATAGTAATAATATTTGGATGATTTATGTAGCACCGTTTTTGTGAAAAATCACATCAAGGGCGCGGTACAAACTTATAATACATTTCTAAAATAAAATAAAAAAAACTACAAGCTAGACAAACTATTAAAAACAACTTATGGCTCAAAATTGCGTACACCAGTTATTTGATCATCGATACGAAAATATATGTACACTGTTTTGACCAATGAATTCGATGCTGCCTAAAAATGAATGAAAATAGGACCATTCTTACCTGGGAGGTCGCTTGAAATTAACACTGTATATTGTGTATTTAAAAAATTTAGATAGTTAGGTTTTTAGATTTTCATGGCCAAAAGTATTTTCGTTATTTGTTTTTGGGGTGTTATGCAGTGTTGCGCGACCTCCTTCTTTAGCCCTGATGATGAACACAGCGTTGCAGTGTTAATCATCAGGGCAGATCTGTAATTTTTTGTGGTGAAATTACACATCTTCCGGATCTGCCGGATCTCTCCTGATGATGGACACTGCAACGCTGTCCGAAACGTTGGCTAAAGAAGGAGGTAGCGTAACACGGCATAACACCCCAAAAACAAATTCATTGGTCAAAACAGTGTACATATATTTTCGTATCGATGATCAAATAACTGGTGTATGCAATTTTTAGCCATAAGTTGTTTTTAATAGTTTGTCTAGCTTGAAGTTTTTTATTTTATTTTATTTTAGAAATGTATTATAAGTTTGTACCGCGCCCTTGATGTGATTTTTCACAAAAACGGTGCTACATAAATCATCCAAATATTATTACTATTATTAGATTCCTACCCACCCCTCATACCTTTTTCCTTCGCAGAACTTCCTCCTTCCTTTCTTCACAAAACCCTCCACACAGTAGCCCGAAAGATGACGTAGGCCCTGAGGGGAATTATTTTCCTCAGGGGCTCCTGTGTGGAACGGCGCCATGACAGTTAATCCCCCCCGGCTTTCTTATTTACTATATGAAGTCGGTTTACACAAAATATAACTAAGTGTCTCCAAAGGGGTGTGCAGAGTAGATGTACATCCATCTACTCTGCACAAACTTATTTTCCTTTCAAATGCATCAAGGAAAAAACAACTTGTTTATGTACTGTAGATACCAGCGTATAAATACAAAAATTCAATGCTGTAAATAAATTCGTTTGATATCCATACCAACGTATAAAAGGCATTTTTGAAGTCGATTTTAGGTTTGAAATTGGTGATATACAAAAAATCATGTCGGGTGTAACTTTACTTTTTACTTACTTGCATAAATTTATGTAAGGAATAAATGAAAATATCAACGGAACTGAATTTATTTCCAAACCTATGTAGTCTTTGGATTGGGGAGTTAATGAAATAGTTAGTTTTAGACGGATAAACAAAGAACAGCTCTGGAAGTCTCGTGTCACGATTTGGTACTCTGAATTAGTACTGGGCGTTGACGATAATTCTATCTAACGCCAATGTCGTTATCGTTGGCAATTTTCAACTGTTGAAAATAGCTGTTGAAAATAACGTCGACGTTGACGCAACTATAATAGGAGATCGACACGATACTAACAAAAAAACAAACAAAAAATATATCAAAATCGTATTAAGGAATCCCCTTTAACGGGTGGTTCCCCGAATCATTGATGTATTATTAATTATTATTATCTCTATGCCCCACGCCCCACACACGTAATAATAATCCTATAATAACGTTGAAAGTTGAAACTGTTGGAACACGTTGGTTTTGGTGTTGAAAATATTACCCTGTTGAAATGTTAAAAGACGTTGAAGATATATTTTGCTTGTCACTGATAAATTCGCTTGTTGCTTGGCGCTACGTATCGGCCGTATTAAAAAAAACGTGCAGTAGGTACGCACATTACCAAAAGACCATGTCTAATTGGCTATAATATCGTTCACGAAGTGTGATCTCTTGACCCTTTTGACTTATCATTCCAACACCGTTGAAAACAATAGGTTCTAAACGTCGCTGTTAGGCGACCACCGTTGATAATTATCAATAGTTTATTTTTTGCTTGTCGTTGATAAATTTGATTGTTCTCCGGCGAATAGTGGAATTGTATTCTAAATTACTTCTAACTAAAGCAGTTCTTAAAATAAATCCCAAACATTTCATAGCCTTATTAGTAATTTCATTAATGTGTGGAAAAAATGTTAATTTCACATCAATACGATACCCAGATCCTTTATATGAGACATCTTTAGAGAGAAATATTGTTGATACTATAATGAGAAATAATAGGATTTTTGTTTCTACAGAAAGATATAAATTGACATTTATCAATATTTAAAAATAGTGCATCATAATTACACCAATCCTGTAAGCGTAAGCGATCAAGATTATATTGAAGGATATTAAAATCATTGATGAAGGTAATCGTTTAATTGAGAATTTATATCAGAAATTTCTTAAATTCTGATGTAAATTTTATTAGTATTATTCCAATATTGTTTTTTGTTTTTGTTTTTTTTTCTCCTTTTTATTTCTGCTTTCTTTCTATTGGTGTTAAGGAAGAGAAATAATACTATAAAATAATTGGTTTTTTATTGTTTCTATTTCTATTAGTACCATGTTACACGATTGATTTAAATGTTCCACACAGTATTCCCTCCACACAGCATCCCAGATGACATAGGCCCTGAGGAAAATTATTTTCCTCAGGGCTTCCTGTGTGGAGTTAATGTAAAAAAATGCTCCAAGGGAGTAAAAAAAAAAAAAATTATAAATTATAATAAGTAATATGTGTTTTTGAAGCAGCATTCAAAATATTGCTTTAAAGTTTTCAATATTATCACAACGATTTTGTTCCAATTCCAATTGATTGCTTTCCCAAAAAACATGACATATAACCTCACATTTTTTTTACTGTACGTCAGGGGTCACCAATTACTTTCATTAGGGGTCCATTTTTTAAAATAACAGACCGTCGCGGTATGGAAGGGAAAAAGCCTAACCCCCCCCCCCCACGGCTTAACAATGAGAAAAATGTCATTTTTTGACTTGGACTAAAGTTTGTGCAGGCTATTGTCATTAAATCTTGGAGATGTTCATGCTCCGGAATTTATTTTTAATGAAGTTCATCTTGGAAAATACTGCTTCACAAACGTATGTTGACTCAAACAAAGTTAGAAGATTCAAGGCAATTTTTTTTTAATTCTGGGTATTTACTAGCACAAACAAATTTTATCCTAAACTCTTGACAAGAAACTTCCTATTGTTGTGTTTTAAAACTGTATTTTCCCGGAAATCGATCATTTCTATCTGCAGAGCAGCTTCATTACTCGCGAAAATATTTGCAGTTTCATTGCTCCATTCATCAGCAGGATGCAGAAAGTAAATGTTACTGAGGATGTCGACAATATTCTCAATTTTCTTAAAAATCTGTGAATCTGTTTTCAAATTCCTATTTAAGATCCTTAATGAACGTCTTGTATTGGCCGACGTCAATCTCGGTGTAACTGCTCATTTTTTTAAATTAGGGAAGTGTAAACGTTCATTATCAAGATCGATGTTGAAAAGATCGAGTTTTCGCAAAAAGCTTTTTACTTCTGTCAGGAGTTCCCATACAAGCTTTCCTTTGCTTTGAAGTTTAAGGTTAAGATCATTGATGAGCAAAGATCAAAGACAAAGCGCGGGAAAAATTATCAAATTACGTACTCGAGTTACATGTGTAAAATATTTTGTATTGTTAACACAAGGTCCGCACAAAATAGGTCGGCGGTCCGGATCCGGACTGCGGTCCGCCATTTGGTAACCCCTGCTGTACGTCATCATTGCTTTTTCGGTTTTATCGAATTCCCTTCCCAGCATGTACTGCGTAATGTAACGAACATACATTTACATAAGGAATGAATCGATTCCGTGTGAGCACATTCGATCATCAGTGTAGTGAATGTTGCATTTGCTGTGTTATGCATTTGACGTCCTTTCACCAGCGTCATAACAAGGCTTCTATATTATACACGAGTCCACAATAATAATAATCTCTTATACTGAAAGTATACCAGCGTGAAATGGAGGCACGTGCATTTTATTGATATGAAAATTCGATGGCTATTCATTTTGTGTTTGCAGAAATTATTATTTTAGTAAAGAGATAAAATATTAAATTGTTTAATCCAGGTTTTCCCAAACTTTTTCTGCAATGGAACACTTTGCAAACCCGTAAATTTTAACGGCACAGTTAGGTTGTGTAATTTCTAAAAGTAAAAATTAAAAAAAAATGTTATGAAACATATTATTTATTTAGGATATAACAAATTGAATGTAAACAAAACAAAATGGAATAAATAAAGCTCCTAATGACTTTGACGATTTTGAGTCCGTGAACTGCATATTTTCTTGATATCAGACAAAATAAGGGTAAGTCGGATTCTAATATCGAATGTGGAGTCGAACCAGTTCCTGCACTTAGAAATCCCGTTTCTCATAAATAGGTTGTAAAAACGGGAGTAAAACAATAATAGCTTGTTTTTAAAAATTGGGGTACTCTTCTGAAAAACTCGCCCAGAAATCATTGAAAGGCTGATCTTTGTATTTTTGTTTCAAGTCAGAGTCTTTAGATTATCATACTCACTTGCGCTAAGTAAGGCCTACTGATTTAGCCATTACAGAAAATGGATTCCAAACCCAGGAATCGTCCTTACCGGTTTTAGAAAAATATGGCAAAAGAGTTCTTTTCAAGTTATGTACGTATTCTTAAAATTCTTTGGAAACCTCTTCAAATACTTTAAAATTTAATTCATTCAAACATAGTCATACATGGCTATCATACACATTCGTGTATGACTGCCGTGGTCAAAGGGTAAGGCTCTTGACTCACAATCCGAAGGTCGCGAGATCGAATCCCGGAGTGCGCAAATAAATTTTATTTGATTAATTTGTGTTATTTCACAATTAATTCATATAAAAATAATATTTAGTATATTTGCAGCACGTTTCAGAGTGGAAGATACTGTCAGTATCGCCCTGGCGCAAGACCACCATTCAGAATTGAAACGTTACTTGAAATGGCTTTAGCCGTGTTTGGTGACCAGATATGAATAGCCAGGTACTTCCCAATCTTCATCTTCTCCATCTTCTTTCCCTACCCACTACCGTCAGCCTCTTAACTTACCCCAATAAGGTCAGCCATTTATGCTGTTATTGCAGTAAATCGGAAGATTTACTGCAATAACAGCATAAATGGCTGTTTAAACTTCCATAAAGCTAAGTCTCTGTACCTGGAAGGGTCCAGTTCTAGTGCCTAACTTGAAAACTAATTTCTTGTGAATAATTTCAGTAGTGTTGAAATATGAATATGTTTTGACTCTAGTGTCTAACTTAAGAACTAATTTCTTGTCAATAATTTCAGTAATGTTGAAATATGAATAATTAAAATAAATTCTTCCGACAAATCGTCGCGGAACCACTGTTTTCACAGTTTGGGAAACCCTGGTTTAATCCATTAAATAATTGATGAAATATTTCATCTAATATACCTGCGTATACATATGTTATGGTGAAGGTTTTCACGGATGTAAGATGTAGAATAATTTTCTAGGTTTACCCGCGTAACGTAGTCCTCAAAAGGACTTTTTAACTCCTGATGTCTCGAACAGATCTCACTGTCCATCTTCAGAGGCCTTATGACTTGAGTTTTGCCCCAAACTGATCGCTTTCGCGTGTCTGTTCTGACCTGGACATACCTCACCCCGTGAACCCGGGCACCCCTGCTAAGTCACCTCGCAAACTGAAAATTTGGGAGAGATTCTGGCTTGTGTAGTGGTGTACTGTATTGCAGGACCACTGTGAAACAAAACGGGACTGTGGGCGGTTGTTTTTAAAATATAGATAAAAAATATTTTTAAATCCGAGTACTGTGAATGTTGTCAGGCTGAAGGAAGTAAAGTTATTGAGATCTAGTCACCAAGTACAGCTAAAGCCATTTTAAGCGTTTAAACGTTTCAATTCTGAATGGAGGTTTTACACCAGGTTGACACTGAGAGTATCTTCCACCTTGAAATAACATATTATTTATAATTTAACTAATTGTAAATTAAAATAATATCAATAAAATAAAATTTACTTGCGCACTCCGGGATTCGAATCCGCGACTTCAGGAAAGCTAGTCGTGATCCTTACCACTCTACCACAGAGGCCGTCGGCTTTTGGAACCAATATGAACCACTATCGATGTGCATAAATACATCCAAACGTGTGCTCTTCAAAATGATTATGACATGGTAACCACCAATCAGGATTAAATCACTTTAGCGGTGTTTGGTCACCATATCTGAATAGCCATACTCCAATTAGGGATGCCAAGTCCTGCTGGCTCCAAACAAAACGGACTCTAGTGCGATGTATCATCGAATATATTATGAATATATACGATGCACACTCAACCATTGACGACCGGTCAGTGGTTGAGTGGGCATTGCGTTTGGGTCCCACCCTGGCGTACCGTGTTCTATTCCTCGGCTGGCTAAGTCCTCCATCACAACACAAGCAACATTTTCGGCTTTCTGTGGTGGTAGTAGGAGATTTTTAAACATTATTGAGTTATATTTGAAAAAAAAAATGTGCTGATACTATGACAATCATGTCAACAATTTGGGAGTAGGGAATAGGTACCGCCAAGGCGGGAACCAATTATTGGATAACCAACACCCCTGCCATAGGTCACCCCAAGTAGTTAGCTACGTTTGGTGACTTAGGTTTTGGCGGCGGATGACCTGGACACACCGAACCTCTGATTTCTACCCACCCCACATACTCTTTTCCATCCCAGAACTTTCAATCCTTCTTTTCCTCAAAAAGACCCTCCACAGAGCATTCCCAAAGATGACATAGGCCCTGAGGGTAATTAGTTTCCCCAGGGCCTCCTGTGTGGAGCTGACGTAAAAAAATGACTCAAAAATTAGATTAATGTTAGGTACTAATAGTTTCCAATATTCTGTAAAATAAATATGTACCTACTCAATGAATGAATACGGATGTGGCATGGTTAAAAAATCCATGTAATATTCCTGAAATACAAAATAAAAGATAGCCTTGTGTTTATTGATCCGTGGTCACGACTGAGCTTTTCGTTTGATCCCTGGCATCTATAATTAATATTAATTGTTTTTTGCAGAGCACTGATTTACTCGGTCCGCCATTTTAGGCGTCAAACGGTTGTATATGTAAATATAAACCTATTTTTTTGCAAATGAAAATTTTTCCTCTAAATACAGAGAGAATTTCATGAAATATGCTATGTTCAACAATCTCAATTCAATTCCAAATTTTCTAAGTCTCCCGGACAATACGAGTGAAGTTAAATGAAGATATTCGATGAATTCACAAAGAGTAAGACTAAACATTTTCACATTCTACAAGCTGTTTGCTCTTTCATCGAAATTCTTGAAACATTTATTTTTGGGATTGTTTTTCCTTCGAAATAGAATCTGTTTTTATTTTATTTTACAAATTAAAACGCCACAGTGGTTTATATATTTATGTTTTATTATACATATTTCATTTTCCTATTATTTCCTACAAAAACATCACAGAAATGTTACATAAAAAATCAGAATATAACATGTAATATAATATTGGTAAATCAACAAATTTATAGTATTTTCGTGAAAAAGTGAATTAGTGAATAATAATAAAAAAAATAATTAAAAATGTTAACAAATTTAAAAACAATTTCTTATTTTATAACTACTTACATTTAAACATATTATCACTTAATATAGCATCTTCGATAAATGTTCAGGCCGTTAGAATAATTAATTGTTTCTTTAAATAAATTTCTCGTTCTAAATTATTTGCCATGTGTATTTGGTATTATTTTTTAACCCCTTTCAAACTACACGGTGATATCACTGCTAAAGTTTAATTAGTAATGAATACTCGTACATAATTTCTATACACAATAATTAATAAAAAATTTCAATTAGCAACAAAAAGCTATTTAAAATTGATGGCCTACTTTATCCGCTAGAAGTTAATGTTATTGAGTAAATTTTTACATAGGTATAAATGTTTATAAGAAATGAATACATTCTTAAAAGTAATTTCTTAAAACTATTAGAGATTATAAATGCATAAAAATTAAGTTTTGCTGTGTAATTACAAGCGTTATTTTCACATAATATTATATTTTTGTTAATAATCTGCTAATAATATTTACAATTAAATTTGCATGTGGTGTTGTGCCACAAAACACGGAATAAAGCTGTTTATATGCACGGAAATACTTTAAAATTTAAACCAAAATTAATTTGAGGGCTTTTAATATGACGTAGCTTATTTTGTGGTGTCACATTTTAAAAGATTTTTTTGTAAATTCTTTGTACTTTACGTTAACCGGAATCTTTTGCATTCTACATTACGTTCGAAATAGTAACTATGATGCTATTGAATAACACATTTTAATAATCAAATCAATTTCAGTTTAGATTTGGGCTCATTTTCATATTTCCGTTCATACTATGCAGCTTTTATCACAACAATTTATAACAAGATTAGAAAAGGTATTTCAGCATTTTACAAAATAACTATATGAAACAGTATGAACAAAACTAAAAAATAACAAAACTCACTAAAATGTCGTCATTTTGAGGTTTACACCTCAAGGAGTCATCTCGATTAGCGATAATTCGATATACATGTCTATTTTTACAAGCATTGATATTCTTAACTAAATAAAATCTAGGGTTCTGCTATAATATTATTTATAATCTACTTTGCTTAAAGATAGATCTTTTTTCGTACAAATATTTAACATCGAAGAAAAAACGATTACAAATATACATATGTTTTAAATATATTATAGTTTTCATCAATTTTACATCAAACTTTTAAATTGACAATTCATAATTTTCATCAGGATAGTTTGAGACAGATTTAAAAATAAATAATACACAATTTGATCTGAAGAAAATAGAGAATTCAACAAATTTCAATAAGTTTTGAATAAAATTATATTTCCAAGATCATATAATATTATTCTTTACGTAAAGTATCATGTTTTAAACCGACTTTCTAATCTTGTCTAAACATCAACAGTTTATTTTGTAAATATTTAGGTACCTACCCTTCGTAACCTTAATGACAATGAAAAAAATGTATATTAAAATTAAAATAACTCTATACAGCGTTTTATTACAAAACAAGCGGATGTTCCAATAAAAAAACTGAAACATTACAGGTTAGTATCTACGTAAAATTATGCAATAAAAGCTACGGTATAAAACAGTTTTTTCAAGAGTTTAAATTTTAGAAAAAAATTGTGGCCGATATCGTCAGTAGGTTGTAGCAGCACCTGAAACAAATACAAAAATACGTTATTTTCAAAAATATTATGATAACAATAATAATACCGGGAGGGAATGGTCTCTTGAAGCTTATTATGAAAGCTTTTTCTTTTCGGATTTCGTAACCCAACTATCTGAAATACGCTCCAGAAGAAACAGTGTCAATAATTATTGATACTTTCCGACTATATTTTTGTGAGACAGGAAAACGAAACTTTTGGGTGGTATGTAAGTAAAGAAAAAAATCTTGTGGTTCCAAGTCTCTTCTAGCAAAAAATACAGTCATGTTTTTAAAAAAAATTTCTTCCAAATTTGAAGTTTGATCATGGGTGTTTTTTCGATTCTTGTCTCATTAGGACATATCTACCTGTGTCGAGTTAGACGTAGGAGTTACATAAAGGCGTACAAACATACATGAGTAAATACATAGGTTAAATACATTTTGACATTCTTTCTTTGAGATTGATTGAATAATTTTACAATAAAAAACCAAAAGAAATGTAATGGGAAGTGTAAGTCAATCCTATAAAGAGAATAATATTTTAAAAATAGTAAGAAAAGATTAAGTAAAATAGACATTGTAATAGAAATTAGGTTTGACAAGATTGTATTATTTTATTTAGGTTGTATGTAAATTGATATTAATATCTATTTATGTGCCATTTGGGTTACAGATGTTTGCAATAGTAGGACATCCTACGAATCTAATTATTTATTTCGTGCTTGTATTTGGTCATGGTTTATATTTGTCGAATCGTAGCTGATAGTGTATTGTACAGTTTGCAAGCTATGTATTTAAAATGTCTTTGTTCAAAGGTGGCTTTAACAAAAGGAATTTGGAGAAGTTCTTTGTTTTTGACCAGGGTATTGTGTACAGTTTGTGTTGATTTGCACATTGTTTTGGTGCAAATTAATCAGAATAGTTCTTGTAAAGAGCTGCTTAATGTCCATAACGTTGATAGTATTGAAGATCGTATCATTGCTGATAGAAAGGGGAAACTTAAGAATATTTTTATGTTGATTAATTTGTGTGCTGTCATGATGGGATCGAGGGAAATTATTTCAAGCTAAAATTTCTGAATTTCATGTACATACGAGTATTGATATCAAAAGTTTTAGGTTATGAAAATTGCGTGTTTATTTTAAAAAGATACAAAGGTTTACAAATTTTATTTGTAATGTTATAAATATGTAGTTTTCAATTTAGGTGTGTGTCAAAGGTTAGTCCTAAATATTAAACTTCGCAAGAACACTTTGTGGCGTCATTATTTATTTAAGGTAATGTTTATGTAAACTAAATATTTGATATTGTTTACTTGTTCTAGGCGTGGTCAGTCATAATTCTGATTCAGAGATGAATTTTTGCATTCCCATATATTTAATAAACGGAAATAAAACAATAAAAGTTACGTAGCCATGGTACATCATGAAAAACAATTGTCAAACTGTCAGATCTTTAGTTGTTGGTCGCTGTGTCAGATTAGATTATAGTGTAGATAAAGTACTGTGATGTTTCATGGGTAACTAACATGAAAGTAAATAATATAAAATTAATGGTTTTTCACAAGGTGATTTCTTTTCACGAAAATAAACAATTAGTGGTTCGACACATAAATTCGGATGTGTACATTTGGACACATGAGTAGATGGTACTAAATATATCCAGGGAATGAAATTAGCACTCGTTTTGGGAAAACTGTAAACACAATCATACGATATCGGCTTTTGATCAATCAGGGCCACTGCCGGTGACCTCACCCCGTGCAAACAAACACACCACACATTAATTCACGCTTGTAATAGATATCTGCCTGACGTGATGTGGCGAAAAAACCCAAAACCGGTACATATTTTGTTTGAACAACTAATTTTTGGTTGCCTGAAAGGAAATTTACAAATGTATGTAATTTTTTTTACATAAACTCCATTACTTAAAGGCACTGAGGTAAATAGCTCACCACAGGGTCTAGGTCATCTTTGGGAATGCTGTGTGGAGGGTATTCAGGATGGATTGAACCTGGGTCTTGAAGAGAACCATGTTGTAGGAGAGAGGAAGCACAGAGGCCGGCATACCATTCCATAGAAACGACCTGTTCGCATCTGACAAAAAATGTGAACTGTGATGTTAGGCGTGTGTTTGGCGTATTTCTCGATTGTTCAGCGGTGCCGAAGGAATCAATGTCGCTGGTTCCTCAGAGTATCTTCCATTGACATACCGCTATTTAAGATTGCAATCCGTTTTTTAAGATAGGAGAATCTTTCAAACGGACCGCCCGTTTCTATACAGAGCTGCAGAGTGGGGCGCGATGACCAAAATGCAAGAATAATACAAAAATAATCATATTTGGAGTTCATGGTAAGAATAATGGGTACTACCTACTTACTTACTCTGAATGGTTTTTATATTACAGTGTTTCGTGACTACAAATTATAAGTAACTAGCTGACCCGGCGTACTTCGTACCACCTCAGAATCAACAACTGTTGTGTTAACTTATTAACTGAAGTAAATTGAGTTTTTTTATTAAGTTAATAATTACACAATAAAGCAATTATCGATGCGCAACTGTCCGTGTTTTGTTTTTATCAGTATCGAAGACGGCATTGTGTACGAATTTATAATTTTTGTGATTTTCTTAATTTTCCATTTAATTATGAAAATTGCGTTTCATTTTCTTTATACGTGTGAGGGAGATGTATTTTAATTATTATTTTTTTTTGGAGGGGTGCAGATATACATTCACCGTTTGTCCCATTTTCGACTGTTGGCATTTAGTGTGTAAGAAAGAGGGGCAGCATACGTTTTTGAATTTTTGGAACTCACTCACTACTCAAAATTATACTTATCACAATATTGCTGCAGCTCTTTCAAAAGATGAAAATTCGTTCCACACAAAATGTATCACGAAAAGAATTTTCTTCATAATTATTTTTTTGTAAAATTTTCCGATGTTTTGTATAGCTATTCTGCTATTCGGGGTAGAGACAAATCCAACAAATCTAAGATCATAAAAATCGGTTCAGCCGTTCTCGAGTTATAAATGGCGGAACTCACCCGACTTTGTTTTGTATATTAACTAGCTGACCCGGCGAACTTCGTACCCCCCAGAATCTATAACCGTTGTGTTAATTTATTAGCTGAATTAAATTCAGTTTTTTGATTAAGTTAAAAATTAAACAATTAAGCAATTATCGATCCGCAACTTTCCGTGTTTTGTATCAGAGATGACCTTGTGTACGAATTTTTATTTTTGCGAATTTCTTATTTTTCCACTTACTTAGGGGCCATCCATAAATTACGTCACACGAATTTCATGATTTTTTTTTACCCCCCCCCCTCCCCGTCCCTGTCACACATCGTCACATTTATAAGACGCCTCTACCCTAGTGTGACATCTGAAAATAATCAAAACAGAAGTTTAATTTGTTTTACATGTGACGTCACATAGCTGATGACCGCCCCATACCCCTTTTCACATTTCCTCCTCCCCTCCCCCCCCCCCCCTTAATGTGTGACGTAATTTATGGATGGCCTCTTATGGGAATTGCGTTTCATTTTCTTTATACGTGTGAGGGAAATTTATTATAATTGTTGTATTTTTTCTTTGGAAGGGTGAAGACACACGATAACCGTTTGTCTCATTTCGACAGTTGACATTTAGTGTGTAAGAAAGAGACGCAGCATTATATGTTAAATAACAAAAGAGAAACAATCAGCGCATTGACTTTTGACGTTTTTGAATTTTTGGAATTCACGCAAACCTTAACTAACACAGTATTGCTACAGCTCTTTCAAAAGATGAAATTTCGTTCCATACGAAATGAATGAGGAAAAGAATTTTCTTCATAATTATTTATTTCGTGAATATTTCCGATGTTTTAAAAGTTATTCCGCTATTTGCGGCGGAGACAAATCCAACAAATCAAAGATCATTAAAATCGGTCCAGCCGTTCTCGAGTTATAAATGATGTAACTAAGCCGACTTTGTTTTATATATTAAGAAAAGATTATCAGTAATTAAGAGTATAGGTTAATGTCACGAATCAATATATTATTTACCGATACACGTAACTCTGCGTGTGAGAAATTCTTATGTGAAAAAGAGACAAAGCTCTGTGAACGCTCCGCGCAGGAGAGTAATGCAATGTCTTACTCCTGAATAACATTTGATCGCTAACTACACTAGCTTAAAGTACTCCTATGTAGAGGGGTGGTTTTTTTGGTGATTTATTTTCGTATCTTGCTCATTGTATTTAAAATTATTAACGACAAAAAGATGAGCACAGGTTGGCACAGTTATATTATATTTTAAAAAAAATGTTATCTAGCGAAAGTAAGTATCTAAATGACTTAACGAAAATCAGTTTAGGATCATCTTCAAGTTTAGGATGTAATTGAGGTTAATGGCGGTTAGAGCTTTTTTCATGATAATAGATTTAAAAATCTATTCCCATATTCTTATCTTTGACAAGAAGAGTCCCGGTGGATTTATGTAAAGCTGTGAAGAAGTTTGTTTTACTCTTTTTTGGTTGTTTTTTCTGTTCCTATAAAATCTAGTGTGGATTATCCCTTCGATACACTCGTAAAGACACCACGAAAGCCTCTGAATATAAAACTACCATAAAATTGGAGATACAAAAGAATATTGAAGAAAATTCCAAAAAAATAACGTTATTATTTTCTTTTTTTTTTGCATTAGCTCCACACAAGAGATCATCAGGAAAATTATTTCATTAGGGTCTATCATCTTGGGGAATGCTGCGTGGAGGGTTTTTTAGGGAAAGGAAATAGAGGAATTTCTGGAATGGAAAAAGGATATGAGGGGTGGTTAGGAATCTGGGGATCAACGTGTCTAGGAGTGACGGACTAATGTAATGTGAATCCATCCCTGCCACTGCAAGGTGCAAGGTGACGGTCGAGAGAGCTCTTCTGGAGAGATCAAAGGCCTCTAAAACAGAGACATTGACCAGATTCCTATCTACCCCTTATATCTTTTTCCTTCCCAAAATTTCCTCTCCTTCCTTCCCTAAAAAAAAGAGCTTCCACACATTTTTCCAAGCATTACAATAGTCCTGAGGGATTTTTTTCCTCAGGTCCTCCTGTGTGGAGTTCCTGTTAAAAAAAAACAAACCTCACCCAATGAACCCGGGTACGCCTTTACATATGTAAATGTAAGGCAAATATTGCGAACCAATTCAAGTCAACTCAAATCGATTTAATTTAATTTATTTATTTAAAAAAATTAAAAAAATAATATTTCAAATCCTTTTTAAAGACAGACTAAACCCCACATAACTGATCTAGACGTGTATGGCGGTACCCATACCCACCCCCCAAATTAATTAAGATAAAAACAGATTAGTTAAAACAATATAGCAGCATATGCTTTCTGTCAATTAATTATACAATACGCCATTATAGGATGGGGCGGTACATATACAAATCAAACACAAACAATTTACATATCACAAAAACTAATAATCAAAACAATTAAAAAAACCTTACTCTTTCATCAGAACTGTTATTCAAACAATTTAAGGTAAGAAAATGAAGTGCATTATACTTTTATCATGCAACATTACAAATTTATAAAGATAATTTTCAAAACAAAGTTACACCCTTTAAAAATAACAGAAATCTTAGACATCAACACTTCCTATTCCAAAATGTAAAAAAAAATAGGACAGTTAAATCATAAATATCTCGGAGTAAAATTTTTTAATTCACTATACTGAAAAAATCAGAATCATGAACAGTAACATAAAAAAATTTAAAACTCAGCTTAAAAAATGTACCGAAAATTTGAACTGAATAAAAAATTATAAATTAAACCAATATAATACCCCCCATAACACAAGCCCTGCTTATTTGTGAATACATATATTATGTAATTAATTATTGTATAGAATTTATTATAATTTATGTATCTTTTTATGAAAAAAAATATATATTAACTATAAACTTATCTATAATTATATATATTGACTAAACATTGTGATATGCAATATTGAAAATAATACAGATACAGTATTTTATGGTGAAAAATGTGGATTAAGAAAATATATATTTTTTAAAATATCATTAGACAGTTGAGTATATGTATAATACATTTGTAATTAATAACATAATTGCAAATTTGTACACGGTGAGAGTGAACAAAATAAATGATCAAATGACAAAAGTGATATGTTTTGGGACTATCCTACCCATCCCGCGATTAGATACACAAGATGCACCTTCTCATTTACATAATATGATTTATCTATACAGTTTGTTTATTTGTCTGAGAGCAATTCTGTGTGCTAGGGGAAAGGGAGATGAGTCACAATTGGCTCTAACAATATAAGTACAATCGCCCATTTTTCTCCACTGAAATCTTATCCACAAGATGACACACACCGTGCTACCGTTTAAATGTACGTTTACCCGCATCTCTGAAGAAAAGCTTTGAAAATAACGCATTCTTTATTATAACATAAATAAATTCTTTACCTTACTTATTTTGGCTTTGAAGGCTTTGTCAAAATGAAAGATTCGGAAAGCGAAACTGCTATTTTGCGTAAGAATATAAAACTTAAGACGAAAATGATATATCTATCATTCTTTTCAAATTTGCAAATATATAATTTGTTTTTGCTCCGATTTCAAATGCAATTGAATAGTTTCATCTATAATATAAAAATGAATCGCTGAATGTGTTGCTAAGCGCATAACTTTCGAACGACTGCACCAAATTGGATAATTCTTTTTTTTTGTGTGTTCGTTATTGTAGGACAAGGTTTTACTTAGGGTGAGCTCTGGCATTATGAAATTTGTATAAATAAATTGCTATTGGTGGCACGCGAGGTTTGAAAACTGAATGTATGGAAAGCCGCAGGGGGATGGGGTGGGACAGAGGGATGGTGGTGAGAGGGGGGGGGAGAGGAGGGAGGGAGGTGGAAGAGGCAGAGTGGGAACCCCCCTTACACCATGCGAGCGAAGCCGCGGGAAAAAGCTAGTTGCTTATAATTATACACATTTTAGAAGTTTAGAGGGTATTTCTCCACGTCTGAGTAAACTGTTCAGTAACTCGTTAAGTAATTTTAATCATAGGATAAATATGGCTATGTATAAAACATCAGCGTCATCAAGTGGCGTTACTCAGCGGTGGTGAAATAGATTAAATTATACCATAGTCGTGTGATCTGACAATTGATCCCCTGACAGTTGACACCCTGAAATGATATTTAATGTAAAAATATTTTTTTTGGTATATACACCTTGGGATAACCAACACCTCTGCCGTAGGTCACCACTAGTGGTTCGCTATGTTTGGTGACTAGCAGAGATGCCTGGATTCTCGGGGTAAGGATTGCCTGGGTTCTACTCTGGATGTATTTGCCCACCAGTTAGGGGGCATACATTAATTAAGTGAGCTCAAAAGGAGGGGGGGGGGGGGGTCCTGCAAAATCTCACGTTACTTGAAAAGAATATACGAAGTGGTCCAAATTTATCTCACCAATGGGATAGGGGGGGGGTCTAGATTGGAAGATAAACTGCTCACGTAATTAATGTATGCCCCCTTACGTGGCAGGCCATATCGGGAGAGACTTTTGACCTCTCCAACAGGACTCTCGGAATATCGCCTTGCACCGCAGTGGGAGTGATTGATCCGTACGTCCGTCCATCACTCCGTCAGATTCCTACCCATCCATCATACCCACTTCCTTCCCAGAACTTCATCCTTATAATTAAATTGTGAAAATGCAGAAATCAATCAAATTAAATTTATTTGAGCTTGCCGAGATTTGAAACTACGAATTTCCGAGTTTCAGAGTGCTAGTTTAGAGCGGTCGTGATGTAATGTTATGATAGTTATTATAATGGTTATATTATTCCAGACTTTTAAGTAAGATTAAAGTTTGATGCTTAGAAACTTTACACGGCATATAACAACGCTAAACATCAAACACATAATGCTTGGATTAAATTTAACGGTTTCTTGCCAAGATAGTTACACCGTTAAAATAATATTTTGTACCTCTACTTTAAGACATTAAAATAACTGGTGTTTTGTCAAATTTGAACATTATTGGTGGTATCCTGTCTTTACTGAATGATTAATCTATTCCGATTATAATAGAATAATCGCAAATCACAAAGTAGGTAAATAGCACCTCCATAAAAAGATTTTATGAAATTTTAATTTGATGTTGAAAAACGATAGTATAATTCCCCGAAGTTATTGAATTTCTTTCCAAATTAACAATATTTATCTTAGAGTTGTGAAGACTTCCCATCCTTACCGTGTAAAAAATGATGGTGTGAAGTTTTGATTTATATATTGGAATTCTTGTTGTTAGTATAAAATAAGTGGTAAGTTGGTTGGATGATCTATTGTAAACAGATAGCAAAAAGTGATGGATTGCCATTTTACGTCAGAGTTCAATACTTAAAGTTTCCGTACGCTCACTAAGCCAGAAACATAACTATTTTTAAGGGTACAAATCATGTTATTGTATAAGATCAAAGATCTGGACCGGATATTTGATATAAAATCGTTGTTTTAATGGTTTATTTGAAATGAAGAAAATGTATGTGGTTTTTTACAGCAGTGTTTGTTATTTGGTGAAAAGATTACCGAATTTTCCCTCTGGTAAAGCGGAAAGTATATTTTACTTGATGTTTCCAAAGTTCAAATAAGAAACCATAATTTTTTTTATAAGATTTACGAACGTCAACAAGAGCTTTATGGAATATGCTCTTATTATTGCCCACGTGATGGTCCCCAGCTTAGTATCAAAAGATGGTTGAAATTTTATTTTATTTGGACTGGATTTAAAAAACAATTCTGATAACCTTAACCTATTTCTTTATCTTTTTTTCTTCATTGAGTCATTTGTTTAATGTAGCAGGCTGAAGATTGTAGCGTTGATATCTGGGCGGGAACTCAAAGAGCGTTGCATCGAAGCACTAGGCCACCAAAGAGGTCGCGGGTCGTTTCAATTCTCCCTTTTTACAGCGTTTTCAAATTGGGTTTCTTGCCTCAAAATGGCTCCTGATAGTACAATTCGTCTTGATTAGAAAAATTAATGATTTATAGTTTTGATGAACGTGTTTACCGTGAAAAGAGAAAAAACGCATAATCCACCGTTGAAAGACGATAATTGTTGTTCTAGAATTAGTTTGGAAGGTGTTTGTTGTAAGATTGACGTATTATTATTCAGATACGTTTTAAGATTTTCACGGCCAATAGTATTTTCGTTGTTTGTTTTTAGGGTGTTATGTCGTGTTGCGCTACCTCCTTCTTTAGCCAACTTTTCGGATAGCGTTGCAGACACTGGACACATCTACCGGATGTTCGAATCTGCCGGATCTGACCTGATGATGGACACTGCAACGCTGTCCGAAACTTTGGCTAAAGAAGGAGGTAGCGCAACATGGCACAACACTCTAAAAACAAATAACGAAAATATTATTATTCAGTTCAATTTTTCAATAGAAGTGTATTGTAGGCAAATTCGTCTGGCCGAAGTAAGAGAAATTTTTCCTCTCTGTTGGAATTTATTAAAAATATTCTAATAGCGAAGTTCATCGGGTTCCGATGTGCATTATTGACTGAGCGTAGCGAGAGCTTTGCATTTCGCCGGCCTGTAAATTCGTTTGTGTGTTTGACACCCAGGTCAATCCTGTCAAGATGGTAGCCATGTTGGACCCTTTAACTTTGCCAGAGTTCGCAAGAGCGTTACGAGCTGTCAAATCGTAATTATCAACCCTACGCGGGTCCACTGTTCACAGCACTACTGGTTATTTTTAATATCAATAAATCTAATGGTATAGTTTGGCCATTAAGTGTAGAAATTAAATAAATTGGAACTAAACGTTTTCATTACTATGGCTATCATGTTATCGCATGTTACGGTTGATTTATTGTCTTAGATCTGAGTAGAAGATCACTGATTTGATAATATTTTTATTCATTGTTTGCCTGAATTTAATTAAAATGAATAAAGTTTTTCAACGCTGCCTAGACGAGTAGCACGCGAAGAAGCTTCTGTCTAATTTAGAAGATGTTTACAAACGAACTGCAGAAATGACTGGTAAGTAGTATAGTTTGTTTAATAAATTTCATTAGTATTACAAGATTTTTAAGCGATTAAAACCATTACAATCTGATTTGAGGTTATGTTCAAAAATCCGAATTTGACATTTCCATTTGACAGTTAATATGCGGCCACAGGAAAAGGGGAATAACTCAATAAAAAATAATAATATGCAACTTCTTTAAACTCGTAGAAAATGTACGTTTTTCTCGTTTTATCTTTCTTTCTTTCTAAGTGAATATTATCTAGTGTGTTTTTTAAAACTACCTTCTATAATAATGATTTTAATGATGTTTTTTACACACAGGTAAATCTGAATCAACCGTAAGACGAATCGTCAAGGAAGGGGAAAAAGCAGATGGAAAATTTGAAACACCGGGAAAACGTAAAATGGCCATAATAATAATAATATGTAAAAGCGTAAGTGCTGATGATTGGAAAAATTGTTGCAAACACGTGATGAAAATTGAGGCAGAATATTATGCACGAGGCAGTACTATATATGATGATATCGATCAACTGCGTGAAGATACGGAAGAAGAAGAATCACACGAGGACGAAGACAATAATTACATGTCGGGTGTTGAATTAATAGACTTAAATTTTTAAGTACCTACGTTTTTATATCGAAATAAACGCCCACTTAAAACTTTTTTTGTTTTATTTTACTCCTATTAAATTACAGTTTTTTGTGCAAAATTTTTGAAAATACAAATCCCCTATGAAATATGCATTTTAGCAGAAGTGTTTTTTAAAACATACATTCATTGTCTTATGAGCCATCTTGATGTTGCCATTTAAAACTAGAAAACGATCGCCGCGCCATAATTTATTTTCTACACTTAATTGCCAAACTGTACCGATGTAATTTCTTGACCAAAAAACAAGTTGGTGTTCTTTTATAAAATAAGATTCCCGTTTCGAACACACAATAACATTTTCCAGTTTGCAAGCAACAGCAAGCGATCAAAGTCAGTAAACGTACTTATTTAAATAAAGTATAGTCAATATAATATAATCACGGTCCACAAAATACATATAATGAAGACGCTTTTATGTCAAAACAAAATGACGATTCCATGAAAACATTTACGAAACAGAGAAACACCAGACGTTTTATTTATCCGAAATTTTCAATTTCAAAAAGCAGGCCAATAAAATAGGTTATTATTTACGCAGGTAGTGAAGTAATTTTGCGGGGCTATGTGCTTTCCAAGAACTGGAACGTGCCAGATATGGTTTCAAAAGCTAGAATTAGTGTGAAGTCGGGTAAACAACAGCCGTGTGAAATAAACAGCAGACGTGTTCGCGAAATGACTCTCGGAAACACACTAGTTTCACAATCCACTTACGGTAAACTTTTGAGTAAACATCCACTGGTAAAATAACGTTCAGTTAGAAATGTCAGAACTTTTGAGACATTCTGTGATTTAATACCGTGGTATTAATAAATAAGTTAACAAAATGATATAAACTTTCTTCCTTCCGCCGTTAATGCTTTTATCAAGTTTTTTGCTTCATTATTTCCTTATTTCTTGCCATTATTTTGTAATATTCTATTGTTGATTGATTGGTTGTCATTAGCAATTTATTAGTTATAAGTTATAGGTATATTTTAAAGTTAATTCCACACAGGAGGCCGCGTGGAAAATAATTTCTGTTAGGGCCTATGTCAACTTAAGGGTTGTTGTGTGGAGGGTTTTTTTTAAGGAATGGAAGGAGGGAAGTTCTGGGAAGGAAAAGGTATGAGGGATGGGTAGGAATGTGGGGGGTCAGTCTCCAGGAGTGGCAGACGTATAAATTCATCCCTCCAATTGCGGTGCAAGGTTGAGAGAAAAGCAGTTGGGAAGTCAAGACCTGGACAAACCTCACCCCATGAACCCGGGCACGTCTGTCAAGTCACCAAATGTAGCAAACCACTTGGGGTGACCTATGGCAGAGGTGTTGGTAATCCAATAAATTGTTGACGGGGCGGCCACGGCGGTACCCATATCGGCCCCCCAAATTGAAGATTTGAGTCCTATAATTTCAATACCCGCTGTATCCTATTTTTTGACAAAATGATCTGAGTACGACATCTTGATCACATTTTTGCGAGGAGCAAGACTAACCAAAAATTGAGTTTCAAAACTTTCCTTACCACGACTAACTTGTCCAAAGAAGCGAAGCTAGCAGTCCACAATGGAGTGTTGGTATCTACCCTGGTGAGTGAGACATGAAACTGGCAGAGGAAGAATGAAAGTAGACTGAATGCTCTAGAAATGAGATCCATGAGGCATTGTGTGGTAAAACCATTTTAGATTGTGTGAGAAGTGTGGAGATCTGTAAAGAATGCAAGGCTGATGTAGTGAGTAAGATAAAGAAAGGGACGCTCAGATGGTATGGGCATGAGCGAATGAACGAAGAAAGTCGGGTAAGGAGAATACATGACGCAAATGTGAACGGTAGAAGAAGCCTGTGACACCGGAGGAAGACATGACACGATTAAGTGAATCAGATACTTGAGTCGGCCCATGTCAAGAGTCAGTTTAGTAGAAGGGTATGTTAGACGATACCGAGTTGTTTGCCGGTCCGTCCTCTCTGCCTACCCCTACAGATGGCGTGATGTTAGTTGGTCAGTTAAATTATAGATTTTCAGTAGCAATGTACATTTATAAGGTTGGAATTATAAACGTGTGAGGTTATTTAAAAAAATATTTCTCTGAAAACCGCAATAAATTGAAAATGGTGATTTTTATATTATCAATATCAATATATTATCAATGCGTTATCACATAAACTATGAATCTTTATTACAAAAAATGCGACTCTTATCGTTAAAAGATAGAAGAATTCTCAACGATCTTATTTTTCTATTTAAAATAAACAATAACTGGTTTGACTCCCCTGAATTGGTCTCATTAATAAATTACCACGTGCCTTGTAGACCAACTCGACTCAAAACACCTTTCCATTGTGACAATACTATGACGAACGCAGAACAAAACTCAACCATAAATCGCTTGCATATTTTAGGCAATGAATATGCTAATATTGATCACGCCGCCGGTAATCTGGCTTCATACAAAAGATGCGTTAGACTTAATTTGTTTGCTAGTACCACGTAAATATAATACATCATATAAACACTTCACTCTAAAACTATTAATGGACTAGAAATCATAGGTACTTGTAAAATTTATCATATCCGCTAACATAATCCAGGATTTGTTACTTTTTATATTTAAATCGTTGTAGGTACCTTGAGATAGGTATCTTTTATTTGTATATTTTACATTTTATTGTTTTATTTCTCTCTTTAAATTTTTATTTTTACTTTTACCTAATAAATTATAGTTTGTACTTAATACTTTATATTTTATACTATTCACTTTATAATTTACTTTTATACACAACTTATTACCTTACTTTTCACCTTTTTTCTTAAATTAAATTTGACTAACATTTATACTGTTATCCTTCATGTTGTTGTACTATTATAAGTATGTCTATGTTGTGCCGTATATGTGTAAATAAATAAATAGTAAACCATGCTAGGTAATTCAAGTAACTATAAATAGAATTTCTTCTCCAATGATTACGAAAAATGGTAAATTTTTGGCTTCCAAAAAGGTAGAATTTCGGCTTAGAAAATGGAATAACACGCACTAGTCAAAAAAATTCTGGACAATAGTTCCCATTTCGCACAATAAGAGCGAATTTTTTTGAATGAGCAACTTCTCAAGAGAGAAGCTTTTATGTTTGTTTGAAGATCTCCTATGGTCCGCTTTGTTGGCTTGAAAATCTTTTCGCTCAATGAATAACGGATTACCGAAAAAATAACATCGAAAAGAAAATTCTCTAGGTCTTAAATGATTAGATCAGTGAGTCGGACATGGTTATATTTTTTACCTGTATAGCAGACAATATGTTTGCGGAAGCAGCGAAATGTATGAGCCCTGGACACGTGAAATATTTTGTAGAATCTTTCTATTCAGATTTTATAATCCCTCGTAACTGATTTCAGCTTGCAAGATGTTGTAGGACATTAGATTATGGGCGTAGACGAGACTATCAACAAATACTCTTAGCTCATGTAATTAAATATTTCTATTTCTGGAACTGACAATTCGTGGTGAGAACTGAATTCAACTGACAATAATAAAATAAATATAAAACCTTTTTCCACTTAATTTTATTGACCGTAACCGGTTTCAGCTCGTTAGAGCCATCTTCCGACTGGTAAAAATTATTATTATTATTATTTTTTTTTACAGTGAATACCGCACAAGAATCTCAACTGCTCCCGTCTGGAACCAGTGAGACTATTGCATCCCCAATTGGGGTATGTTGTGAGGCTGAGGGTAGTGGGGAGGGGAAGGAGGTGGGGAAGAGGAAGGTTGGGAAGTACCTGGCTATTCAGATCTGGTCACCAAACACGGCTAAAGCCATTTTCAAGCAACGTTTCAATTCTGAATGGTGGTCTTACACCAGGGCGATACTGATAGTATCTTCCACTCTGGAACACGCCGCAAATATACTCTATATTATTTTATATTATTCTTATACTTTATATTATATTATTCTTAGTCTACGGTTTATGTACATAACATATGGGGAAGGGGGAGAGGGGTAGTTTACAAGGATTTTAATCAATTATATTAATTACTAAGTCGTTTTAAACGAATTTCTAAATATTTCTAAATATTTTGGTAATTCCAGTAGGCTGTTGTTGTTTAGGGAAAAACCTTACAAGTAATATGAATTATTAATGACCTAATTTTATTGTAAAATCGTTATTATATTTATGGTAATTGGGATTTTTTAAATTGCTTTTTGAAGGGATACATGTTTGCATTGGAGTAGGAATGGTCTAAACTAACTACACATTTTAATTTCGAAATTATTATGAAAATTACAGTGGATACAAATGCGGAGACTTAGCATGATAATGATTCTAATTTTTACAAGTCTGAAGAAGGCTCTAACGAGCTGAAACCGGTTACGGTCAATAAAATTACTTGAAAAAAATATGTTTGTTTTATTATAATACACTCAAGTATTTTGTTTTCTTCACTTATTATTGAAATAAGTTACATACATAATTCAATTACAATACAAAGCTTCTTTTCTTGTAGTGCTTTGTGGAGAAGAGGAGCATACATATTGAGAATATATATATTTATGTTTTCCTATAAAGTTACATGTAAATCATATTAAGAAATATTAAGATGATAATGTTAAGTGGTTACACTTACTTCAAATCATCAAAAATACTAATTTCGGTTGAATGTACGTCCTGCCTACCTGCGGTTCAATCAACTCAAATTTGTAACAATTATTATAAGCAATAATCAGCCTGAAAAACTCATCCACATTGAAAAATCTTCCGAGAAAAGATACATGACGCCAACGGGACTTGAACCCGTGCCCTAGTGCATAATTTGTCTCGACGCCACCTAGCGACGGATTTAACACTAACAGTGTCTCTCTCGCAAAAATAAAGTTGGTTGTTTTCAGGTGGAAAAAATATAATAAGCAGTAATTGTTAAATGAAACACTAGTATATATTGAATCATTTGGCGGGTATAAGATAAGCCGCCATAGCTCAGTTGGGAGAGCAGCTGACCGGCAATCAGAAGGGCACGGGTTCATGACCCGTTGGCGTCATGTATATTTTCTCGGAAGATTTTTCAATGTGGATGAGTGTTTCAGGCTGATAATTATTGCTTATAATAATTGTTACCCTTTGCGCTATGCATAAAAATCTTGTCTTAAACGTTAGTTTAACAATTAAAAATAATAACTCAAATTTGCTTTGAATTTAACTGTCGTTTTCAAAATTAGAACTGACCGCGTGAAGAATTCAGACAAGCGTTAAAGCACCTACCTATTATATTTATATCTAAAAATACTTTTAATAGAAAATTATCTTTATTGTCACTTTTAAAACTTGAGCTCATTCTTAAAGATTTCACATCCCGTGATTTTTAGGGATCTAAGCTTAATCTTAAGTGAAAAAATATACAGATAATAATGAAAACGTTTAAGTTTAATAATAGATATAGTAAGTACAGTGCGTCGCAGGAAATGTATCGATGTAGCGCAATAATGAGCGAAATGGTTCAATCTTATGGGAGTATCTATGATAATAATATATGTGTTTATTAGCTTTTATTTTTTTTAACTATCGGATCTATTTAAATTTATTTTGAAGTTCAATTTTTATTGGAATAACTTATTAAAAACTTTTTAAGGTTTTACCCTTCAATGTAATATACTATTGAAAAATAAGATAATACTAATAAATCTAAATGAAACTTGAAACAGACAAAGTCACAGAAAAAAAAGTGACGATCGCAGCAGAGACTCGAACCCAGGATCTCTTAGCTCAATCAATTCATATGAATAAATTCAGATATGTTTTTCCGAGACTAGGTTACAAATAAATTCGTTGAAGAACAAATAAATTTTCAAAAAAGATAACTTTCAAAAATGTGGTAAATATTAGTTTAGGATAATATTATTGATTCCGAGTTTGAATCATAGATCACCAGAAATAATAGGAAAAGCAAAGGTCCCAATGGCTGAGTTGGTTAAGGCGCTGTGTTCCGGTAAGATAAGAGTCCCAATTGTGACCGTAACCTTTTATTTTTCTGTGTCTTGTTCTGTTTCACATTTCGCTTAGATTAGTTTTTTTTAAAAATAGGTAATTCACCCTAATAAGAGTGCTTTATACCGATATATTATAAGATTAGTATTACCTACTTCTTCAATGATTTATTTTTTTAATTGCAAATATTTATTATCGATTTAGACTGCGATGGCTTATTCGACTGGATTTTTTCTTTCTTGCAAGCGTTAAGGTACAGAGTGGAAGATACTCTTAGTATCGCCCTGGTGTAAGACCAGCATTCAGATTTGAAACGTTGCTTGAAATGGATTTAGACATGCTTGGTGACCAGATCTGAATATCCTTCCTTCCTATTTCCCATCTCCTTCTCTTCCCCACTAACTTCAGCCTCACAAGACACCCCAATTGGGATTCAATAGACTCACTTGCTCCAGACGGGAGCAGCTGGGACTCTTGTGAGGTTTTCATATAAAAAATAATAGATAATTATCAATTCAGAGTATCATAGTTAGGATTTAATGAAAATAATACCCACAAGAATTAGCCTCTCAAAAACTGGGCGTACTGTTCAGGGCCCGCAGATACTTTAATAGTACATAACTGCTAACCCTGTACAAATCACAAGTGCGCCCCACGGTTGAATTAAGCTCCGAAATACCTGAAAAATACCCTCGACTCTGTGCAGAATCGGGCGGTCCGTTTGATAGAGTCTCCCATCTTAACAGACGGATTGCAATCCTTAGAGCATAAGCGTCGGGTGGGAATACTATCCTTGTTCTACCGGTAATGGAAGATGCTCCGAGGAATTAGCGTCATTGATCCCTTCGGCACCGGTGCGTAGTCGGGAAACACGCCAAACGCGTGCCCAACATTTGTACACGGTTGACATTCGTAACATGAGAACAGGTCGCTTGTGTTTAACAGCTCGGCTGTGGAATGATTTGCCGGCCTTTGTGTTTCCTCCTACCTACAACATTGGTCTCTTCAAAACCAATGTTCATTCCTTCCTCTTCTCAAAAAGACCCCCCACACAGCATCCCAGATGACACAGGCCCTGAGGGAAATTATTTTCCTCAAGGTCTCCTGTGGGGAGGTAATGTAAAAAAAAGAATCCAAAAAATCATTTAAAAGGTTCCAATCAAATTTATCTAATTTATACGAAAAATAAGAATTCTAAGAATTTTCTTCTGTGTTTATCATTTGCGAAACACGGAAGCTTTAAGCTTTCAGATTTATCCGCACTACCTCTGTTTCCTACTTGTTAGATGATATTTTTGTTGTTCTTATTTTGCACCATCAAATGAGGTCTGTAAGGACGCGACGAGACCGTTCGAGGCCTTGTCATTACGGCAGATTTCCAGCGAGATTGTCTCCGTTTTTCGAAACCGTTCATTCGCAAATATTGGATCGTGCCGACATCAAATTTCGGCTCCGTTCCGAAGCTCATCCGCTCTCGAGTTCTGCTTTTACTCGAGAATTTGCTCTGCCCAATTTCTATTTCAATAAAAGATATAAACATAGAGAATCGCAGGTAATTTCGATCCTGTAACGAAATTGTGATACTGTAAGAATTTTCATCAGCGAAGAAAATGCGCCGTAATAAAATCAACGGGTGCGTAAATATATATTTTTAAATAACATTGTTGGAAAATTGGAAGTGAAAAAGAATTGAATTGGCCAGATGAAAAATCTCAAACAAATTTACGCAATATTTACATTCATAGCTACAATCATAGTCAGGAAAAAAAAACATCTTCGTAGTTATTCCATTAAACCGTTGAAGGTCCTTTTAAGGATTTTTTTCGTTTTCACTATTTTGTAATAACCAAAAACTATCTCTGACTTAATTAAATTTGCACATTTAACACCAGTTTGGGAGGTTTGGGTACCGCCGCCCCGGGAACCATTTATTGGTAAACCAACACCTCTGCCATAGGTGACCCCAAGTGGTTCACGCTACGTTTGGTGAGGTTCGTCCGGGTCTTGGCTTGCCAACCATCTGCATAGCAGGCCGGATCGGGAGAGAATGGTTGAGGATGTGCCTTTGACTTCTCTCGGAACATGGCCTTGCACCGTAATTGGGAGGGATGTGGGAGGGACGGATTCATACATCCGTCACCCCTGGACACACCAACCTCAGATTCCTACCCTCTTATACTATTTTCTTACCCAGGACTTCCTCTCCCTTTCCTTTCCTAAAAATAACCCCCACACAGCACCCCCAAAGACGACATGGGCCTGAGGGGAATTATTATCCTCAAGACCTCCATGTGGAGCTTATTTAAAAAAATAGTTATATTTTACAACTTGCGACGTCTTTACCATCTTGAGTTGGGGAACTTTCGAATGTACAATCAACTGACAAAAAAGACCAAACTCTCAATTCTATTGATAGATACGAAAGAAAAAATATTTTGAAAATAGCGTTTAGAAAACTATCAACACCGAAATCTACTCCAGAGATAAACACATTAGCAAAGTTTTTAGGTTCGAGATTTTACTTTCACAAGTAAAATCTATAGATTAGAAATTAGAATAGGTTGCTAAGTTGTGTTCAACCTAAGTGGCTCAATTTGGAAGCGGGTACGGGTACAACCGCCCCGACCATTTTTTGGATAACCAACACCTCTGCCATAGGTCACTCATAGTGTTTCGCTACGTTTGGTGACTTAGCAGGGGTGCCCGGATTCTCTGGGTGAGGTTTGTCTAAGGCTGCTGGGTGGAGCTAATGTAAAAAAACTTTGCCGTTACACTAACCTTTTTAAATGAAAGCAAACATAAAAGTTTATTTTACAAATGGACAAATAGGTTTTAAATGTCAGATATATAAAAAAAAGATCGATAACAAAGTGCTTTGGGTAATAATAACATAAATAACCAGAACGATGAAAACAAATTTATTTATTCCTTCGTTTACTCTGGTGAAAAACGTTCAGAATTTTTTTCTGTATTTTGTGCTTGCAAATTACATATTTTATAGCACGATCAATCTCACGGTGACAAGGAAATGACGTCTCACAATATTTGAGTGATATTTATTGAATGCAATAGACAAGACGCGTCAAAATTCCTAACTCGTTCGGAAAATTCCAAAAGATCCGAGAGAATTTTCATTTTGTACAAACAAAACGAAATTATTTCCAGCCGTTGACAATAATTATGATTGATTTATTATATCTTGATCATAAAAAGAGGTTACTTTGTGCCTTGACATAATAGCATCAAATGAGATAGTTAAATTCTTTGTTTGTTTGTCACTAAGTAATTAATCTTTAAAGTAAGATTATTTATTGTTATCAAGTTTGCTGATGACAAATTATAACTGGTCTCGGGGAACAGCAGGAGAGAAGTTGAAAGCAAAGCTGAAGAAGGTCTGAGAGTAATCCTTGAGTGGGGTAAGAGAAGCAGGCTGAATTTCGCTCCCCAAAAGACCATGGGTCTCCTTATGAAGGGCTTTCTCGATAGAGGAAGAAATCCTACTATAAAAATGGGAGACTCCAACATCCGATTTGTGGAAAATGCAAGATACCTAGGCGTTATCTTCGATCGCTCTTCATCTTTCCTGGCGCATGTCAAGAGTGTATCCAGCAGGGCCCAGGCCCTGTTCATGAAACTGAGAAGAATCTCAACTGCGGAGTGGGGATTACGCTCTCCGGCACTTCGCCTACTGTATAGGGGAGCGTACGTGGCACAAGTCACGTACGCAGCCTCTGTATGGGAGCATCGCCTAGACAACGTACTGATCCACTCGGCACTTAAGCGGGGCCAGCGATCTCCCCTGCTGGCGCTCTCGGGCGCATACAGGACTGTAGCTTCGGACGCATTGCCGGTTCTGGCCGGTATTTTTCCCATTGATCTAGAAATAAGGGAAGTGTTAACTAAGAAAAAACTAATTAGAGGAAGGTCAGCCGTCCATCTTGGGGTTGAACTAACAACAGGTGGGGCAGTACCTCTCCCTCGACTGCTGAAAGAGATGCGTGAACTCACTCTTAATGAATGGCAAAAACGTTGGGATAGATCGAATACGGGCAGATGGACTTTCTCCTTCTTCCCGTTAGTTAAAGCCAGAATGGAAGGGGCGTTCATCAAATTGGATCATCACTTAACACAAATACTTTCAAGTCATGGAGAATTCAGGGGAATACTGCACAGCCTGACCCTGTCTCCCCATCCAAACTGTGCGTGTGGTGACACAAACCAAACAACCGAGCACATTCTGTGGCACTGTGAGATTTTGACGGATGCAAGAGATGAAATGTTGGAAGGTCTGAAAGTAACTACGAGACCAGTATGGAATGCAGATCTCGTGTCGAACAAGGAGAATCTCAAATGCATGAGGAAATTTACAAGGATCTGGGTTGAGAGATGGCCTGAACTTAGAGTCGATGATTAAATTTAACTTCATTGTGTGTTTAGGATCCAGGTGTAATTGCTCCTGGAATCCATGGTCACCCTTTTATTATACTTCTACTACTACTATTGCCCGGATTTTTATTATTTCGCACTGAAACTGTTTATTCATGTATTTATGTATCATGCTTTCTTAGGTACCACCTTCAACAGCCTCTTTAACATCTAAAATTTGTCTCTATTTCTTGCTTTTTAATCATTGTTTTCTCTCCCTTAACTTGATATTATTAATAACCTTACCCGTATATACTACACTTGATACTTTCAGTTTATTATTTTTTTCTAAATCTAATATATATTTCAATCAAGTTTTGCGTGTCTGGACTTGCATAAGTAAGGAGCCGGAACGGAACTACCATTTAATCATTTTGTATTGTCTTACACCCCATCAAGGGGGTGGACTAGACCTATGACCGTGCATCAACTGAGGAGATGACTCCCAAGGCAGCGGTTGCATAACCCGCCCGCGCCTCCCCCGTCGCCATGAGCGGGCCTGAAGACCAACCGTTGCGGACCGGTGCCCTTCCGCCCTGCCTCTGGTGACCCGATGCTCACTTTTATCCCTAGGGTCTTCAGGTCTTTCCCTCTTTAATTCCAACACTTTCTTCGAGGGCGTACCGGGAAGCCGGCTTAGGGGCGCGGACACCGAGTCCCGTTTGCGACTGGACTGATGGCTCCGCTTATTCTCGGCGGGACTGCCGGACGACTGCAACTCAGTTGCTTTGGTTATGTCGTACAATCTCATCAAAATAATGTTTTTTTTTCTAGTAACTTTCCCTCTTTTCTATTAATAAACTTTGTTTTCAGCTATATCCAGTGGTGGAGATGAGAAGTGATACTGTGAAATAAATAACTAACACCATGTACGCACTCGCATACTGCCTGCTAACAATGTATGCCCGGACATTGGAGGTCTAGAGTAATTTTAATAAAAAAATAGCTTCTTTATAAATAAAAAATTTTAGAGTTCTGACGTGTACGGTGAAGGAGGAAACCATCTGTTTCCTTAGAACGCCGTGGGAAAGTGGTGGGCAACCTCCAGTGTTATCAAGTTGAATTTGTAGAACTACATTTTATTATTTATTTTTTTTACATATTCAATAATATTATTTTTTTAAGTTCTTCTGTGTAATTTATTAGCGTGCCAGCTGTTTCGCCTTATCTTATATGGCATTATCAAACTGTGGTTTTACCACTTATAGATGATGTATTTATATTACTTCTAGGTAGGTACATACGAGGAAAATTTTTTTAATGCTTTTATTTTTATTACCTACGCTTTTAATAATTTCTAAGTAAAATTACTGAAATTATTAATGATTATTATCCTTTTAAAATTTTTAAATACACAAAAGATATAAAAAATTATGAAAGCTTTGTGGCATAAAAGGTAAATCAGAATTTATCGAAAAGCTTTTTACACAAAAAAATGTTTTAAACATTTAGGGGATAGAATAAAAAAAATATTCGTTGAATTAAATAGCTTCTTTAACCAACGTTTCGGACAGCGTTTCAGTGTCCATCGTCAGGGCAGATCCGGCAGATATGTTGGCTAAAGAAAGAGGTAGCGCAACACGGCATAACACCCCCAAAACAAATAACGAAAATACTTTTGGCCGCGAAAATCTAAAAACCATTTTCACCTGAATTATTTTATTAATCCTTTTTGTCTATTTAAAGATGGAGAAACATTTTGTGTTACAATTACTCTGACAATATTTGAATTTTCCCTATATTGGTGCATCTATGTACCTACAGGTTAGTCCTGGGTCGATCGATCGTTTTACACGACCCGGGTCGCTCACGACCCACTGGCGTCACGAGCGGGTCGCGAAGACCCGCTCTTTTCGGGACACAAAATACGAAACTCGGTAATCGAGTTTCTCGCGCTGATCGCCGCCCAGATCAGTCAAGTCATATGCTACACGAAACCCAGGTTATAATTGTGTGAACGTTCGCTCACAGCTCACACCTGTAACTAGTAATGTCATGTCCCAGAAATAAATAAAAAAAAAAACATTCTTCAGGGGTAAAAAAACAATGTTTTATCATGTTTTGGAGGATATAAAAACCATGTAAAAAACGTGTTGTTATGAAGCTTTTATTTAAAATTTAAATAATTAAATTAGCTATAAGCTGTAATGCTTTATTATAAAGGATTATTTTATATTTTTTTCTATGACGTTATTATTAATTAAACTATTATTTTATTATTTTATAAGACAAAAAATAAAATAAACGTGACCATGAATTATTATGATTGCTATGATACTTTTTGATAGTGGGATAGTTAGGTTAGGAGTACAAGTTACAAGAGGAGAGGGTGTACAAAACAAATAATATTTGCAATGTTTGCACGATTTTTATTAGAATTTTAATAATAATATAAAAATTCTTATCCGTGTATGTACATAGATTTTTGTTTAATGTTATATTATTAAACCTAATGAATATTGAAAAATTGTCTAAAGATGACCATAATAGGCTAGGCATAGACCGATAATGGTTAAAAATATATTGTGGAGAAATATTTCAAATTGTTTTAATATGTATATTATGTATTGTTATTTATTAACGTCACGCACGTGTGTGTTGACCGAATGAGTCGCAGTTCGCACTTACGCTTCACGCAGCTACTTTCTACTACCTGAGTCGAGAGAGCGAGTGGCGAAACCCGATGTTTACAACCCGCTAGCTCTCTAATACATCTATCTATCGTCGCTCGCCCCACCACATCCGCACCCGAAACCCAGGTTGCAGTAGTAGAGCTGTTGCGAGAAGTGGGTCGCGAGAAGTGGGTCGCGAGAAGTGGGTCGCGAGACCCGGGTGCTGACGAAAAAATGACCCGCTCGCTCTTTGGTGGTCCGTGAGCGGGTTTCAATGAGCGGGTCATTCACGACCGACCCAGGACTAGTACAGGTATCAACCGTCCTCCATCCAAAATACTTTCCATACCTATCCTATCTGACAATATGCGCCAATATTACCTACATTTGAATAATAATAACTCCGAAGAACAATCAGTGAGTCTATTGAAGTAACCCGTGCAATTATCATCTCCTGTAGTATCTCGGTCAATTTAATATCGATTCTTACGGAAACTTGTGCAGTGCTCAACCCCGTGAACCCTCCTATATCGAACCTCACAGTAACGTGCTGCATGAAATTAAGGTAAGTCAGATTCGTTCCCAGTGTCCACCGTTCACCAATATATTTCAGTTGTGCCATTTTAAAACCCGTAATTACAGTCTAATTGATTTGCAGTCAATCTATATGCCACTGCACCCTATTTAATAATAAAATGCTGATTTTGTTGCTTGTGAAATTGTGAGTGACGGATGACTTAGTTTAAATGTTATAAAACCCGTTATACTTGGGTGCAAACCTGATGCTTTGGACCAATCGGCCGATAATAATTACATATTGATATGTAGATCAAAAAGGGATGCAAAGCTGATTCCTTAATGATAAGGGTTAATAAAGGGATGCTTAGATGGTTACGATATGCAAAGAACGGATGGTCGGAGATACGAGTGTTAGGAAAAGATAAAGTATGGTGTGCAAGTTAATGGAAATCGAAGATGCCTTTGGAAGGTGTGACACGATAATTAGAAATATTTTTTTTTTGTCAAAATAGAAGAGTTTGTATGTTTGATCTCTCCATCGTCCTCACAAGGGCGCTACCGTAAACTTTCCAATATAAATCCACTGACTAACAAATATACGCAGCTCATATAAAAAATTCTTTGTGAAAATATTTTTGGAATATTCCTAAAACGACTAAATTACCGATAACAAATTAATACCCTGGAATAAACGTGGCCTAAGCCTTTCATTTGAATATGTAAACAAGCTGGGAATCGAAAGCCATCAATACCCGTTAAATAATATGTTGAAATCGCAAAGCAAAGGCCAGAGACAAAGGGGCGATCAATTTATTATAAAGCCCAGTAATTTGCTTTACGTCACGGACAAAACGGACGGAGTCCCGGCATTAGCGGTTTCACGAGGCTCTTGCTTTGTATAAGAAAATATACGATAAGCCTTCTGGAAGTACGTGATAGGTCGAACGATACTAATTTGTCTTTTTTGTATCTATTTCGTGAACCACGATTTTATTATATTTTTGCACCACTATTCAGGATCGCCGAAAGCGGGCGTGCACCGCACGCGGGCGGCATGTTCGAAAGGGTGACAAATTCATCGATCTTGATATGGTCAAACTCAAACTGATTAACAAGAAGTAAAAAAAAGAGTGTGCTTTAGACCACACAACTGAAGTAAAACTTATGCTTTCTCTTGCTCCTAGAGTGTGATACAGACAATAGGCCTGCACTGCGTAACGTAACTGGTTATGAGAGAAAGAGAGAGAAAGAGAGAAAGAGAGAAATAAAATGTGTGCTCGCACCTCTCTATCTTGCCCTTACAGTAATATACGAAGCGTACTCCCTCTCAACTACCATTCGCCTCGCTTTTCGTAACGCTCTCGTCACGCATTCGCCAGCTTACTCCCCAAGTCAAGCGTGCGTAAAGTTAAAAAAATCCACACCATTCTAATTTTCCTTTCCACCAAAAATTTGGTCAGCACTCAAAATAGCGCTGAACGCCACATTGTACGAGAAATTCGTAATAGGTACGAATGAGCGAATAGAATTATTTAAAATTCTATGCAAATATCAAACATAATAAATGCAGTTTTCTGTGATATTGTGCGTGTTGTGAAATATTTCTAAGCGATGAACCTGAATTTGTTTTGAATTCAAGTGTCGTTATCAAAAATGGAACTTACAAACACACTTTTTTTTAGAAACTTAAGAAGAAGATACGGCTTTATACGTAGATAATTAATAACACTATAAATTGAATAATATACAGTTGCTATTTTATCCCCCGTTACTATCCATAGCATTTCATTTATAATTTGTCAAAAAAACAAAATATAAGTATATTGCAAATAAAATTGACAAAATGAATTTGTTTTTCTCACAATCACATATCCTACAATTACAATATCCCGTGATTTATCATGGATCTGTGCTAGTTCGTATAAAAACGTCCGTAGGTAATTGGTGCTTTTTAAATATGTCACACCTCATGGTTTCGAAACTGATATAACGGTTGTTCTAGTTTGAATTTTGCAGGGTGAAGAATGCTCTAATGAAAGCCAACCAATCGGAGAAGTTGCTGCAAAATTGAAAATTTGGCTTTCAGTCGGGTGCTTGCGGGTTCGACTCTCGCCGCAGTGTTAAAATAAACTTCTATATAAACCATACCGTTGCTCGAACGATCATTTAATTTTAATTATAAAACCGTTTGGACACCCAAAAACTTTCTAATAACTATTGACCGAGAACAAGGATGTCGAATTGATTTTTCGCTTTTTGAACACGATCCATGAAAAAGGAACTTTTTTAATGAACCAATTATTCCGTCAACGTAAAATTTGACAAAGCACACTCATTTAAGACTCAATCCCACAAACTTCGCCTAGAAAAAACAATGAAACGTTGAAATGTTGTTTAGAAATAGGAATCTCGGTTTTTGGAATTCGTTTATTGATCAGTATTCCCAAAGAGCTGGTTTCATTGGAACGTAAATCTATTATTCACGTATTTCAGAATTTTTACAAAGTTTTACGATATTCAAATTTCCAAAGAGTGGATCTGAAGGCAAGGATGAAAACCCTTATAAATTTTAGTTTATTGAACTTCATCATTTAAATTTAATGTCATCCAGAGAAATATTAGCATTCTTTTTAGGCACTAACGAGCTGTGATGATGCCAACAGCAGACTTTTAAAAATAAAATACGACAATTCAAAAATTAAAATGCCTAGTTTGATTTGCTGTAGAGCTTTTGTTCTTAGGAAACAATGATTTCTCATTAAAAAAAGAAACTCTGTAGCTTATTTTTTAACTTCGTGTTTTAAACGTCAATCATTTGAAGCGAACCCTATACGTTCAATATTTATTGTGATCCATCAATATTTATCAAAAATCGTAATATTAATGGAAAGATTAGACTAGCGTATCGATGGATCACAATATTTATTTATACTGGGTTTTTAGAGATTGTTCACACACACATGCGAACAACCCACTTATAAAAACTCTGTTAATTATTTAAATAAAAATTAGATACATAAAACAATTTAGAAAATTATAAAAATACAAAGTTTACTAAAATAACAAATGATAAAGAGAGGCAAGACATGATTAGAAATACAAAGGATGTATAATAAAGTAGCGTAACATATTTTTCAGCAAACGTAGAACATTTTTTCTGAATCCATATAGATTATTGACAAAAATTTGTACTTCAGCACACTGTCTTATTATATATTTTTTTTATTTAAGCGATAATATGAAATTATTCTAGAAGTGTACAAAATATAATGTTTTAGTTAGGTAAAGGTACTGTATTTCTTAGTCCTCCTCACTAGGGGTTCCTGTGCCGTGGCGGACTAAAATTGTTTAATTATAGTTTATTTGTCTTCTTTGTCGTTTTTAGTGTCTTCATTAAGATGTTTTCGTTGACATCTTTCAGCCATATTTTTATTAATTTAAAATAAAACAATAACTTTGTAAACACCACTTTTATTGGTTTTATTTTAAATTAATAACGTCAAATCACAAAGTATCAGCTTCATATTAACAAACATATTTTTATTCTTGATTTGTACTCATTAATTTTTTTTATTAGTTTTATGTCTTGGGGAAGAATGTTATGGAGTTTTGTTGCAAAATAAGTGTAGTTTCTTTATCTGAATGTGGTTTTATAACTTGGAATGTTTTTTATGTCATATTTCTTCGATCCAGTGTGATGGATACGCGGTCTTATAAAGGATTCAGTATTATTTTTGAATAGCTTCAATAATATTTTTTTGGCATATATTCGTTGTACATTTGGTAGTTCAAAGCTATTGAAAATTTCGTTCGAAGGCGTTCGTTTCAGTATGGTCTTTACGATTCCTTTTTGAATTGTATTTAGGTTGTGTATGTATTTATATGTAGTAGAACCCCATCCTATAATTCCATATTCAATTCGAGAATGACATAATCTTTTTCAAATCCTTTTTATTTACCCCATTTCTTAGATTTTTAAAGAAATATACGAGGCTTGTGAGTTTTTCAGTAAAACCTTTGATGTGTAGCTCCAATCTAAGATGTTCATCAATACTCCGAGATGTTTTATGTTTTGTGTTTTTTCTATGACTTGAACATTATTTCTATGGCATTCGCGTAATTTTAGCTCTAGTGATTTTGCTGGTATGGTCGACACATTTGGGTCAGAGGGCTAAAATAAGCGATATTATTTTTAAATATACTCAGGTGAAACTTTATTAAGGCGTCTTAAATAATGGGAATTGGGAACATTTATATTTATATTGCTAAGACACAATGTAGTATCAAGATAGCCGTGAATTATTTTATGTAAACATATTAGATCAGTAAATATGGATCACGGATGTTTAGATTCCGGAAATCCATGAATCGTGATAAATATTGGGGCGTAGGCTACTCGTTCAATATTAATATCGTTCCATATTACGATCCGGAATTCCGAATTCAAATCAATCGATATTTGAAATTAGAAATCCTGTGATCAATGTCGTTATCCGCCAATAAGCTAGCCTACACGTTCAATAAATATCACGATGTTTGATGGATCTTTTTGACGGATCACAATAAGTATTTAACATCTAGGGTTGCATTCCAATCCATATTGATGAATCACGATCTATCAATATGGATTGCAATAAATATTGAACGTGTAATAATAATTTTAAAAAATAACTTATATCATTGATATAGCTATTCCAAATTCCTGTAATATTCAAAAAACTGTTTCTGAAAAAATTAGAAAATACACAGATTTAGGAAATGAGATTAAAAGAATTTGGCATTCTCGGACTATGAAAATATTACCATTTGTTATTTCGGCTACTGGCATTATACCTAGCTCTTTCATTCAAAATGTAGGCATATTAGATTTATCAAAGAATTTATAATAAACATGCAAAAATCAGTCATTTTAAGTGCACGTAGGATTACAAAAGATTTTTAAAATATTTATATTGAGGGATCAGTAGGATTTATAGGTCCAATTCCTAATTGGACCCAGCCGAACCCTCTGATATGAAAATATCTGGAGTCAGTGAATTATTTTCCCATTTGAATACTGGTAGGTTGACATGTTGTTCTTGTATTGTTTTGTATTTATTATACTTAAATAGTGCAATTGCATAGCGTGAATTGACTAGATGATCATTTGTGGAAAAGTGTGTGAAAGGGTTTAGTTTTTCTTTTGGGGAAGATTTAACCCGGACATAAAGTCTGAAGAAAATCTGTGATTTTAATATTACAACAAACATTTAAATACAATTTGAAAGAACTTGTGTTGTTGCATTTTTGATGTTAGAACAAATATTTTTGCGGTGATAATTTTCAATTGAATTGACGACGAGAAAATTTTAAAAAATCCGCCCATATTTAGACAAAGAATTTATTGAAAAATTTCACGGCGAATGTTCAAAGGAAAAAAATATACGAAAGAAAATCGAGAATCTCCATACAAATATGAAAAAAGACTGATTAAAAATCACAGCTTTTTTCGAATGCATATTTTCAAAGAAATAATATTCAGGAATCCAATCAAAAATTTTAAGCAAGAAACATGGATTCTGAATACATAAGGTATATTTTGAATGGCAATTTCAACAACAAAATAAATTGATCTAGAAAAATGCTTTAAAAGTAAACGCCATTAATCGGCGCCTCTTTTATTAACGAGTTCCAGTTTCTACGAGGGAATAATTTATAATTTGGGAGGGGAGTATGGGTACCGCTGCTCCGGGAACCATTTATTGGAAAACCAACACCTCTGAGCCAACACCTCTGCCACAGGTTACCCCAAGTGGTTCACTACATTTGGTGCTCGGGTTCTGGTCCTTGGCGGCGGATGCCTTCCAACTACGAGACAGGCCGGAGACCTTTTGAGGGAGTCCTTTTGACATCTCTAACAGTTAAACATCGTTAGTGGGACGCCCTCTACGCAGCATTCCCAAAGATTACATTTGCTCTGAGGTGAATTATTTTCCTCCAGGCCTCCTGTTTTTTTTTTTTTTTTTTACATGAACTCCACACAGGAGGCCCTGAGGAAAATAATTTCCCTCAGGGCCTATGTCATCTTTGAGGATGCTGTGTGGAGGGTTTTTTTTAAGGAAAGGGAGGAGAGGAGAGTTCTGGGAAGGAAAAGGGTTTAAGGGGTGGGTAGGAATCTGGGGTTCAGTATGTCCTGGTCATCCGCCTCCAAGACCTAGACAAACCTCACCCCATGAACCCGGGCACCCCTGCTAAATCACCAAACGTAGCGAACCACTTGGGGTGACCTATGACAGAGGTGTTGGTTATCCAATAAAGGTTCCCGGGGCGGCGGTACCCATTCCCGCCTCCCAAATTGTTTGCAGCTAAAGTATAATATTTTTTAAACAAATCACAATTTGGGAGGCGGGAATGAGTACCGCCGCCCCGGGAACCATTTACACATTGGACACCCCTGCCATAGGTCTCTCTAAATGGTTCGCAATGTTTGGAGATTTAGCAGGGTTGCCCGGGTTCTTGGGGTGAGCTTTGTCTAGATCTTGGTGGCGAATGCGTTTGCTCACCTACTGCATGGCGGGTCGGATCGGGAGAGACTGCTCGAGGCAGACAAAATCTAGAACTTTCCTTGCCATCGACCTCTCATCGCCTTGCACCGCAATGGGAGGGATGGATTCATACACCTCTAACTCCTGGACACAATAATATACCTTACCCATATTCCTACCCACCCTCCTTCTTTCCCAGAACTTTCTCTCATTCCTTTCCCTAAAAAGATCCGCTACACACCATCCCTAAAGATGAAATAAGGCCTGACAATTTTTTTTCTCAGGGCCTCTTGTGTGGAGCTATTGTGAAAAAAAAAGTTTTTTCAACGGCCATGAGCTAAAATGTTGGCTTTTAAGAAAAGGTAGAATAGTTTTATTATACCAACATCAAGCATTTATAATACTTGAAATATTTAAAACCAATATTGGCCACTAATGTTAATAGTGAAATATTGTGAGGTATTCCAAATTGTCAATGTGAGCCACAAAATATTCGATTAATAGATAAACAGATTTTTCCAAAATCCACACCGGGTTGTTTCCATCATTCATTAAAATTTAACACCTACTAATCCGAAGGTTTTCCCTACTGATCGAGTGTGGTGTGGACGTGATAATATTTAGATACAACGGAATTGATTAATAATATTCAATTGGAAACTACTTACCAACCTACCGCAAAGTTTGTCCACCATTTAAATTTTCATGTATTATTCTGTCGAGCACGAAAGTTTGGAACCATGTCAAATATTTACATATTGTCTCCGAAATTGTTAACAAATACACATGAAGTAACCGCAGAATTTTAGATATTATTTATTTATGGAAATGACATCCTATAAAAGCACCAAATTCAATACGCCTTTGCTTATAACAAATTCATTACAAGAAAACTTTTGTTATTTACATAACACGTTTGTTATTCTAGGAAACATTAATTTGTAGGGGCGGCTTACCGACGAAAACATTTTTTATTTTTTTTTGCGTAGCTTAGAAACGGGATAAAATGTCTTTAGTAACACGGTCCAACAAGCCACATTTAGATTGGCAGTAAATATTATTTGATACGCCACATTAAAAAAAGGTTCGACCAGAAAGTTGCTTAGTTCGATGGGACACTCCGCATAGCAGTCTACCGGGTGACTCGAATATTTACAGAAAGTGATATAATATTTTGGGGATTTAGAGCATACTGTTTGGTTTTGAAATGAGATCATGCTTAGTTTCTATTGGGATATTATTTATCCAGTTCCTACCTCTCCCCAACCATCACCTCGTTGGAAGAGTATTTGAAATTTTGAAAAATGGCCGGAAAAATAGTAAAAATTCGAGTAGGTACATTTGTTTTGAAAACAGAATAACGATTAGGACTACCTTGTAAGCAAGTTATTGGTGTTCATCGTGTACATAATATAGTTTTTAAATAAAAAGAAAGAATTTTTCTCTCTCGGAAGTAGATAATATCGTTTCGTTCTCATTCGTTTTGTTGTAGCGATAATTACGTCAATTTGTCGCGGTGAAATCATATAATTATAAAGTGGTCACGTGGTCCATCGCAGAGATACAGTGGTAAGTAATCGGTCATTGGTTTTTTTCTTGCATACCTTACATATACATTCTAACATTCAATTTTTTTCTACACATTCTAACATCCAATTCCAGCAAACATGATTTCGTATCGTTATTTCGTTTATACTATAAACGAAACATGACGTACTTTAACTTAAACGAGTAAATACTATAACTTATAGTATTTTCTGTCCATTACAAGTGCAACTGAAACTGTAATTCGTGAGCAGTTTTTGGATGCAACACATTTAACCCGTCTGCTAGTTTAGGAATAAATACATCCCAAAATACGTAATTGCATTATATTAGACCAAAAACGTCCCAAGCGACCTAACATTTTAAAAGCTATATATATCTCTCTTCCTCTCATACAAACATATGTATTTTTCTTTTAACCAGAAAGAGAACGAAATAATGTTTCTTATTGTCTTTGAGATATGAAAGCTACCTTGCATAGATATTTTACAATCTCGATCCAAAGTGACGGTTTCAGAATTTACGGGCGAAACTGAGGCTTCCGGATTGTGAGGTGCGAATATATTGAACCAAGCTGACGGGTTTTATGTATACATATATAAATTGTGTAAGGAATAATTATCGGTTTTGTGTTTAATTCGTAGAACTTCATTTAATTTAACAATTTTTTTTTAGTTAATACTGATACGTTTTTAGATTTTCACGGCCAAAAGTATTTTCGTTATTTGTTTTTGGGGTGTTATGCCGTGTTGCACATACCGGATATGCCGGTTACACATGTAACGGATCTGCCAGATCTACCCTGATGATGGACACTGCAACGCTGTCCGAAACGTTGGCTAAAGAAGGAGGTAGCGCAACACGGCATACACCCCAAAACAAATAACTAAAATAATTTAATAATCTTATTTTGTTATAAATTTAGGCAAGTATCTTAGTTCTTATTATTGTGACAGTTGTTTCGGCTTATTGGACCATTTTAAAACTGTGTTTAAACCATTTTGAGACAACTTATTTAAATGATTCTAAATTTCAATTCTGAAGGTGTCTAAATTGATTTATATGTAAACCAATTTGCTAAGAAAATAAATGTAAAATTAGATTCTCTATTATTTCGGGTACCTACATACTTTGAAATCAGTTTTCCCCGCACTAAATGCTACTGCTGTGACTTAATTGAATATGTTATATTGTTTAGGTTTTGTAAACATATTAATAAGTCATAATAAAAAAAAAAGTAAGACTTATTTTAATTTAGAAGGCGGTTTTTTACAATTACGTAATCTAAAAATTAAGATCAATGCAAATTTATAATTTAGATACTGGTGTATCCAATTTAGGTTAATAAGGTGAAGAGACGTAACTCATCCAAGGCGAGAGTCGAAGGAGTCATTCTTTTGTAATCGCCGTGTTCAGGACGGTTTCCTCTAGTAGCGCTGGTGTGTTGTAGACTACCAATTATATTTTTTGCGCTTTTGTCTATAAAATATAAAAAATATGTCACATGTATATCACGAGTATAAAATATTTTAACATTGTGAAGCTTTTCATAAGATAATATTAAAACACTTCAACTTAAAAGATTTTGTAACCACAAACTTTCACAAATTTTGCAAACTTCTTGTGCAAACGCTTCGACAATACTTTAGGGAAGGTATTTGAAGAAATAAGTTTCAGGGGAATAATACTATTCGTCATTGTGTGACATGTCAAGTACTGTAGAAGTAAGAAGGTTTACGGAAGACAGGTCATGACAAAGTGATTTAAATACTTGAGACGGGTCATGTCAGGGGCCGGAATAATAAACGAGGACGTATGATGTAAAATACATTTTCATAAATGTTACTACGCTTGAGTGGAGTCCCCCTGATGGCCCTCCGGAGGCAGAAAACCATCAAATATCTTTCGTTTCTTTTTTTCTTTGTTCGAGTGCTGGGTACATATACAAGCAAAAATGTTTTTATTAAATTTTCTTTGTTCGTGTGCTTGGATGCATACGCGAGCTTAAAGAATTTGATTAATATTTTTTATACGCTGACAATCTTTGCCGAAGTGAATGCGCACAACGCAGCTAGTTGATGTCCCACTAAAGCAGATTGAACTGTTTTAATTCGACACATTTCGTTAGACTAGTCGGCCACCTATCTCTTTTTTTATTATGTATATAAAAAAATGGTTTTCACAAAAATCACACAAGAAAAAAAGGCTTTATGTTTCATTATAGTCCAGTCATTTTAGCAAAATTCCTTGAAAGGGTTGGGTAGTTTTGAATTTTTGATATATCGTTTGGGTTTCCACAGTGACGATGAAACCAAGTTTTCGACCTCGCATGTCCCCGCGTCCCGCGTTACCCGGCCAAAACAGCTCAATTTAGGCACTAGTCGTTTTTAATAATTAAAAAAATAAACAACTGTCAAAAAAAAAAATCATTCAAACTTTTTCAAAGTACCTACTCGTAGAATAAATTTTTTACAATTTGAAAACATGGTGATTCATATAGGAAATATAATTTTCAAGGCACAACTTAAAAAAACAGCTTATTTTGAAAAATATTAATTATATTTTCAATTATGGGATTACGTGAATTTTACAAATTCATACTTAAAGTTCATTAAATTAGCACAAGATGACATTTGTACGTCTAAAAGTTCATGTGCTTTATTGTTATCATTTTTATTTTGTAGAATTCCATTTTATTGTTAATTTCTTCTATATATTTATTGATATTACTGGGGACAGTCAAAAAGTAATGCCTCCTATTTTTTTTTTATTAAATCAAATTAGTCAAATGAAAAAAATTGAAGTCAGCGCTATTCCTCAAACCTTCATCTACAATCTGCTGCAATAGTAACTTTCTGCGTCAACAGGTGGCAGCACTGCAGTATATCAATGTTCGTATTAGTCAGCGTTCTGTGATTGAATTCTTGAATGCCGAATGCGAAACGCCTATTCGCATTCATGAAATACTGAAAAATGTGTACGGTGATACATCTGAGAAAAAATTGTGACCGGAGACGAAACATAGATTTCAAGGAACCTAAATCAAAGAGGCATTCAATGGAATGACATCACACAAACTCACCGAGGACGAAAAAATCCAAACTGTGCGATAGGCATGGAAAGTTATGGCGACAGTGTTCAGGGATGCAAAGGTTTGATTATGGTTGATTTTTTGGAGCAGAGATGCACAATAAATTCTGTAAATACGTCACAATCCTTAAAAAGCTAAAAACACGTTTTTCGCCCGATAAAAGCTATGGCAGATGGCCTTAGGAAGCAGGACCGTGCATTTTACCACACTGGGATACATGCCCTTGTTTAAAGATGGACCAAAACTTTGTAAATAGACGGAAATTATATTGAAAAGTGAAAAATTATTCCTCAATAGTGTGGTTTTCGATTTATGTAATTGCAGTTTTTATTTCTTGATAATTAAAGAAGAAAAAAAAGAAGGCATTACTTTTTGACTGACCCTCGTATTATTTCATCTATAAAAACAGTTTATTACAAACAAGTTCTGCTGTGTAATTATTTTTTGTTTTGCCGTTTATTTTGTTTGAACGAAGTACCTGAATTTCGCTGTTTTTCCCGGGTGACGCGGGGCGCGGGTCGAAAACTTGGTTTTAACATCACTGTGGCAACTCAAACGATATATCAAAAATACAACACCACCCGACCTTTTGCAATGAATTTCCATTTTTTGTGCTATTTTACTGGACTATAAGTAAGTACTATTACCTGGTCGCAGTAATAAACTTTTATCTCCCGTGACATCTACACATGCATCATTTGATTATAAATATTTTTTCAATATTTAATGAAGACGAATGAAGGTGGATGAAGCGGGGAATTTTTTCCAGGAAAAAAGGAATGTGACATTTATCAACTGCTCACTCCTACGGGAAATGGTGCCATTGTTTGTTATCTATACAGGGTGTTAAGGGACGTACTTGACTTACTTTACCCAGTGATTCCTGACATTATTTGGAGTAAAAAATGTAAATTAAATTTTGGTCTACGGTGACTTTTTTTGACGACTTTTTTTTTTTTTTCAAAATTTTTTTCTTCAAAATCAAACAATTTTTTTTTTCTTTCGCATGTCGTCACTTACCCCGCCTCCAACTGTTCAACAACTACCATTTTTTTATGTTTTTGTAGAAAAAAAAAGCATCAAAAATGTCACCGGAGACCAAAATTTCATTTTCATTTTTTACTCCAAATAATGTCAGGAATCACTGGATAAAGTAAGTCAAGTACGTCCCTGAACACCCTGTATACCAGCGCTGACCCGTGTCAAAATACAGGATATTGTAATTCCAATATTGAAAAAGACAATAAAAATTATTTTCACTAGAAATGAGCATTTTCGTTTATTTGTTTACGACCGATTAAATTGTTGAAAATTAGTCTCTTTATAATCATATTCCTATAGAGCAATCAAAATGCACCCGTTTCACCGAAGAACATCACTTCTCGCTGCGCATATTAAAATAATTATTTACTTTTAAAATTCAAGAATTCAAATTTTACTTACGTATTACCATAAAATGTTATATTTAATATATTCTCGCTATGCGATTTTTGAAGTGAAGCTTTTATAGCACGGCTGTGATTTGGATTCTATATGAAACGGAAATGAAGGTTAGTGCACCTACGACGCTTCAACTGCGCTCATCGGCCGCTTTGATAATGATGTCACTTTTAAAGGCTCCTATTGGTTGAGATATGAAACGAAAATTACGCGAGATCTGCGCTCATTGGTCGTTTTGATTATAAACTCACTTATCAAGTATTGGTTGAGATTGGTTTGGTAAAGTTTTGCTTCAAACCGCGTGTAAACTGCACTCGAATTTTTTTTTGTGAATACCTCACAAGAGTCAGTGAAACTATGGCATCCCCAACTGGGGTATGTAGTGAGATTGAAAGTACTGGGCAGTGGAAGGAGATGGAGAAGAAGAAGGTGGGGAAGAACCTGGCTAGCTAGATCTGGTCACCAAACACGGCTAAAGCCATTTCAAGCTTCGTTTCAATTCTTAATGGTGGTGTTACACTTGGGCGGTACTGAGAGAATCTTCCAATCTGAAACGTGCCGCAAATATACTATATATTATTTTTAATTAATTAATTGTGAAATAATACAAGTTAATCAAATAACATTTATTTGCCCACGATGGGATTCGATGCAGCGACCTTAGAATTTCGAGTCAAGAGCTTTATTACCCCTCGACCACGGAGGTCGTCGATGAATGCTATAAAAATATTTTGGTAACCGTAAAGATTCTGGGTTGAACGAAAGAATTTTCTATCTAGCAAATAAGGCCTTCCCTAATATAAATAACAATTTGTTTCTTTTGAAACGTGACATTAGATAACAGGTAACATATGCTCCCGGGAAACTAGATAGTTTATCGTCTTTTGTGGAAAATTATCATGACTTTTGTGCCTATGTTCGTGGCAACCGTCGCTCGTCATCTTTCGTGAAAAACTACCACCACATTAAGGATATCTGCTATCCGTATTTCGTTCTTCTTAACGACTTCTTGCATACTAAATTCTGCCTGTGTGACTCGGAAATTCTACCTATCAATTTGGGAGACGGGTAAGGGTACCGCCGCCCCGGGAACCATTTATTGGATAACCAAACCCTTGCCTCAGGTCTTGGTGACCTAGCAGGGGTTCCCGGGTTCATGGGTTATCGTTTGTTCAGACTTGGTGGCGGAAGCCTTTGCCCACCTCAGGAGAGACTGGTTCAGGCCTAAAGGTTTTTTTGACCTCTTCAGTCGGACTCTCGACTTTCGACCCATCCCCTTGCACCGCAGTTGGATTCACACGCTCTTCACTCCTGAACATCGGAACGTGCGACCGTTGCGTCCGTTTGAGATGGACGCTCCGTCGTCGATTCCCGTCGCTATGCGCCAGCGAGATGCGTTCAATCATTCGCTTTCCCTACCAGGAGGGAGACGGCCCTGTTGAAATCCATCGTCAGGAGAAGAAAATCTCGAATAAAATCTAGACTAAAATTCCTTAAGATCGCAACCTGGCAGTCCGCGAGCTCACTATTTTGGTCCCAGACATCAGTAAGTCTACCACACAAATAACTTTGTGGGAAAAATGGGGTTAAAAAAGGTTGGTGCTCAAAATGCCGACAGAAGCTCGTTGCAAAATTGTGTGGAAAGCGGTCGGATCTTTTTAGACCGTTTTTCCAATCTATGCGAGGCTTTTTTCGACCCTATCTTCTCAGGCATTTAAACTCGGGTAGGTGGTGAATAACCATCAATGCCGATCATTCTTGCCAAAAGTTAAAAAACTTCCGAAAATAAGCAATGAGTAAAGGTGACTAAGAGCAAGGTGTTTGCTGCACGACAACGTTTGGCTCCATACCACAAACTTTACTACCACATTTTTACTAGTCATTTTCGCTTTTTTCCTCTATATGAGGCAAAAAGACAAAAGACATTTGATCGGAAACCACATCTAGACCGAAGAGGACGTGGAAAAGGAGATAATATTATTAAGGACGGCTGCGGCGAAGTTGTGCGTCAAATGAATAAAGGACCCCGTGCCACGGCTCACCAAGTGCATCAATCGCAATGGTGAAAATAGTGGGGATAAGTGCCTAAATTTTCATATCCTCTCTTTGTGGCAAATTTTTTTATTGATTTTAAAATATATAATAAAGGTATTTAATTACTTTATTGTCCATTTTCACTGCGCCCGCTTCGCGCAAAATGTCAAACCAACAGATCGCACCGCTATAGTCACTTGTCACTGGTCATTTGTTAATCTTGTTATGTGTCACGTAAAATACTTCTCTATGGAGCGGAGACTATTTGATATTACGCCGCGCCGCTCTACGATGCGTTTGCATCGACTTCGCCCATAAACGCAGTTTTAACAAAAAATAAACATTTCTTTCATGTTTTATTTTCAAATTTAAATAAAATTTCCCATAAACCTGATATAAAATATGTTAATGGCCATAAAATTATTATAAATAGGTATTGTCCTGGTAAAAGACCGTCATTCAAAACCAACACGTTGCTTGAAAAGGTTTTAGCAGTGTTTAGTGACAAGATTTAAACAACCAGGTACTTGACTTCCCTTTTCCCCATTTATTTACCTCCCAAGTCCATTCTACCTCACAAGATACGCCGAAATTGGATGCCATAACCCCGTTGGTTCCAGACAGTCTGAAGCGATGGAGACTAACAAAACGGATATAATAAAACATGTATTTATAACACACGAGACATGTAGATGTACAGGTGAGTATGTTCCTGAATATTTTCTGCCTGTACAGACCATAAATAAACAATATATTATGTACATTTTTACGCAGATCGCGTTCATCGGTCAAACTATTGTACATACTCGTATAGTGATCGATTAACCGATGGATGCAATTTTTAGCCACAAGTTGTTACAATGGTTTGTCTTGTTTGTAGTTGGAAGTAAGATTGTAGAAATATATTATAAGTTTGTATAGTCCTTGAGGTGTTTTTTCACACAAACGGCGCAACACAAATCATTCAAATATTATTATTTATTATTGCATATATCTACAGACCCGTATTTTCATTTGTATTGCGATTTAAAGTTTCTGTCTTCGATTGAGAGTTAAATTTCGCAACGTTTTTACAAGGGTTGCCAGTATTTAGGGCCTTAATAACGTTATATGAAAACCACGAGCGAAAATTCATTTTATCCCGATTTTAAAGCAAAGATTTTTTTGTGGTCTTTAATATCATTGTTAACCCGATTGTTTGCCGCACCCGGCGCGTTCTCACGGTATGTAAGCCTCCGTTTTCCTCCCACGTTTAACAGCTAATATTTTCCCCCAGATTTTTCTTCAGGGTAAAAAGGGTCTCTGCGATGATTCGACAAATTTGCTGTCGTTTCGCAAAACTTCAAAGTTACAAAATAAAATCACTTAAAGGATGTTATAACGTACCTGGTACTTAATTTTGAAATGGGTTTATATAATTTATACAAGTATCTAAGTACCTATCAATAAATAATCAGCAGAATATTTAAAAAATAGGGATTAACAAATTAAATGTTTTGCCAAGTTGCATTTTACGAATTTTCGGAATGCGGGTGAAATATTAATTCTTCAACTTCAGACAATAAGAAAAAAATATGTTTTCTGCTTTATAGTAAAAAGAAGGAATTACATATGCAAATTTTCTAAAATCAAAAACCATTAATAAGATATTAAAAAGAAAATGAAATATTTAAAAAATTGCATTCTACCTCTCCCTTGAATAATTGCCATATTTGTGAGTAATATGTAATAACCATAAAGTTAATATTTCTTATTATAAGCAATAATTATCAGCCTGAAACACTCATTTACATTGAAAAAATCTTCCCAGAAAAGATACTTGCCGCCAACGGGACTTGAACCCGTGTCCTTCCGATTGCCGGTCAGGTGCTCTGACCACTGAGCGATGGCGGCTTATCTAATACCCGCCAAATAATTCAATATATACTAGTGTTTCATTCAACAATTACTGTTTATTAAAATTTATATAAAAATGTAATTCTAATACCCGCCAAATAATTCAATATATACTAGTGTTTCATTCAACAATTACTGTTTATTAAAATTTATATAAAAATGTAATTCAATATATATTAGTGTTTCATTCAACAATTACTGTTTATTAAAATTTATATAAAAATGTAATAAACAGTAATTATTGAATGAAACACTAGTGTATATTGAATTATTTGGCAAGTCCCGTTGGCGTTGGCGGCAAGTATCTTTTCTCGGAAGATTTTTTCAATGTAAATGAGTGTTTCAGGCTGATAATTATTGCTTATAATAAATGTTGCCATTTGTACTATGCATAAAAACCTTGTCTTAAACGTTAGTTTATCAATTAAAAAATAATAATTAATATTTCTGGTTGCCGTGTGTTAATGTTCCACAATCACAACGTCCAGGCAGAAATTCTGTCAGATGTTATTGCGAACTAGCACAGACCCGTGAAAATCACAGGATATTAGTATAAATATTTTATTTATTTATTATTTATTTATTAATTTACGGACAACAGTCCATTAAAAACATAATAATAACACGAATAAAAAAAAACAGAGATGACAGTGAAGGGAGAGCACATAAAAATTAATAACAATGACAATATAAAATATAAAAAGTACATATAGAGACACTACAAGTCAAAGCATGAAGAAGCATTTAAATATTGCGTATCGACTGCCAAAAGTCATTTAGTTTTACACCAAAAAAATCAATGCTTTGACTTGCGTTGACAAGTCTCGACATTCTGGATAAGGGAGAATGGTATCCGTAATTAGTAGAATGTTGATTGAGGAACAGCAATTCATTATTTCGAAGCCTACGGGAAGGGATGTTAAACTGGATGAGTTGTAACAATGCAGGTGTATCTGTAATACTGTTGATAATTTTAAATATGCAAATTAGATCAGAGTCCTTTCTACGTTTTTCTAAAGAAGACATGTTTAAAATGTGTTCAATTTCATCATATGAGTACTTGCCTCTTTCAAGACCCATTTTGAAAAAGACAAATTAAACAATATTCTCTTATAATATTATATATGTGTAGGTACCTACCGAATTTGTCGCACAACATCAATTAAAATGTTGAAAATGACATTTAAATTTAAATCAAATTTGAGTTCACTGAACCAGATTTTACGGACGCGCAGACACACGAAATTAGTATGCTTGATGGAACGAATCATGTGATATACTCACTACCAATGTAAATATAATATTAAGACCGGTCAATGGTTGACCACGCCTCTGGTTTCCACAAAGGTGTCGCGAGTTCAATTCTTCGGCTGCGAAGACCTTTATCACGCATGAGTTTTCCAAATATTGTCAGGTTATTCGTAACCAGAGAACTTTAAAAATTCTTTAAAAAAGTAATATAAACATTTATAAGGCAAAACTAAAAATAAATCTAAAATTTTCATCGACCAACCTACTTCGGATTAAATGTTGATATTAAATATACATTTTTTTTGTAAATTGTAGGCTACCAATAGATAATTGCAAAACAAATACTTTTTGTTTGAACAATCACGATTCATTTTTGTGTTGATTATTACCCGGTATTTTTCCGCGTTTCGATCAAATTATTATTTTTCAGAAACATTTTTATTAATTTGAATGAATAACTTTATTTGATCACCACTTTATTGAGTTTACGTTCATTTTATTCAACTTAAAAAAAACTCACAAATTCAAAGTGTTTGCTAAATGAGAAAGCATTTTCACAAAACAAGCAACAAAATGAAACACGGGCTAAATGAAGAAAAATAATATTTTATTGGAAATAAAATCAAATTTATGATTTTTTTTTTGTTTCCCTTCAAATTGTTTGTGTATTCAGGATGACAACGAAAAACATAATCTATATATATATATAAATGAATCCCTGTTTCCCTTGGTCACGCCATGACTTCAGAACGACTTTACCTATTTCATTTATCTTTTTTTAAGTTTTCTAATACTTTGAAGAAGATTCTCACGGAAAGAAAAATTAAGAAACTTGCGCAGAAAATTGAATAATTTCAGAAAACTTAACGACTATTTTAACTTCACACGTTTGGCAGTTCGCGCGTTTGATGAAATTGAATTTAGCAGACAGCTTTCTTTGTGGTAAAATAATTGTCTGTGGATTTTTAAATTATAGATATTTAAAATAGGTACCTATGTTAGGTACGAAATTTGTTTGATTGTTCTTATAATATACAAAAATGAATATTTGTAATATACAAAAAATTTTAATTTGTAAAGTACCTATTATATAGTCGAAGTACCTATTCTCTGACAGCGATTTTGGATTTCTTCCCTTAAAAAATAATAAAGGATTTTGCTTTGAGGGGTTTGTTTATGGGATTATATTCTAAGTGATTTAATGAGGATTAAGAAATTCTTATTTCTGTATTATAAACTTTTGTAAAGAATAACGGATTCGAAACGATAAATTTCTTAAATCTGTGTGCGAAAGGAAGAAAGGATAAATTGATTAATGGAGATATGAATTAAATAGAAGCATAAGTTAAAAAGACTGGACCGTAAAAGACGGCAAAGAGAAATAGTTAAGTACAATTACAAATTCACAATAAACTAAATAACCATCATAAATAGGCAGAGAGAATGGACGGACACGTCTGTCATTCACTCCCACCTTTAATTACATTCGTACATCTCTTCTGTTATCTCAATTGTTGATATGACCCGACTAAAGTATTTGATTCACTTGACCGAGCAATGCCTTCATCGAGAGTCGGCAACGACTTTTACCTTTGTTGATATACAATAAATAGCTTCAATCTAGTATCAAGAGTAGTGGAAAAATAATGTTTGTTTTATTGTAATTATTTTTCAACTGATTATATATATATAATATTAAATTCCAGAAATAGATAAAATTACACTTTCATTTGTATTTAACTAGAATGGTTAGCTCCAAAGAAAAAATGCATTATTATCAACTTTCGTTTTGTTCATTTAATTTCAGGAAAACGTGTTTCTTTTTTAAATATATCAAGTCTTACTACTGTGTGGCGGGCCGAATCGGGAAAGACCGGTTGAAGGAGACCTTGTGACTTCTCCAGCCGGACTCTCTCGATTCATTGCCTTGCACTGTAGTGGGAGGGATGGATTCGTACGTTCGTCACTCATGAACAAACTGACCCTCAATTTTCTACCCACTCATGTACTCTTTTCCTTCCCAGAACGTCTTCTCCTTCCTTTCCTGAAAAGACCTCCACACAGCATCCCCAAAGATGACATAGGCCCTGAGGGAATTGTTTTCCTCAGGGTCTCCTGTGTGGAGCTGGGGTAAAAAAATAAAAATAATGTTACTCGATTAAGGTTTGCACATGTGGATATCACTGTCGGAAGTGTAAGTGTACACAGAAGTATGTTTAAGCACCAATTCGTATAATCGTAAGTTTGTGTGTATTATTTGCATCAACTCTAATTGCCCGATATACTTTACTTATGTGCATAAACCAAATCAAAAAAGGTTTTATTACTCACTATGTAACTGTTTCCCGTCAAAACACACGTCCACTCTCGGTGACAATTCCCTGGAAGTCCTCGTAAACTTGATATTCAATTAAACGGAAGAACGAAAAAACCCTCAACACAGCATGACCCCCCACGATGACATATGCCCTGAGGTATTTTTTTTCTTAGGGCTTCCTATGTGGAGATATTATAAAAAAATAAAAATTTTTAGAAGTCATTTATATGATATGCCCCCTCGTAGGTAATGGATTGCTTGCCACGTCATATATTATGCAATGTGCTTAAATGCATGCTATCGCGATGTCGCGTAAATAATGTAATATCGTAAAAAATAGGTATAATAAGTGATTATTCTTAATCTACTTATTTATCCTATTTAGTATGTGGCGAGCCAACGCTCAAGTACGTACCTACTTAGTATGTACCTGGGTATGTACCTGGCACGACTGACACGGAGAAGTACTTACCTACCTGCGCTGAAATATATGGCATATCGTCTCACCTTATGGAAAGTACCGGAGCATTCAAATTCCCTGTACATTAGACGTTAGAACCATCGAGAAACGTGTCGCATTCTCTCGATATTACCAGCCGAATTATAGCGGCGTTATAAAAGCCGGAGTAATGGTTTGACCCAGTCAGTCTATATAAATCAGCAAGCCAAACAAATTGTCCCGTTATTTACTACTGTCGCGCTCCGTATTCCGATAATATTGTGAATTTTAATCTTATTAAAAACTACCTACAGATAATTCTAGTGTTTTTTTTACGCGTTTACGTAGCACGTCCGATTGCTACAAGTATTATATATTTTCATGGTAACTTTAAAAGCGTCGTAAATAAATAATAAATAAAAAAAATATGAATTTAGCTTGATGATGAAAATAAATGTTTAAACTTAAGCTTTTTAATGAGGTTATTATTAATTTCAGTTTATCATTCCTTCTGTGAAACTAAGGGGCTGCATCCTCGCATTAAGGAGGATTCGTCGCCTATCTGCCCCGACCCCCCGAGCCTCCGTCCTTCCTGTTTCCGAAGGCTTTACTGGAAGCACGTTCAGAGTGAACTAACTAAACAGGGTACACTGAGGAGTTAAACCCGTAGATAATAGAAATATGGCAGATGAGCCGCACAACCCCACCGCACCGACAAAAATATCACAAACACCCTTCACCAACACTACTGCGATTTGCGATCGTCCAGATAAAAGGCATAACTTTTGCCTGCCCTGTGTTGTGAACACGACGGAATCCTGTTAGTCAGGTTATGCCCGGCCATGCTTTTTTCATATTACACAGGAGGGCCTGAGAAAAATAATTTTCCTCAGGGTCTATATCATCTTTAAAGATGCTGTGTGGAGGGTCGTTTTGAGGAGAGGAAGGAGTGAACATTAGTCTTGACGAGACTCATGTTGTAGGAGGGAGGAAACACATAGACCGGCAAATCGTTCTAAAAGCGACCAGTTTTCGTGTGACAAATATCAACCATGTACATTATGTTGGGCGCACGTTTGGCGTGTTTCCCGACCATGCATCTGTGCCGAGGGGATCAATGACGCTCCATTTTAACGAGGAGAGCATTCCCACATAATGCCTGTGCTTTAAAGATTTCTTGCGAGAGCCTTAAAGGAGTAACGATCTGTTACTTATACCAGGGCGGGTAAATGGTGGATAACCTCCAATGTGCTTTAACGATTGCAAACCGTTTGTTATGATAGGATAATCTATCAAACGGACCGCCCGTTTCTGCACAAAGTCGAGTGATTATTTTATGTATTTGGGGCTCCAGACAAGAAGTGTTTAGTCGTAGTTCAGCGAGTCATCATGCTTCCATGCAATATCTCCATTGTTTCGTTGACGTAATGTGTTGTTGATGTAAATGTTTGTCAATAGTTAACTCAAATTTTCATTCCTTTTTCCGGTGAAATTTATGGTGATAATAAAAATCCTTTTTTACAACAAAATACGGTGTATTTATTGAAAAAAACTATTATATTCAGGAGCGATTGTCTAGGTCGACCTGGAGGCAAAAGTCTTCTTTATTATGCATTTAAAATCTTTCTGATTTTCGAAACCTTACGGATTGCCGTACCTTAATACTCAGCATGGAGGGGCGACCTAATATATTACCGACATCTATCGGATAAGTCTGTAACCTCTAAGATCTATCCGAACTAGAGCCATCTGTGTTTTTTTTAGCTCGAACTACCACAAAGACGATCCAATATTTCCAAATACAAATAATTTATTGATATTTTTTTACGACAGGTTACCTAAATTGACGACATCAGTTTACTTTCAAATCGGTTTAGATCACACTTCTAGGAATTATTTTCTCAGTGGAAATGAGGCTTTACTGGAGGCACGTACTCCAGGTGAACTGACTAAACAGGCTGCAGTGGATGGGGTGGGTTATTTATAACTGTCAGACAAGGTGACAATCCCAGGGGCTAAATTTACAAATGCAGCCAGCTAAACTAAATTAAACTAGTCATTATCAAACATCCTGTACCGTAACATTGTGTCATACAACTATCATTAGTTACGGCACTCCCTGGTAACGCATATGAAATGGATTAAATTCTACAATATCACAAATTCATGCAACTGTCCTGTATTCTCATCACAATTTAAAAAAATGCGTGCAATACATAAAATAAAACAGAAACAAAACAAGTCGTCACTATGGCACACTCAATAATTTAATAAAATATATATGGGATTTAAGAGCATTGAAGTACCCACCACTGTTCCACCCCGGTATAGGCAACTTTTGGTCGCCCCTTCGGAGTTCTCGCAAGAATCTAATTTTTTTGAATAAACGGCTCTACATTTAATGTAACGAATCTAGACCTTCAATGTCCCCTCATACTGTGTTAGGTGGCGGTATGCGGGCGCACCTACAGAACTCTACTGTAATGGTCAATCTCTACAATTCTAAAGCCCATGGAGGTGTCAATGCAAAAGCAGTGAGCCTCATGGACAGTCAAACAAGTTGTTAGTAACATCAACAAAAAATAAAAATAAATAAAGTAATCCAAAATGACAGCAGCCATCATGAGTAATCAGCTCATGACAGCAGGAGACATGACCATACATAATCCGGCGGGCGGCACCGAGCACTGTAAGTAAAAGAAAAAGGAAACAAAAGTAAAATAACATATGTACAGATAAGAACCGGTGTCACCGCAACCTGGCTGCCGGCAGTCCCCGAAGCAGTGAAGGAGGCTGATTGTCCGGCCTCCCCACAACCGGCAGCGTCGTCCTTGAGCCAGCTAGCCGGTGGTGCCTAGACGACAGTAGGTAAGTGGAAAACATGAAGAAGACCCTAGGGAGAGAAGCGTCGGTTCGCCGGAGGCGGGACGGATTTAAGAGCAAGAGGATTTTAAGCAAATTTGCACAGGGTTGGTTAAAATTCTTCGCGTACGTTTTGTTTGTTATCCTCTTTGTATATAAAGAGTGGCCCATGGGTTTCGGCAGATTTTCCACCATTTTTTAAATATCCAATAAAATAATTTTGGACATTTGTCATCTGCATTCATCAAAAGAACGACATGTTGTTATTTTTAAAACACACTACAATAAGGAACTCCAGTGAAAAATATTATGGCTTTAAAAAAAATATGTTTATATAGACCAAGAAACGCTGATTCTGAATATTTAAGTTTTATTTCATAATATTAAACGCAGAGTTTTTAAAAAAAGATTAAAAAGTGCATTTTTAAACCTCTCCTCAAAATACAGCGTCAAGTTGGCATTACTGAAATGGTTAACGATGACGTCACTGTTAACCTGTCACCTGGTAATAGCGTCCGTGTTGAATGTTGTATTGACATTTGAAAATTGACACGTATGCAATTCAACATTTCGTGTTTTTGGTTCATTTTCAAACTGTTTATAGAGATTTAGATAAATAATAGTTATTGTGTTTATTGAAACATAATTTAGGCCCTCAACAATTTACGAAAAGGGCTATATTTGCGGACAATCTGCAATAAATTTTGCCTATTTGAGGTTAAAGTCGTGTCATATTTGACATTGTATTTTCAAATTGTTTTTAGTATAGGGCTTTTTATACAAGTTACTACACAATCGTCATGATTAGTGTATTATAAATACCAGTGTTTCTGTATGTGTTATACGTAAAACAAATGTACAAAATCACGCCTGAACACAAAATTGGAGAACAATGTCACTTGTATTTGCAATGAAAAAGATGATTTATTATTTTTATATTGCACTTTGTTAAAATACAATAACAGTAGCGGTGAAATGTGGACATTTTACCAATGTTTTTCTATATTAAAAGCAGTTAATCTTAAATAAAAAACGCCTCAATTTCTCACACAAAAGTCATTGAATCACCTATATTCATTTTATTCCGCCATTTTCTTAAATTCAAAATCAGGGATGCTCTGCCCAAAAAAATTATTTCCTTAGATTTCGAAGTGAAATTTCCCTAGAATTTCACATTTACGCAATTACCTACGTAGCCACCTGATTGTGTAACACTAATCCTGTTATATGTTAATTAATATGATTAATTAATTGGAAAGATATCGGAACTTGGTAAATATACTTATAATACTGTGCTTTTCCAAATAAAACACTTTTTGCTACGTGAAGTAATAATTTAAAAGTATGAATACACTCACCACTGAATTAGAAACTGAATTCCAAATAAAAAAAAAACACTTTGCTAAATAAAAATCAACCGCAATCACCGAAAAAATAGAGCTTAAAACATAAATGAAATTTCCCTCGACATAACATCAGTGATTCAAAATGACAACTTAAAAAGTAAAAAAACTATCGGTGGGTGAAGACCACCATATGTAGATACGGTGCGTTTCTGGGAGTCTTTAAAAATTAAAACTTTGACAATTATTTTAACTATTAAAACTAACTATAAAAATAAAAATAAAAATGCAGTTATTTAAGTTTGAAGGTCTTTATTCATAAAAAAAAAAAAAAAAAAATTGGACTGGAGTTCTCTATTGTGGCCAACGTTTTGCTGGGCATGTTCTTAAAGCTAGTGGAATTTTTGGTTTCAATATTTCACTTAATGCGTTTACCGTTCGAAGATTTATTAAAAAAAATAATGTGAATGAACAACTGTACCTCGTCCTGTGAAGTCGACCGAACATTTTACAGTAGTCGTCAGAGAGAGGATCGATAAGAAACCAGTGTTTCCAATATTTCTGTTCTTTCCAAAATTTCTACATACTTCCTACTTAGTGAAATTGTAAAACAGAGCAGTTACACCGAACATTGTAAATATTGCGAACATTGTTTTCGTGATTAAGTGTCTATTATTTTCGTTTTCTTGAATGCAAGTGATAAATTACCAGTTTACTAAAAACTTCAAGTTATAACTGTTGGTGACTACAATCTGTGTACAGATAGAACATCTTATGTGAAATGTGGAATTTATATGGACGTATTCAATCCAGCCTACAGTGAGTTCACGTTTCCTTATTTCCCTTCTCCTTTCATTCGCTTTCCTAGTCTCCCTGATAACAAACGACAATAATACCACATAGGAGATCCAGAAGCGCATAATGAACGCAAATCGCTGTTATTTCCGCCTACAAAACCAAATAAAATCCACCTGTCCAGAAACACCAAGATATTATTGTACAAAACACTTATCAGACCAGTGCTCACATACGCAACTGAGACTTGGGTACTAACTTAGAGGAATCTGCACATTTTGGCGCAGACATTACAACAATGAGCCATAAACTCTCTATAAATTTATAAAACTGGGAAGACTTCGGTGGCTGGGTCATGTAGAGAGAATGACCGAGCATCAAGTACCAAAGTCCCTGCTGAACTCAAGACCGATAGGGCGAAGGAGCCTGGAAAGACCAAGATTAAGATGGAGCGACTACATCCCCAAATATATATCTACCTTGGAGCTTCTAAAATGGAGAGAGCTGGCACAAAACCGAGATGAGTGGAGGAAGACTCTTGAGGAGGCCAAGACCAACCAGGGGTTGAAGAGCCAAGAGATGATGATGATTTCCCTTCTCCAGAGAGTTTCTAACAACCAGGAACATCAAAAACTCATCGTATCCAACAATTTATTATTGAATGTTAGCAGAAACAGAAATCCCACAGGTCCTCGTGCGAAATTGAGCCAACAGTTTTCGAAAATTTTGGTTAAAAATAATCTGGTGCTGCGGCATCATATTTCTAAATAATTAATCTCAACATGTTAAGTAATTCCAAAATAATAATTTTCGATTTCATTTTAAAATGAAATCTGGCGTATTCGATGGGCCACCATTTAAATTTATGTACCCATCAAATGAAAATATGGATTCAACCAAATGTTAATTAAATTTCGCTTTTAATTAGGTTAAATTAAAGTAAATTAGGTACTTAAAACCACCGCAGTTCATAATGAAATGAAAGTTGTTATCATAACTGAGCTGATAGTAAACATATTTTACCCTTTTCGTTTTTTGTTTTTGGGGTGTTATGCCGTGTTGCGCTACCTCCTTCTTTAGCCAACGTTTCGGACATCGTTGCAGTGTCCATCATCAGGGCAGATCAGGCAGATCCGGTAGATAAATAACGAAAATGCTTTTGGCCGTGAAAATCTTAAAACTTATCATATTTTACCCTATATATTTAGGGTTTTAATGAGTCTAGTTTTTGGACTGTTAATTCAGTTATTGAAATTAAAACACTTTTGTACTTTCTTCCACTTATTTATTTTCACCAGGACCGGTTTCATCCTACTACGGACATTTTAAGACTGGTAGTTGAAACTCTGATGTTACGGTATTTATACAAACTTAGGCAGGGGTTTCGGAAGTTTCGGGAATTTCAACTTCCAGTCTGAAAATGTCCGTAGTAGGATGAAACCGGTCCTGGTGAAAATAAATAAGTGGAAGAAAGAAAAAAGTGTTTTAATTTCAATTGTAATATTTAGGGTTTCCTACTTATAACGCCATAATTTATTGCGTAATTTGCGAGCTACTTTAAAACTGATCTAATTTTTCAAATAAATTAGGATAAAACTAAGGGAATCATTTTAGCCCAGGCATAATAAATATAATGGCTTCTTTTAACACAGAAAACTTATTTTATTCCTATTTTTTTTACATTAACTCCACACAGGAGACCTTGAGGAAAAAAAATCCCTTAGGGCCTATATCATCTTTGAAGATGCTGTGTGGAGGGTCTTTTTGAGGAAAAGAAGGAGTGAACGTGTTGTAGGAGGGAGGAAACACAGAGGCCGGCAAATCAAAGAGGCGAGCTGTTGAACTCAAGAACGAGTCGTAGAAACGACCCGTTCTCATGTGACTAATGTCAACCGTGTACAAAAGTTGGGCACGCGTTTGGCGTGTTTCCCGACTGTGCACCGGTGCCGAAGGGATAAATGACGCTAGTTCCTCGGAGCATCTTCTATTGCAATACCGGTAGAACAAGGACAGCATTCCCACCTGACGCCTGTGCTCTAAAGATTGCAATCCGTCTGTTAAGATGGGAGAATCTATCAAATGGACCGTCCACTTCTGAATAGTCAAGGTTTTTTTTTAAAGGTATTTTGGAGCTCCAGACCAGAGGTGGCTGCCAAATTCAACCGTGGGGCGCACTTGCGATTTGTACAGGGTTAGCAGTTTACTATTAAAATATCTGCGTGCTCTGAACAGTACGCCCGGTTTCATAGAGGCTAACTTAACTCTGGTTTCGATGGAGCCCCCATACCCCCATACCTGTTCACTTAGAGTTACTCCAACCATATCGATGATTGGGTCATTATCAGACATTGGATTGAACCATTATCGATGATTGGGTGTTTGAAACATTAAAATCGACGAGGTTATTCTTACCCCAAGATAAAACACTCTCGAGGTAACCGTCCATTCTTTGCTTCAAAGCCCTCCGATCTTTTGGGGTTGTGTAATGTGTACCCTTTGGTGGCTTGTCAAACAAAAAGCTATCATGGACTGTACTGTCATCCGCGGAACAATGAATCGGTGCACTTGACAAGAGGTTATTGATGTGCAATAGAAACAAAGTCGGAGATAGAACCGATCCCTGTGAGACGCCAGCATTTATAAGAGGTGAAACCATCAGCAACGGCCTGAATCGACCTCACCCTCAAAAAGTCGGCAATCCACGTGCACAAGGATGCGGGAAGTTCGTAAGAAGGCAGTTTGTTGACAAGCCCTCGGTGCCAAACCCGGTCAAAGGCCTTGGAAATGTCCAGTGCAACCGTTTGGGTCTCACCAAAACGTTCCAGGCACGAATATGATATAATTCTGAATATAATGTTATTATATAATATTCCAGGCTTGAATAAGATATTTCATAATTGTAACTAAACTTATATAGACCGCGAAAGAGGTGTTTCGATTGGGATGGGTAAGGGCAGGAGAGGGGTAAGGGAAAGTTGCCACTTAAGTAATATAAAAATATTTGGTACAATTAATTTATTCGTCATGAATATGTGCAATTCATACCTAGAATGTGATTCAATGAAATTCCAAAAACAAATTCCAAAAATTGCAACCAGAAGTAAATATGTCAGCACATATATTATGTATATATTTGCAAATGTTTTATTATAGTAGTTACATGTAATAGTTTTATGTATAATAAAGAATGATTGTGTGCGTGTATTGCACACTCCCAGAACCACGCTGGAGTAAGTAAATATAAAATCATATAAATCATGAAGTTGAGGATTTTTTGAGTGACTGATTAATACCACCACAGTAAACGGGTCTACTTCAATCCAAACGGAATTAATTCGGGCATACCACAGAGATCAGTGCAATCACCGACGCTAATTTGATTGCGCGTAAATTAACACTGGTTGAATGTTCACCGGTGTACTACAATGCAGTTTACGGTACTCTATATTTTATAACAGGGCGTCAAATAACAGTCGAAATCGTGCATTGGAAAATTAATGCATACTCCGATAAAAAAAAATATAAAAAAACAACCCTCATTGGAAACCACTATTTTTAAAATCACTTTAATTTCAGTTAACGAAAGTAAGAGACTACGCGCACAAAATTGTAGTTAACATAGTTCACCCATACTATTGAAAATCGCATTATGCGATTGTATCAAACGCATTTTCATTTCCATTTTCATTTTCATTTTTATTGTATCCCTGGCTTTGTATCAAACACATTTTCATTGCCTCTGCCGCTTTGATGTTACCTGCAGTTTGATCGTAGCTCAGCGATTTTCAGCACGCTTCTGTGCCATGCCTCCATTTGTTTTTTTTAAAAAGTAATACTGTGTATATGAACACCTTTATAGCACACGAAACTGACAATCAATTCATGTAAATCAATTTACAATCGGGCAGGATGAAAAACTGAAACTATATCAGAAATGGATCTGCTTAGCCTGGTGGAATTTGCGTGAAGGTTTTCCCGAATATAATATTTTTGGGAAGCAAAGAATTAGATTCGAAATTTATTGCGTAAATTTAATTAATTCGCCTGCCATGCTCATCCAGGACAAATGAATTTATGACCATCCGAAATAAATAAAGGCAGCACTTTATTAGTTCAGTTTTGTTGTTTTCCGATTGCTGGGGACCTCTGATTCAAATTACGGGAGGTTGGCCGTTGTAGAAACAGAAAAAAAAATCGTTAGGATTGTAAAGCAGAAATTTATTTCAATTTAAAAATATATCACAGTGAGCAGTTCACACGCAGAAGAAGTGAAAACTTCAGTAAACTAAAATAGACAAAAGGGGGGAGCCTACGAAGCACCGCACAAAGAGGAGACAGATTGTCTATAGTCTATCTCATTTTCTCGCAGACTAAATCATATAGATGTATGTGTTTGTGTCTTTTTAGTGTGGCTATTTTTCATTTCATCGTGTTTCAAATCTCAACGGTGCTAAAGAAATTTTCGCTCAAAAAAAAGTAATATAAATCAATAATTATCAGCCTGAAATACTCATCTACATTGAAAAAATTTTCCAAGAAAAGATACTTGCCGCCAACAGGACTTGAACCCGTGTCCTTCTGGTTGCCATGAAACACTCATCTACATTGAAAAAATCTTCCGAGAAAAGATACTTGCCGCCAACGGGACTTGAACCTATGGCAATCAGAAGAACACGGGTTCAAGTCGCGTTGGCGGCAAGTTTTTTTTCTCGGAAGATTTTTTCAATGTAGATGAGTGTTTCAGGCTGATAATTATTGCTTATAATAATTGTTACCCTTTGTGCATAAAAATCTTGTCTTAAACGTTGGTTTATCAATAAAAAAAAATAATTAATATATTTTTGTTGTTTGTTTTTGGGGTGTTATGCCGTGTTATGCTACCTCCTCCTTTAGTCAACGCTTCGGACAGCGTTACAGTGTCCATCATCAGGGCAGATGTGTAAATGTTAGTGGTAAAATGTGTGCTACTTACTAAATAGTACTTCGAAGCAATACCGTGTTGCCAGCTCCACTCCACTGCGAGCTGGAATTACAGTATACTTGAAGATGGTTTTCTGCATTTAGCTTTGGTGTAGCCGACAATTATCGGATATCAAGAACTATTGAGCTTAGCTCCGTCATCTCTATTATTAAGATTTTTATGAATTTCAAGTGCTCTATAAGTTTTGGGTCTTCCCAAGACTTCAGGAGCAAATCCAAAGTAATGGCCGGTTTCAATTAAATGCTCGGTGATTGCCGATTTGTCAGGGTGGCCAAGTTTACACGCTTGAAAGTGTTCCGATATCCTTTTGGAGATCGTCCGTTCTGTCTGGCCCACATAGACCTTATCACATCCGGAACAGCTGAGTTTATATACTCCATCTGTTTCCAGAGGAAACTTGGTCTTTGCAGACTTCATTAGATCTTGTATTTTGGTCGTGTTTCCGAATACCGTCTTGATGCTTTCTTTCCTCAACAGTCTGGCAATTCTGTCTGTCACATTGTGAACATAGGGTAGGAAAGCACAGCCTTTAGACTCTTGTTCAATTCTGTCTTCGTTTGGTGTAGATTTGGCTCTTATTCTTATCCCAGACAGAACGGACGATCTCCAAAAGGATATTGGAACACTTTCGAGCATGTAAACTTGGCCACCCTGACAAATCGGTAATCGCCGAGCATTTAATTGAAACGGGCCATTACTTTGGATTTGTTCCTTAAGTCCTGGGAAGACCCAAAACTTATAGAGCACGCCTAATTACAGAGGCAATTGAAATTCATAAAAATCCTATTAATATTAATAGAGAAGACGGAGCTAAGCTCAATAGTTATTGGTATCCGGTAATTGACGGCTACACCAAAGCTAAATGCAGAAAACCATCTTCAAGTATACTGTAATTCCAGCTCGCAGTGGAGTGGAGCTGGCAACACGGTATTGCTTCGAAGTACTTTAAAGCACACATTTTACCACTAACATTTACACATCTGCCCAGATGATGGACACTGTAACGCTGTCCGAAACGTTGGCCATAGGAGGAGGTAGCGTAACACGGCATTACACCCCAAAAACCAACAACAAAAATCCTTTTGGCCGTGTAATTCTAAAATAATTAATATAAATCATGTAAATAACCTGCAACATCGGGACAAGCTCAGCCTAGTGAAGTGGTATATTGTGAATATGGTAAAGTATATTGTAATATTATCTTGGTTAATAAATAAAAATAATAATTTATAAAAAAAAAAAAAAAAAGTTCATTACATTTTTAGATATTTTGTGAAACGTCATAGGCGTTACAGTACCAGGACAACGTTTTTGGGTTGTCCTGATACTGCAGTGCCACCGAGATGTTTGAAGAAGGGCGCGAAAACACTCTTGTGATGGCAGCATTCCACTTCTGGCAGGGTCCCATTTATAAGCGATGAAGCCACTGGATGACCTAGATAAAAAAAGTTACCTTTCTTAAATTTTTTACTTTTGTATTATTAATATTTTATTTTATTTGATTCCTTTCATCATGTAAATATTTTTATTTTTTTCATCTTAATATATTTTAACATTAAGTATTATATATGTATAATATGGAACTCGTGGGACTGCACCACCCTCCCCGAAATCTGGAATAAACGGTTATAAAAACCGTCTGGAGCCAGTGAGAACCATGGCATTCCCATTTGGGGTATGATGTGAGACTGAAGGTAGTCGGGAGGGGAAGGAGACGAGAAAAGTGAGGAAATACTTGGCTATTTAGATCTGGTCACTAAACTCGGCATAAGCCATTTCAAGCAACGTTTCTGAATGCCTATAATTCTTGAAGCGAAGTTGCGTACCTTTGTTTAAAATGTGTCAATTAAACGTGCTTTCTCTGTGGAAAATGTAAAACTCAAAGGGAAATCCAGTCTAGAACTTAAAATATATATAAAATATAAATATTATTTGCCTCAAATTCACCCTTTTCAGTGAAGAAAAAAATGTCATAAACAACATGCAACATTTAAAAAAAATATTTTTTTACGGCAACACCGTAAGTTTTTGGGGAGAAAAACCAAAAGGTAGTCTATCTACGGTTATGGTTTTACAGTTTTATGTATTTTACAGATAAATGCAATGAATGAACACGCGAATGGGAGTTAATTAAATTAGTGACAACTTTCGATTTTGGCATTGGCTCCAGATTATTTGGTTAGAAGGGACCCATCTAGTGTGATCTATGTATGTTAATGACGGAGGACAAGTATTTGCTTAACTGTCAAGTACAGGATATTTTGGTATTGTCGTCTGAAAAGGTTGTAATCAATTTTTATTCAGATTTATTTCAAGCCGTTGATTTTTAAATTTGTTTTCAAAATTTGGATACCGGGCAAGATCACAATACTTGGTTCCGAGCGTCCGAAGCCAGCCAGAAGTTAGGATTATGGAAGGATTAAGGAAGGAATAAGGAAGGAATTTTTTAATTAAATTTTTATTTTTTAATTATTTTTTTTTATTAGGTTTGTCAACAGTGATTTACATCAAAGCTTTCACAGATAAAATTTCACTGAACATGGTTGATGCTATCACTAATTATAGACAAACACAGCATTGATAATATAATACAGCGATTTTTGACATGCACTCTGTTGAATAAAATAATAATTTGAAATGAAAAGGAATAAGGAAGGAATAAGGAAGGAATAAGGAAGGAAGAAGAAGGAATAAGGAAGAAATAAGGAAGTAATATGGAACTAATGAGGAAGGAATAAGGAAGGAATAAGAAAAGAAAAAGAAAGAGAAAGAAAGAGAAGAAACCTGGCTCAGATCTGACCACAAAATATGGCTAAAGCCATTTCAAGCAACTAACATTTCGATTCTCTACGGTCGTCATTGGCCATTCACCAAAGCAATCTTGAGAGTATCTCCCACTCTGAAATGTTATACAAAGTAAATAATGTACCTACATATACTAAACGAATATCACAATTTTTTTACGGATTAACATATTTTTAATAAGTAATAAGACCAGCCAATGGCTGAGTTTGCATTGCGTCTGGATCCCACTACGGCTTGCTAAGCCCTCCATCACCGCACAAGAAACATTTTCCGCCTACTGTAATGGTAGTAAGAGATTCTTAAATTATCGTCACGATATTCGTAGCCCGGGAATATTTGTATTTGTTTAAAAAAAATTAATTATAATTTAGAACGTAGGAAATTAAATTGAATATCTGCCGAAGCTTAAGAAGTTTAGTATTGTGAAAATGTTTTTTCAATACATTTTAAATTTGTTCATTTTAATTTTGTTCAAACATAAATAGCAAATTGCCTTCGGCGAAAAAATGTTAATTGAACCATTAAAAAACATGTTTTGAAGCAACATGAGCGGTCGATGTGAGAAAATTCCTCTCTTAATTAAATTGGATTTTTTGTGTTCTCTTTTTCAAATTATATTTTAAATTTAACACTTATTTCCAGTTTCCAGTCGAAATTAATAATGCCCATATAAAAGTGTGATAAACACAGCTTGAATTAAGATTTTTTTAACAAGTTTATTCACTTGATAATTTAATTATATTAGGGTAGGAACACCAAGGAGTTTGTCTACCTCGGGAGCAAAATAACATGGGACGGTCGGTCTAAGAGCGAGGTCGACAGCCGTATACACCAGGCTAGGCTTGCATTCAATAAAAGGTCGAAAATAATAGAATCGAATAATATAGACCTGAAACTGAGAACACTCCTCATCAAGACCTATGTATGAAGTATCTTGATGTACGGCTGCGAAACATGGTGCTTATCCGAAAGAGATAAACGGAGACTAGAGGCTTTTGAGATGTGGTCCTATAGAAGACTACTAGGAATTTCCTGGAGAGACCACATCACAAATGAGGAGGTTCTCCAAAGAATCGTAGGAGGAAGGCACCTGCTCAGGACCTTGTCCGAAAGGCGCGCAAGATGGATCGGCCATGCAATAAGACAAGAAGGCCTCTTGCATGCCATAATGGAGGGTATGACCGAGGGGACAAACGCTAGGGGACGCCCACGCCGAGAGTACCTGGAGGACCTGCTGGTGGACGTGCGCTGCTTATCATATGCAGAATTCAAAAGAGCCGCACAAGACAGGGAAGAGTGGAAGAAACGAATAGATGAAATTGCTGCAAACCAATCCCAGGATTGAAACCAGAGAGAGAGAGGATTTGAATACGCCTTCCCCATTGCTGCGTAAGGCAATAGGACGAGAGAGTCTTGCTGAAGAGGTCTAGATTAGATCCCTCAATCAGTCGGCCCGCCACGCAGTAGGTAGGCAAACGAATTCGCCACCAATACCTTGAAAACATCACCCCTGTACCAGGGCACCCTGCTAAGTCAGCAAACGTTGCGAACCATTTGGGGTGACCTATGGCCAGGGGTGGGCAGTATTTGAATTACTTGTATTTGAAATACGTATTTGAAATACAAATACGTATTTTGTATTTGTATTTCAATTACTTCCTAAAAATGTATTTTGTAATTGGTATTTCAATTACGTGATGGTGAGGTATTTTGCAATTTGTATTTCGAATACTCATGGCTCCAAAATACATTTTCAAATACATTCAGCGATCTTAATAATGATAATTATTATTCTTAATTATTATTAATCTTAATCTATTATTAATCTTAATCCCTTATTATTCTTAATCTATATTAATGATCTATGTAACCTACAAATTTGTGGACAAATCACAAGTTTTGCCGATGATACGGTCTTGCTATTTCACGCCAAATCTTGGGATGAAGTCTTTAAAACGGCAGAAAATGGCTTTCGTATTGTTAAAAATTGGCTTAATGATCACATATTAACCCTGAATACAGACAAAACTAAATTCCTAACATTTCGAATTTCAAATAAGTTCTTGCCTTCACAACAAAGCCTTAAACTCCACAGCTGTAACCCCCTATTAACTCCATGTACCTGTCCTTCTATAAGTAGAGTTGACAGTATTAAATATCTTGGTATTCAAATAGATGATCTTCTCAAATGGAACGTACATGTTACAAACCTAACGACAAAACTGAGGAAACTCGTCTATTTTTTTAAAAATGTTAGAGATATTTTAAATAGAAAACAACTGAAACAAGTTTACTGTGCTCTTATACAATCATCACTTGAATATGGTATTATCAGCTGGGGTAGTGCCACAAATACTTGCCTAGAGCCTTTAGTAAAGATTCAAAAACTAATTTTGAAGGTTATTCTTAAAGTCCCGTTGAGAACAAGCACTGATTTTATTTTTAAGACACTAAATGTTCCGAACCTGCAAAAATTGTATTCAAAAAATATCCTGCTTCATCAATTTAAAAATACACACATGTTTGAAGAACGAATGAACACAAGAGCCTTAAGAGAGTCAAATGTAAAATCTTTCAACATCCCAGTTTGTCAAACTTCTTATGGGCAAAGAAGTTTTAAATATAATGCAACAAAGCTGTTCAATTCTCTACCTCCTGAAATTAGAAACACGCAAACCAAAAGTACATTTAAAAGTAAAATCATTGATCACCTCAAATAAACATATCCATCACAAGTATTTAAAAACAGACTTACCTTTATACCTACTGTGTGTATATATGTAACCATGTACCTACTGCAATCTTCTTATATATATGTAACATACTTGAATTGTATATTTAAAGAAAAAAAATTATATTAACCTGCCATTTTCATAATATTACTACAAAATCTTAGATAACCACTCTGTAAATTGCCATCTCAACACAGGCGTTTCACACCTAGTGAGATGGGCAATACGTCATTTTATAACCAAATGTAATATGAAAATAATTAAATAAATAAATAAATAAATAAATAATAAAAATAAACTGACATATATAATAATACATAGACTAAAAACGCTAGAATCCAGAGCAATATATTTTGTTAACAACGTCGTACGTACGTATGTAGGTACGTCTTCATTGATAATAAATCCTAATGGATGAACAAATTCCGTCATTGCTTTGTATTGTACATTTGTGTGTCATAGTTAGATCAAGCACTATGGGAATAATTTGACTGAATACTAAATTATTTTTAAGTTAATTACAGTAGATCGCATTTGAAGTGAAATAATACAAAACTGCGGTATACAAATGTCATGTTATAATAATAATAATTATTATTATCACAATTTATTATTATTTATAATAATTATAATAATATAATATAATAATTATAATAATTATTATTATCTAACACCTGGGTCCTATACCACAAAACTTTACAAGTGAGCGGAGATGAGATGTGTCTTCTGAGCAATATGATTGGTCAATTTTTGCACGTCTCTGTTTCACTCTGCTCAGCTTTGCTTCTATGGAAACGCACCCTTAGATATGGGCACTTACGACAATTTGTTGCATCCGAAAGTTCAACCAAAACCAAATGTATTTTGTAATTTGTATTTTGTATTTGAAATTAAAAAAAATTGGTTAAAATACTGTATTTTGTATTTCAAATACACAACTTAAAAGTATTTAATATTTCGTATTTTAAATACATGCGATAAAGTATTTTGTAATTTCTATTTTAATTACAGCAAAGCATATATTTTGTCCAGCCCTGCCTATGGCAGGGGTGTTGGTAATCCAATAAATGATTCCCGGGGCGGTGGTACACATACCCGCCTCAAAAATTGTGTTGTCAACATTCAGTCGATAATGTGGCTAAGGTTTGTTTGGTGATATTTGTGTAGGAGAAATAGAAATCTACACATAAATACTTATTTTAGTGCAAAAAAAATAATTTATTTTTCAACTAATCTCCACCCAAAACCTAGGTAATTTAATCAAAGTAGGTATATTGAGGTATTCCTAACTTCTGGTTTAAATTTTATTATAGGCTTTATGACTGTAATAATGCGTTGTAAACCTGCAATTTGGTTCCACCGAAACCGCCTTTGACAAGAAATTAAAGACTTTTCCTTAATTTTTCTGTGTTCAGTATACGTAGTTTTTGCGATGGTTTCCTTGGTTACTATTTATATTTTAATGTGATTGGCCGTAATTTTTATATGACCACACGACAAATTTACGGCCGACCATTTGGTCCAAAATACAATGTTTATGGTTATTACAGCAAAGTATTGACGCAATGTTTCCATTGCCTTCGATTCGGTCACACTTCGCTCCGATGTCTGGATAAAACAAATGCGGCTACATGCAGCCATTGCTCTGAAAACCACAACTTTCAACAATGTACCAACAAGAACTCCGATTCTATATGTATAATTGTTCTTTTCAAAACAAAAACTACAAACTAAGTTATGACACTAATCACAATGCATCCAGCATTAAATGTCTATATCGTGCTAAAATGCTTAGAATCGCTCAAGACAAAATCGATTATTCATAAAGTAAGTAGAAATATGATACATAAGTATATATTCACGTACTATTCACGTACTAATTACCCGCATTATATATTTACACTGCATACATGATTTTAACATGCAAACTAAAATAAATATTATTGCTACATACATTAAATACATCTTACTATTATTACGAAAATATTTGACCATGTCAAATACAACTGTTAAAGGTCGTTCTATGAATATTTTTGTCAACTGTAAATCTGAGATAAATATGTATTTTATATTGAGAGTTTTTGTTAATAATTTTTATTACTGTTGTTAATATGTATAACTCGAAGAACACTTTTTCTCCTAAAATATTTTTTTTTCTCCTACAATTACACTCAACAATACGATAATGTCAAAATCAATATGTTGTCTAAAATGTTGTTTGCTCAATATTTGCATTATCTACGTAAACCTAAGCCTAAATAGAAAAATGAAACAATACAACTTTGTATAAACCACTTTAATGATGTGCAAATCCGACCGGTTTCGGAACAAACGTTCCTTCGTCAGGGAAAGCTTATACTAATTTGACAGTCAAAAACAAAACAGTTTCTACAACTTTGTAGAAACCGGTCGGATTTGCACATCATATAAGTGGTTTATACAAAGTTGTATTGTTTAATTTTTCTATAATGGATAACCACAAAGTAATAGCTACATTCAAAAATATCTAAACCTAAATATTCATATTATTTTTTAAACATTTCTGACCAGAAGGGTACGGACATCCCGGACAGCCGCCTAGAGTCTCAGATTTCGAAAGCGGACCAAAACAATTGCAAATATAACAAATTTCTTGGGAGACAGCCGAGCTATAGCGAACTTCTAGGTGCCTTACTTATAAGGTGATTTTGTTATACGTTGTATAAAGACTGTACATTTTATTTTTTTGGGATGTTCCTAATACAAAATATCATTATGTTTTACGAGCGTTTCTTATTTGTATATAATTTCCATTCTAATGACCAATTCACTATTATGCTAGTATAATTCAACAAAATAACTACTATTACTTGTGTTATTTTTCGTAAATTTTAATCCTTTAAATAATTTCTTGTTGTTAATTTTTTTTTTACCTTTCTATATAAAAATGAATCCCTGTTTCCCTTAGTCACGCCAAAACTTCAGAACGATTTTACCTATTTCATTTATCTTTTTCAAGTTTTCTAATACTTTTTAGATGGTTCTTACGGAAACAAAAATTAAGATAATTGCGCAGAAAATTGGATAATTTCAGAAAACTTAACGACTATTTTAACTTCGCAAATTTGACAGTTCGCGCGTTTGATGAAATTAAATTTAGCAGGTAGCGTTTTTTTTGTATCAAAAGAATTGTCTACGGATTTTAGAAATTATAGATATTATAAATAGGTACCTATGTTAGGTACCAACTTTGATTGATTGTTATTACAATATACAAAAATGAATATTTGTAATATTCATTCATTTCGTTCTTACGTTAAACAGCTCGGCTGTGGAATGATTTGCCGGCCTCTGTGTTTCCTCCTTCCTACAACATGGGTCTAAAATGTAATAGGTGAAAACTGTATACTGGGACTGAAGATATGGAATGCGGGAGGGGGTTTGAGGGACGGGGGAGAAGGAGAGGGGAGAGGGTGGGCGGGGATAGTGGAAGGGGGGCGCGGGAGGGGAAAGGGATGCGAGAGGGGAACGGGGACGCACGGGAAAGGACATGCAGGGAGAAACAATTTATTTCTTTGAATATGGCTTTGCAACGAAGCCGGGAGAAATCAAAATTTAAATTGTGCAAAAATGATTCAAAACGTAAAACTTTCGTTACTATTTGGGAATTATTATTATATATTTAAAAAAAATTAATTGCGTGAACGAGATAAAAAGTGAAGTCATAATTTTGTTGCAAATTCTTCAAATAAAGGGAATGCTTTTTTTTTTTTAATTTCGAATTTTCCGAAATTTTTCGTGGTTTTAATAGAACATATTTGGGGTAAGCTTTTTTCAACTTTTTTCATGTTTGAAGCTTAAAATACTGCAATTTTAAGCCGCCAACGGGACTTGAACCCGTGTCCTTCTGATGTTTTCAGGTGGAAAAAATATAATAAGCAGTAATTGTTGAATGAAACACTAGTACATATTGTATTATTTGGCGGGTATTAGATAAGAAGCCGCCATAGCTCAGTGGTCGAGAGCAGCTATCCATCAATCAGAACTACACGGGTTCAAGTCCCGTTGGCGGCAAGTATCTTTTCTCGGAAGATTTTTCAATGTAGATGAGTGTTTCAGGCTGATAATTATTGCTTATAATAATTGTTACTCTTTGGGCTACGCATAAAAATCTTGTCTAAACGTTAGTTTATCAATAAATAAAATAATAACACAATATTATGTAAAAAAAAAACAAAAAAAAGTTTATTAGATTGTTTGTTTATCCACAAGTAGATGAAAACGAAAATAATTGGAGAAAAATAGTAAGTGGAGTAAATAGTTTTTAGTGTTTAAAGTGTGTTTACAAAATATCCATACCAAATTATTTTAAGAATATTATTTCACCGACGAAACGTTTTGTCTTTTTGGCAAACTAATTATTTGTGAGGTGTATTACCGTTCATAGATCGATTGTCGGTTGATCAGTCAGACATCTTCAAATGTTAAGTTTTGAGATAATGAGGAAAGCAATATTCGAATGCTCACCAAAACACAAATATCGTTTTCACGTGTCTGTGTTTTACATATTAAATATGCTATAAAATAAAACCAGAAAGCGTAACGGCCCGGTACATTAATTAGTATGATAATTTTATATTTCCTAGAAACTAATAATTTTTTTTTAACCAAGTAACCAAGTAACCAAGTAACCAAGTAACCAAATAACCAAGTAACCAATTAACCAAGTAATCGAGTAACCGAGTAACCAAGTAACCAATTAACCAAGTAACCACGTAACCAAGTAATCAAGTAGCCAAGTAATCGAGTAACCAGGTAACCTGGTAACCAAGCAACCAAGTAACCAAGTAACAAGTAACCAAGTAACCAAGAAAATAATTATTTCACAAGTTTTCTGCATTGTAATTGATTTGGTGGTGTTTATGAATAATCTCTGAGTATTACGAATACATAGAGAATACATTTTTACGTTTAAATGCATACTCAGCTAAAATATCGTTTTTCGTGAGATGTATGACTAATCAACTGGACTATCGAAGTGTACAGCATATTTTAACTATAGTACAGCAACTGAATTTGGATTAGAACTGATCAATTTATTCCAATTGCTGCAAAGAGAATTCAAGTGGTGAAATGGCCATTCCGATAAGCGTCAATTGATAGATATTCCTAGTAGTTCTGTCCCTGGTACATTACTAAGGCTTTACCGCTGGGTGGCCAATGAAATACAGGAGTTCTCGGTAGTTAAACTTTTAGTGCTCCTTGACAAGCTCGTAAGACATAATACGGTTTGGAGGGTGAAAAGCGCCGGGATGGACTATAGCCGCAAATTTATTGAAAGCGTTTCGGGAATGTAAATGAGAATTCTATTATTCTAATGGTAAGGTACTGCGAATTGGAAAGGCTTAAAATTTTGGAAATATCATTATTGAAAATAATCTGGTATTATTGGCAGCGTCAAGTGGTCACAGAACTAATAATCTCAATGTTTACCAGTATTCAATTTGTCGACCCTTCGGGTGGAAGAGAGAAACGTTAAACTGAGATTTTCATGTGTGTGTGAACACATGTGTATATGTACACTTACACAGAAAAAGGTTGAACTGAGATTTGCGCATGTGTGTGTGTGTACATATGTGTATATGTACATATGCAAATCTCAGTTTAACGTTTTTCTCTTCCACCCGATAGATATGTGTATATGTACACACATGTAAATACATATAAATTTATTTATGTATTACAGAGTCAACACATAAGTAGGTACATGATACAATAATTACAAAGTGACTCTAAGTGAGGAGATCATCGGGTATATGCAAGTATACGTTTCTTCTCAAGATAGTGATTGAAATGGAAAATATATGTAAGTCTTAAGCGCAGCGTTTATTATATAATCCAGTCATTCTTGACGTTGGTTGGTTTGAAAAAACAAGTATCGATCCAAAAAGTTTCAGGACGTCCAGGAAATTTCGGCCTTATATTAATTATTAATAAAAGATGAATCATACATGTTGTAAACGATTTTAAACAGAGCAATTATATTTGATATAATATATGTCTTCTTTTGGCGAGTGAGACTTGTCTAAAGTAAGTCTTTCAACATTGTTACCTAGATACCTAGTTACCTAGATTTCATTTAAACAGAATATGAAAATTAACTTTATTTGATGAATTGTAAATTTTTTTTAAACAACCCATCCTAAGTGAGGAGATTTCATGATTCAGTCCAACAATTCATATTATTTTGGGTTATGTAAAAATCTGATGCAATATCGGCATTTTATCGGATTTTCTGTTTGATTTTTCTGCCAGTTTTGACGTTTACATTCTAACCGTGAAGCACTGCTTTATCGACAAAGCGGAACGCTACAAAATTCAAAACTTAAGGAATACATTTCCCTTACATATATATGGAAAGTTACCAAGAGGCCAACATTTTTTTTTTCAAAGCCCGTGAGTACAGAAACTTCTCTTTCGTCACTCGTTAGAATTTATGGGTGTTTGAGTACGACACTCACAAACTGATCGAAAATTAAAATATGTCCTTTCACATTCCAGGAGGTTGTTGAACAACGTCTTTTAGAATTAAGTACCTACTTTGTACGCGGTACCTTCTTAAATATTTTAATAAAAAAAGTCTTACCTGTATCCTACCGACACATTTCGTAATACTGAGCATTCGTTTTTGCAGCGGCAAACTACGTATTTTGAATCATCACTTTGGCGAATCAAAAAGCCCACGGTCACTGCACAAATAATCCCTAAACAAACAGTTAAAAACCCACTCCGCAGGTTTTTGCTGCTAGGCCCTGCAGGCGACTTTTGGTTCGGCTTCGCGCAGTTTGAGTTTGGTTACCATTTTATAAATCGGATAGGAATGATGATCCAGTGATAGCCAGTCACCAGGTCAAAGTAACCGCGACAAGCAATGGCGTCATATGTAATATATAGCCGCATGATATTATTATTCGGAACTGCCAGTTACAATAATAATCATACTATCGTCAATCTCTCCATATCCGGAGAACTACACAAAATTGCAAATCCTTGGTACTTACGCTTGACAGGGGATGCTAATCAAGCAAGCTGTTAACGTAAGTGACGCCATATTTTGGCATTGCTTTAATTCGGTTATATTACAAAAGTACATTTGTGTACAAACTCCACGCAGGGAAATGGTTTCGATAAGGCGCGGCTTCAGAGTTGTACTGGTAGTAGGATTCTTAAATTTCGACCGTACAGACGTTATCGCAATAATAACGTCAGATGTGTGATCTACACGTTTTGAAATAAAACCACTATTGCCAAGTAAGATAAAGATTTAAGATTTTTGGGGTGTTATGCCGTGTTGCGCTACCTCCTTCTTTAGCCAACGTTTCGGACAGCGTTGCAGTGTCCATCATGAGGGCAGATCCGGCAGATCCGGTAGATGTGTCACATGAAAAGATCCTTTGGCATTTTGAAGCCTGGGAATCAATTAAAAAATCTTCCAAAGAAAGAAAAATATTGGCAATAGTGTTTTCGTTATTTGTTTTTGGGGTGTTATGCCGTGTTGCGCTACCTCCTTCTTTAGCCACCGTTTCACACAGCGTTGCAGTGTCCATCATCAGGGCAGATCCGGCAGATCTGGCAGATCCGGCAGATCCGGCAGATCCGGCAGATCCGGCAGATCCGGCAGATCCGGTAGATGTGATCTACCTGGTGTTTTTATTGATTCCCAAGCTTCAAAAATGCCAATGGATCTTTTCCAGAAAGAATATCCATCTTTGAAATTTTTAATCAATTTCCCCAGAGGTAAGAAAAAATTAAGCCTGCTTTGGGCACTCAGAAACGTCCACACTTCTAGTATCTTCAGTACAAACAGTTACTATAGAGTGACTGGAAGCACTTTATTTCATGAATTTTCAATTTCTTAAACATTCTTGCAACAATGTCTTTCTGGTTATGAAATGTATGAATAATACTGCTGTATTTGTTTACCCATGAGACGGGCTGCCAATGCAGATATGGAAAACCGAATAAATGATGAGACAAACTTCTGGAAAAGCATTTTAGTGCAATACAGGCACTATGCACATTAAGATAATGTGTCTGATACATAAACATTTTTAGTTTTATTTCTCAAACTTTAAGGTTTTGCCTTTAAGAGGGTATAATGAGTGAAAACCTGAAATATGTCATTTTTAAATCAAATTTTAGACGTATTGACAATTCTATTGACTCTTTTCCACAAAAAATTATAAATTATATTCTCTTACATCGCGCCTAAAATGTTCAACTTACTGAGTATTGATATTAAGACATCGAAAACTGCTGATCTTTATGCCATTAATATACAGAACTGGTTATTTACTCAGGGAAGGAAATATTATAAAGAATGCCTTACATCTTAAAAACTGTTCTTATTTTTTCATATTTCTAGAGTAAAAAATCTTATCTCTAAATTAATTTTCAACCAAAACTTTATATTATGCTGATGCTTTTTTTCATATTTTTTGACATTGTTCGTCCATTTCATATGCTGCTTAGGAATACTTGCTTTTGTTTTTTGGGGTCAAAGACTATCATTGTTCATCTGTATAGATGATTTACATATTTATTCTTATTTTGTATTTCTATTATCCTTAAAATATTATTATTTTGTTAATTTTATTTTTATTTGTTATTCTATTTTATTTTTATTTATACAAGATTCACCTAGTTTAACTCCTTCCCTGTATGTGATCATGTACCTAATACTAGTATAATAGATATGCTATATGTTTGTACTTTCATCTACATATATATGGATGATTATTAATATTATATACTTAATATCTTATGAATCTCGACTACCATAATACGGGCATTTGCCTAGCTTGGTAGTCGAAATACCATGTAAAACAATCCCGTAATAAACAAAATGAATAAAGAAAATTAAAAAAAAAAAAAAAAAAATTATTTTTAAAGATTGTTCTTTTTATCTAGTAAACCCGTGTTTTAAATTTTGAAATTTTTTTTTATTTTTAGCATTATAAGGTTATATATACCAGGCGCTAATAAAAAACTGTCAAAAAAAGCGAAGCTAGCAGTCCACAATGGAGTCCTGGTACCTACCCTGATGTATGGCAGTGAGGCATGGAACTGGCAGAGGAAGGATGAAAGTAAACTGAATGCTGTTGAAATGAGATCCCTGAGACGTATGTGTGGTAAAACAATGTACGATCGTGTGAGAAATGTGGATATCCACAAAGAATGTAAGGCTGATGTAAGCATAATGAGTAAGATTAAGAAAGGGACCCTCAGATGGTTTGGGCATGTAGAGCGAATGAACGAAGGAAGTAGTGTAAGAAGAATATACGACGCGAATGTGAATGGTAGAAGAAGTCGGGGACGCCCGAGGAAGACATGGCACGATCAAGTGAATCAGATACTTGAGTCGGGTCATGTCAAAAGTCAGAATAATAGAAGAGAATGTATGAGACGATGTATGAATGTGAGTGAGGCAAAGAGTGTGTGCCAAGACCGAGTTGTTTGGCGGTCCGTCCTCTCTGCCTACCCCTGCGGGGAAACGGCGTGATGGTTAGTTAGTTAGTTAGTTAGTTAGGTCGTTGGTAGATTTGTTAAATTTTCAAACAAAAAATCTTATTTTACACGACATATTTCATACCATATAATCATACCTTATTGTAAATCAATACGTTGTCTAGTAAACGCATGTTTCAAAATTTTAATTTTAGTTCAAATAAAATCGTTAAAAACAATATCCGAATTATTTATGACGAAAATTTCTCTATTTGGTCGATCTATTTACGGTCTTACAAATTAACACATTTAAGATTTTTTTAAGGTTTTTATTTTGCTTAGACATTATTGAAAAATTATAAATTCTTATGGTTATGATAAAAAAATAATTACAAAAAGTACATAATTTTAGTAGTTTTATCATCACGCCTTTCAGCATTTTTGGATGGTATAAATTAAAGCAAATTTGGAATGAAATAAAATCGATATTGAGTTATCGTTTTAAAAAACTGGTACGGAGAATAATTAATCTTTCTCATTGGAACCGCCCTGTACGATTGTAAAAACATCTTTCGACAAAATGTGGATTTTCGGCCGCTGGCTGGTTAAACGCCCATAAGAGAAACAAAATTCATAAAATATGCAAACCTTTTTACGGCTTAAAAGATGAGATGTAATATCGAAGGAAAATCGTTTTCTGATAGGCGACTTGAAATTTAATAGAGTAAATTTTTAGTATATAAATTGAATTTGTAATTCATATTAAAATAGAAGTTTATCCCCCTTATTATATATGATGGTGGTTTTGACCGATGGTCCACGTGGAATTATTATTTAACATTTTGATTACGAGATAAAAAACTCGTAAATCTCAGTTTTCCAAAGTTGCGCAATTTTGAATATCAAAACACTCTATCAAAGTCTAAAGAAAGTTGAACATATTAGATGATTTATTATGAGGGCATGTTAAAACTACATATAATATTCTCAAAAATGTATTTTTAATGTGATTGTTTCTTACTTTACAAGCGTGATTTTGTAATGGCAAACTTATTTTTTTTAAAACTAAATATTTTAAAACTATCATAAATTATGTTAGTGTTTTGTAGCCACTAAGAGAATACTTCAAAGGCGATATGAAGTTTAATAATGTTATGAAGAAAACTTTAGATGTCAAATATGTACCTGGGGATCACTATAGAAAGAAATGTGAAATTTAAGAAAATTTGATAACTGTGTTAAAAAATTAGAAAAGTAACTTTCATATTTTTACGATTAGGAAATATAACAAAACTTTCAAATACTATGTAATACTTGTACAGTCAGTGATACAGTATAATAATGGTTGCATTAATAATAATCGCACAAGGAAGCATTTACAAGACTAAATTGTATCCGAAAGTAATAACACTAAAAATGTGTATGAAAGTTATTCTTAAAGAAGCAAGAAATTCTTCAAAAAGTGAACTTTTTGATAAACTTAAGGTTTTCAAAATTAAATATTGATATTTTATTTAAACATCTGAGAGTGCATATGTACCTAGACTCAACACCACAGCTGCACAACACCAGTTTGACGAGAGATTTTTCAATATTTAATGATTTTTGCGCATTTTCGAAGTCGCCTACGTCCATAACCGTACAAACAAAAAAAAAGTTATACCAAAATAATGATAGTTACATTTACGTTCTATTCCCAGAAATATAATTAAATATTAACAAAAAATATTTTTCATACTTTATTACTGTTTGAAAAATAGTTGTTTTTAACAAATCTCAATCGACCTGCAAATATTTTTCTTATGTTGTCGTATGCATAAAGGAAAAAAAATAAAAAAATATATTTTTAGGTAGAAAACATCTCAACGTATGCCGCTTCATTTTAATTTTTTTTTTAATTAAAGAGCCTTTTTAGCTAAATTACGATGTGATATTATTAAAAAAAACTACATAAATCAGTCAACTTTAGAATCGTTTTAATGTACCAAAAAACAGGTTAGTTAATAAAATAAAAATATCATCCAATAAAACAGTATTTTAAGAATCTCAATTAAAAAATAAATATATTAAAATCCATTGATTTATTTGGTTTGCATCAATTTTCGTATCATATATTAAGAGCAGATCTCAATTATTGTTTCAGTGCCCGGACAAGCCCGAAGACGGAAGGTTGTCTGTCACGCTACTTTAAATAATTTAAGTAAAAGTTGAATCACACAAAAGATCAGTCATTTACTAGACCTGAATACATTGTCGGAATTATCAAATGGCCCTTTTTACAATTTCTTCTTTAATTTACTATCTACTCAAATCACACGGGCGAGCTGTGTCGGCGCAGTTCAGGGATATTCAAAGTTAACATAATATTATATGTTTATCATAATTAAATAATGTTTTTGATAATTAAATAAATGTATTTGATAATTAAATAAATTTTTCCGACATTTAAATAAGAACAAATAATATGAAATGCGAAATATCTATTCGATGGCAAATAACTATTTTTGAAAAATCTTAATGAAATTATATAAAATTATTCACATAAAATTAATCACTAATTTCACACTTTATGACGAATAACTGGTTAAAATACGTCAAGTACACCTAATAATACCCTGAATATATAATATTGTATTATACTCGTAATATAGGTATGCACATTTTGTAGTAATTAAAAATTCTTGGTGCATAATTCCACAAGCAAATGCTTTTAATGGAGGAAAAGTAACACTGTAACATGTTCCATTTTTTAAGATAAATAAAATTATTAAAATCATAATCGTCTAGTCAACCGCTATTATCAATTTTGTTAAGTTTTCAAATAAAAAAATGACAACAAGAGGTTTTTTTCTTTGCGATGATATTAATAACAAAAATAATTATCGATTCATTAAAGTAACCTTAATTTACCTTTGAATTTGTGTTGAAAAAGTTATAATTTACATTAGAAAAATTATCATTTTTTTCACTTTCTGCAAAATTTTAAATAAAACTGCTTTTATACCCCTGATATCACCAAATGCTCGCTGAACAAAATTACATACGAATTTCATGGTAAAGTCGACGCCCTAGAGCTTGACGGGAGGAGGAAATAGGGGAATTAGATTACAAATAGCGTTGTGAAATTATGTACAACTTTAAAACAGAATACCGAAGTTAAAATATGGAAAAACTACACGGGCGACGTTACGACGAAATAGCAAACTAATTTCACCAAATTTGAAAATACTTAAAGGACTGCTAGGCTCTTCCTGATTTAATAACAAGCGACAAAAGCTATTATAAATTAAAATAAAATAAACGTTAATTTTTTACCGAAAACTATTAGATTAATTAATTTCACCGATGATTTTCAGATATGTATTCTCTTGAGGAATTGTTTGTGTTTATACTTATTCTCCAATATTTTGTAATATGTTAGATAGGTACCGTTACATATTTTTTTAACTGTACCTACCATTAAAAGTAATATGTTGTACCATTATTATTTATAAATTTATATCAGCAAAGAGACCCGAGGTTATTTCTCTACTAACTGGGTAATTAAAATGGTTAAATAATGTTACGTAACTTATAACTAATCTGTATTGTACGATCGAAACAGGACTTTCTACCGAAACCGAATCTTGATATTACTGCTATAAAACAAACAAAAATTATGAAAATTAACACATAAACTCACAACACAATCACGCCGGACCGGCCGGCAAACTCAGCTGATGATATATTTGTATATTTTTTTTTTTCATTGGAATATTGTTATTTTATCTGTATAAACATTGTAATTATAATAAAACAAATAATATTATATAAACATTGTAATTAAATAAATGTGGTTAGCTGGAAGAAATGGGGTCTACCCATAAGCTACACCTTTTGTAATTTTTATTTTACAATAAATATTTTTTGATTTGATTTGATTTGATGAACGGGTGACACGCTAGCCACGAACTCACCCGAAGTCAACCGAACGATGCGCGATAATTCACGAACGCAGAGTTTCGGCGCGGCCGAAGGTTCGGCAGATTTTTTGCGGAAACAAAAACTGGTTCCGAAACTAGATTTTTTCGCCGAAACTTGCCGAAACCGAAACCGAAACCGAACCTTCGGTCGGTCACTACTAATCTTTTTATTTACCATATAAGGATAAATTTAAAAAAAAAATCATTATTTACCTTGAATTGCGGTTTAAAAGGAATAAAGCCGATTTAGGAGGCGGGAATGGGTACCGCCGCCCCGGGAACCTTTATTGGATAACCAACACCTCTGCCATAGGTCACCCCAAGTGGTTCGCTACGTTTGGTGATTTAGCAGGGGTGCCCGGGTTCATGGGATGAGGTGTGTTTAAGTCTGATGACTAGGACACACTGAACCCCAGATTCCTACCCACCCCTTAAGCCCTTTTCCTTCCCAGAACCCTCCTCTCCTTCCTTTCCCTAAAAAACCCTCCACACAGCTTCCCCAAGGACGACATAGGCCCTCAGGGTGGTTGTTTTCCTCCGGGCCTCCTGTGCGGAGCTCATATTTAAAAAAAAGCCATTGAACATTCGTACCTACACAATAGGCTTTTTATACATAATTTCACATCCGAACATCAATCAGAGACATACGTTCATTTTCATATGCATTATTTGACCTACTTTCGTTACAAATAGCTCTAAGAATAGAGCTATTTAGAATATTAAAAAAAATATATATATAATACGGTCTACCAACAACAATTTGCCCGACACACAAGACATTTTACCATGGAACCTTAACTCAAGTACGAGAGAACATTATGTATGTTTTATCATAAATATTCTAACATTTTTGGGTGTTTTTCCTCATAGAACAAATGTTTATGAGGTATGGACGTCGCGCCGCTCGATACGAAAAATAGTCAGCAATTTTTCTTGCGTAAAAAATCCAATATCTATTCTATATTTTCCCCCATAAATCATAACCTCCCCTTTAATCATGTCCCATAAAGTTATATTTGAATTTAAGAGGAATCAATGAAGGCTTGGAAAACATTTTTGAAGGCTAGTAAAATGAATGCTGAATTTATAAAACCACCGTAATTATTTTGTTTTTATGTGTAATAAATTTCAGAGGCAATTCCCGTCGTGAGCAAGAAAACTTTATTTGATTAATTTGTGTTATTAAACAATTTACTCATTAAAAATAATAAACTGTATATTAGCGGCTCGTTCCAGAGTAGTAGATGCTACCAGTATCGCTCTTGTGTAAGACCATCATATAATATAAACGTTGCTTGTTATGGCTTTTAGCTGTGTTAGGTGACCAGATCTGAAGAGCCAGGTACCTCCCCAACTTCCTCTTCCCTATCTCCTTTCCCTTCGCAAATACTTTCAGCCTCACAACATACCCCAATTGGGAATGCCATGGTCTCACCGGCTTCAGACGGTTGGGAGCAGTTGGGACACTTGTGCGGTTTTATATATATTTTTTACATTAGCCTTTCTCAGGAGGCCCATGGTAAATAATTCCTCTCGAGGCCTATGTCATCTTTGGAGATGTTCTGTGGGGGGTGTTTTAAGGAAAGGGAGGAAAGGAAGTTCTGGGAAGGAAAAAGGTATGAGGGGGGGGGGGATCGGAATTAGGGGGTTGATGCTTCTAGGAGCGTGGAACGTATGAATCCATCGCTCCCACTGCGATGTTTCGAGAGAGTCCTAGTTTCAGATCAAAAGGTTTCCCTCAACCAGTCTCTCCCGAATTGGCCTGCCACGCAGCTGGCGGGCAAAAGCATACACCGCCAAGACCCGGACAAACCTCATGAACCCGGGCCCCAATGCTAACTCACCAATCGTAGCGAACCACTTGGGGGGACCTACGTACGCTTGGGGTGGCAGAGGTATTGGTTATCAGATAAATGACACACACACGCCTCCCAAGAAATAAATATATATATTTTTAAATTTATTAATTTAAAATAAAACAATAACTTTGCAAACACCACTATTAATTTTTGTACTTTATGCCAACCGGGTTTCGCTGCTAACTATTATACTGTCTTGAAGAAGCCACAGTTGTAGCGAAACCCGGTCGGCATAAAGTATAAAAATAAAAGTGGTGTATACAATGTTATTGTTTTATTTTGAATTATAATGTAACATCACAGAGTATTTGCTTCATATGAACAAATATAAATTTATTGCCTAAAGTACATTATAATTAGAAAACATTTGTACTAGCATTCCGCTAAGGGTTGGTACTTCACCGGGTTGGTGTAAACACGTCACTCTTAGCAGGGAAACGTCAGCGCGAGGAGCTCGCTCGCCTCTAGCGTCTATCGTCACGTAGTCGAGACTTGTCACACGTCACTTCTGCTTAAATATTGACACTAGCCGAACGTTCCACTAGGATACTATACCGCTGTGGATTGGGAAACCTTATATACGGCTTATATTATGTATGTGGATTGAAACATAAAAAAATACCTCCTATGCACATACACGTATGTACAAATACAAAAACAATACCTCCTCGCATGTATCCACTATTTATTTGTTTTGATTTTTCATACCCAGCTGGATTTTACTTTTTTTTTAAACAAAGAATTTCTAAATGACAAAAATAAAAAACAAATCGCAGATAAGGAATTAAAACTTTAATTTTATATTACGCTAGATTATGAAACATTACCGCAAATACCATTAAAGTGATATGCCAATAGAAGTGTTTTGCTGGTTTGTCCGAAGTAAGTCAAAAACACGTAAATCTCACTTTTATCGTTTAATCAAAATTTTGTTCAATTATATGTATTTGTTGTTCTGCTCGCCGAAATAAATTCTACTAAAACCTGTTTAAATTTAGTGATTGATGCGTTTAATATGACAATAAAATCATTTTAATCTCCCTTGACTCGACTCCTTGGACCCATCGCCTTGCAACGCAGTAGGAGGGTTGAAATCACACGTCCGTCTCACTACTGGACACCCCGAAATTTTTCTTTCTCAGGACTTCCTCTCTTTCCTCTCCATAAGACCCTCCACACAGCATATCCAAAATATGATTGAAGCCATGAGAGCTTATTTTTTCATTAATAATTTTTTTTTTGCATTATTTTATTTGGGAGGCGGGAATGTGTACCGCCTCCCCGGGAACCTTTATTGGATAACCAACACCTCTGCCATAGGTCACCCTGATGTTCATGGGGTGAGGTTTGTCTCGGTCTTGGAGGCGGATGATCAGAACACACTGAACCCCAGATTCCTACCCACTCCTTAACCCTTTTCCTTCCCAGAACTCTCCTATCCTTCCTTTCCTAAAAAAAACCCTCCACACAGCATCCCCAAAGATAACATAGGCCCTGAGGGAAATTATTTTCCTCAGGGCCTCCTGTATGGAGTTCGTCTAAAAAAAAAAATTCCACACGGCCTTACAAAAATCAATAACGTTGCTTCGATCCGTGTTTCTCAACCTTTTTCATGCCATACCCCATTTAAACGATTTAAAAATATTTCAGCAGCAACTGTAAAATATTTTAAAAGTGAAACTTGTATGTTAAGTATTGAAACAGCTTTGGGACATCTCCATACATCCAAAGGTCCAGTTCTATGTATTTTCATCTCCCATTGTCCTTCTCCTTTCCTCACAAAGTCTTATTTGGGAAACCGAATAGAAGAAGATGATAAAAACCCATCTTTGCCGGTTACAACATGTTACATACATGTGATTAGAATACCTACATGTCAGTTGAAATATTGTCTCGATCGTGACCACAAAAAATATTTTAAACTTTCGTAAAATCGCTCTCACATACGATATTTTTAATAAATTTATGAGATATTTTTTGTGTTAAACATCGGGTGTAACTGTACCAAGTGAGTAGTGGATAAAATACCAAATCATCAAATATTTAAAGGCAGGGCTTTCTCCCGTCTCTCTTTTTCCCAGTGATAAAAAACTCGAATGTTATTTTGTTTTGTTAAAACAAAATGACATTCGAATGGACTATAAATAGTCCACTTAATTTCTCAAGGTAAATTTTCCAAATTAAACAGGGTATGTGTGCAAGGTGGAGGTTACAACGAGATTAATTAATTTCGAATAATAATGTTCACATACACACGAACTTCAACTACAAGACGCTTTTTGGCATTTGCGTTAGTCTTGTCATCTTTTTATCTTGGAAAGTGAGGGTTGCAATGTAAATAAAAAACTTCGACGAAAAAATGTTGCAAACATTAATAACCATTGATTAGCGCATTACCGGTCCGTTTGATAGATTATCCCATCTCAACAGACGGATTGCAATCTTTAGAGCACAGGCGTCGGGTGGGAATGCTATCCTTGTTCTACCGGCATTACAATGGAAGATGCTCCGAGGAACTAGCGACATTGATTCCTTCGGCACCGGTGCACAGTCGGGAATTACGCCAAACGCGTGCCATGTATACATGGTTGACATTTGTCACATGATAACGGGTCGCTTCTTCGACAAGCTCTTGTGTTCAACAGCTCGGCTGTGGAGCGATTTGCCGGCCTCCGTGTCTCCTTCTTCCTACAGCATGGGTCTCTTCAAGACCAATGTTCATTCCTTCGTCTCCTCAAAAAGACCCCCCTCACAGCATCTCAGATGACATAGGCCCTGAGGGAAATTATTTTCCTCTGGGCCTCCTGTGTGGAGTTAATGTAAAAAAAAAACCCAAACATTCAAATTGCCACACGGTGGAGCGTGCTTCCAACGATGAGGAGTACTGGCATCTTCAAAGAGACAATAGTTTCATAAGAATAAGGTCGCTAATATCGATCTAATGAAATTTGGAAATAAATTGAGAAGCCTTGGTTTTAGGCCTGTGAAAGGCTCTCGAATAAGAATCTTAGTAGATTAGTTTTAAGATTTTCACGGCCAAAAGCATTTTCGTTATTTGTTTTTGGGGTGTTATGCCGAGTTGCGCTACCTCCTTCTTTAGCCAACGTTTCGGACATCGTTGCAGTGTCCATCCAGTGTCCGAAACGTTGGCTAAAGAAGGCGGTAGCGCGACACGGCATAACACCCCAAAAACAAATAACGAAAAAAGAAACTTAGTAAATCAATCATGACAAATTGCGACACGGATCAAACAAATCACTCTGAGAGTTGTGGATCAATCTAAAATAATCGAATTCAACAAAATGTCATTTGGTTTAAGGTTGATTTAGCAGGAGAGGCCATGTATTCAGGATCTGCGTGTGTATAAATGAATGTACATTGTAACCGTCTAGCCTAGATTGAGCAAAATCTAAACCAAAGCCATTCGGAATAAATGAATCGCTTAGCGTTTGTATTGTATTGTATTCCGGGCAGTTTGAAAAGAATGATGATTTTTTTCTTGATTTACGGCATTATTTATTTAGTTAATAGAATAAAAAAAAAACCTTTTATTTCTTGTAAATAGGAATGTAACCGAGTTATAAACAGTATAATTAATGTTATTTACAATCTTGTTGAAAAATGTAATAAAGGTTTCTTAAATTATTCATAATGTATGTATTCGTCAATTCGTCTTCTGTCAATTCTTCTAGCTTATCAATGTAATCGCCACGTTATAAAGGACTGCCAAAGCTGGCTTTGGATGTGTTGATAGTTCAAGTGTTGAGCTCATCGACCAACATTTTCACACGGCATGTGGATCTTAAATATGACGCCGGAACCAAAAAAAAAAGATTTACAAAAGTAATTATAAAAAAAGAAAGTCAGTCAAAAAGTCACAAGAAGCTTTGCTTTCTACTCATTTTTAGGACTACATGGAGCAAATTCGTTTCCAGCAATTTTGCATCAACAGAATGGCTAACTTTTTGACATCATTTTTCAAACACTGAATTGAGATAGTTAAAGACATTTTTCATAGGACCAGCGACTTAACAATTGACAATTTAATTAGCTACATGCATCTTAAAACAGACGCAAATACATTTCGTGCCATCGTTTTAAAAAAAAACTTACAAAAATTTACGAAGTGTTAAATTTTTCCAAACCGTTGTTATACACTGATGTATTGTTCGTGGCATGTGAATGTTTTATGTTACAACAGTAGTTTTGACACAAACTTCACTCTTAACAATGGCTTTGTTTTGGCGCGACGACAAAGCTGTACATGAAGTTGGGTTGTTAAGTTTCAACTTCAAACTTGTGACGCGTTCCTTTCGGTTTCCGATTGCTGGAGCAAATGAACATCTCCATGGCCAAACTACATCACGCGATTTGGTGTTAACTTTGTGCTCTGTATTATTTTGTTCATTCTAGTGCTAATATTTAGAGGCAACGGAATTCGATATTGAGTTACGTTAAGAAATTGCTCGTAGGTGGGCCCCATTTGTCTTTCAAAGTTGTATGACACGCCAAATCTGGAAGTTGATATATCTATGACTGAGTTGCATCTAGGGCTTAATCAAAATCTTGTTATTTCTCTTACACCGTGGAGGGTCAGTTTATTTTGAGGACATTCAGAATTCGGGCTTATCATAGTCTCACTGGTTTCGGGCAGTTAGGACTCTAGCGTAGAATTTACATGAAAAAACTCTAATTTGCGTAACTGTAAAAACTACAACCATGCAAAAGATAGTAATGTAAGTTATTTCAAAATTTAAGAACTATAATTTTTCGTGTCAAGATTTGTTCCCACAAGTTCCCGGTAATGTAACTTTTATTTTTCGAGAGAATTGTTACAGTTTTACTGGATGTTTGCAAAGAGTCTTATCACCGAGGTAACTGATTTATTTAACGGCTGTGATTAAGTGGTGGGAAATTCGCGTGTGAGAAATAACTTTGTGAGATAAAAAGGTGATTTGTTGAGGTTCAGGTTCTAGAGTTGCCGTACCCAAGAATTACCGTTTTGTTCGTTTTACTGCAACTGTGATAAAATATTTTTCAATTTCACTTTCGAAATACACCGTGAAGGACCATGTAATTTAAAAAACATAAATTTTACTAATATTTTTCCCGTGCCTTCTGATTACAAAAAAATATTATTTTATAAAATAGTTTTCAAACCTAAAAAAGCTTTACATTTGGTTGAGAATCGAGCATGATACTTTAAAAATTTTACCGAATAGGTATAAAATTCTACAAAAGCTTTCATTTCCATTGCTTTGAAAAAATATAAAAACCTTAACTTGAAGGTACTCTTGCAGAGTAAAGAATATCCCCTGGAGTCCATTTGACACATTCATACGCTAGAAGAATTTTTTATCGCCCGTAAATAAAATCTTCAGTGAAACAACATACATTTTTTTTACAATTTTGGGGGAAATGAAAAAACATTTATTTTTGGTAAAAAAAGTAGCTCAGGACAAGAATTCGCTTTGTTGAAGTGACAGGTTCCCACCTTGGAACGAGGAACAAACTGGCGATGACGATAAAAATGACTACAAGGTCAAAACCTATCCGTTTTGATATGATTTATTTTTATATGTTTATTTTTTAATTTTTTTTTAATTTTTTGTTTTTATTTATTTATATTTATACATATATTTTTTAATTTTTAATTATTTATTTATTTATTAATTAATTAATTAATTAATTAATTATTTTATTTTATTTTTTTAATTTTAATTTTTTTTAATTTTTAATTTATTTATTTATTTATTTATTTAAGGAACATAAACAGTCGTAATAACATAATATACATAAGAGGATAACAAAAAACAGTCCAATTATTAATGTTCACAGATAGGTACTTAGAAACCTAAAAGTAACTGAATGTAAACTAGAATATTTAAGAAAAAAAAAACAGGACAAAGCAGCAATTAAAAAAATAATATATGTATATATATAATACAGGTGTAGATTCAACAAGTGATAAACCTAAATATAAAAACACAACACATTTAAAAACACAACACATTTATGAAAATTGAAAGCGCGAGTCTTCAAACCGTTATGTGAAACAATGAAATTTATGAAAAAAAATCAGAGTGTGTATTGTGTGTAATTCACACGCGGTAGAAGTGAAGCCTTGAGAAAACTTATGGAGATAAGAATGGGGAGGCTACGAAGCACCGCTCAAAGAGGAGACTGTTTATACTATCCCATTCTCTCGCAGGCTAAATCTTATAGACGTTTGTGTTTGTCTCTTTTTACAGTCGCTATTTTTCGTTTCATCGAGTTTCAAATCACAACGGTGATAAAGAAGTTTTCACTTCAAAATTCCCGCTGGCTAAGTCTTCCATCACGACACAAGCAACATTTTCCGCTTACTGTAGTGGTAGTAGTTGGGTTATTCGTAACACGGGAATGTTTGTCTTTCTTTAAAAAAACGACGATTGGCAAATGTCATTAATTCTGAAAATGTTACAATTTACCGCTATTTATTTCATTATAATGTCCGCATAGATTGAATAAGAAACGTTTTTCTTTCGGCCGGTCAGTGGTAGAGTTAGCAATGCCAGATAGTGAGTTCGTTAATTTGTCGGCTGGCTACGTGCTCTATCAAGACACAGCTTTGCTGCATAATGTAATTTTAGTAAAATTATTTAAAATATGGCCAATTTATTCGTAACCAGAAAATGATTTAATTTCTTAAAAAAATTAAAGAAACATTTATGAACACCATGAAAAATTGCGTCTAAAGATAGACGAAATGGTTGTTCACGCAATATCAATATGTATTTTTCTCTTTATTTCTCTTTGTACGCATTATGATTTCCAAGTATACCATTAACCCAAAACCTATTCCCGAAAAATGCTCCAACGCGTCGAAAACGATAGTTCTGGTGAAATTATTTTTTAGTACGTATCGGAATCTACTTGACACCGGCTTATTTTCCGGCATCTGCGTATAATGGGACAAAAGATTACGATCAGCCCACATCCATCCTTACTTTCGACTGTGGATTTACATGAAAAAAATATAAAAGGGTAATTGTTGGGTTTATACAAAATAAGACGTCAAAGAAAAAGGAGTCACAAAATTAGATCGAGCGAAAAGCTCGACGAACCGAAATGTAACCGAATACGACTTCCGCATAAGATATCGGCAGCGATTCCAGATGGAAGACATCAGTTGGTTATCCTGGCTAACCATTTCAGAGTGGAGAAAAAATAGCAATCCAATTTAAACATTGCTTGATATGACTTAGCCGTGTCAAGTGACCACATCTGAATTAATAGCCAGGTGCTTCTGTACCTTTCTCTTCTCGTCTCATTCCTCTCACTACTACTTTTAACCCCCGATGATCCCAAATTAGGGACGTCATGACATTTTACAGACTCCTGTGTGGTAATTGCATAAAAAATGTTGATAGGCAGCGTCAAAACGAAACGTCGTTCACTCGGATCGGATAATTAGTCTCCGATATATATCCCATACTGGAAAGTCGAAAACCGTGAGTTCACAGTGCTTGTTCGTCCGGCATGTCAGAGCAGTACTGGGACAAACTTCAATCCTTTCATTTTAAATCGAAACTAATCTAGCGGCACGGCGCTTGTATATTTTTGCGGAGTTATTGAAGTTTGAAATTACTTCAACCGAAAATGTCACTCATTTGTACGCGATTTCCTTCTCACATTCGGCATTGATTAATTACACGATACTAGGATTGCAATGTATGAAATAAGTAGCGCTGGATGCACGTCTTCATGAATCAACAGTTTTCCATCTTGTATCGAGCAACAAAACGTAATGATGAGAAAAATTACAAAAGATCTATAACCTTTTGTTTGATATTATACCTTTTAATAGAAATTGAAAGCGTGAGTCATTGAACTGACAAGTAATATAACGATGTGATTAGAGTTTGCAAATCCCGCACCGTTTTCGAATTTCAGACTCAAATATAAAGCATTGTTTTCAGTCTTTGACGAATTCGCCAATTTTATATTCGAGTGATCTGTCGATGGGTGAACTGTTTTTAAGTGTCTCAGAGAAATGCTCTCGACTGATGGGAAAACTACGACAATTCAATATACTAACTTTATTTTTTTATTTTAAATTCATTCGAGAAAAAAAAAATAAATGTCTTGAGATTTCTGTTTAGACTGATGCAATGATGGGATCAAGTCTCCCTTATGAAATCTTTTCTTTTGTTTTGTATACACGTAGCTTTAACGCATTAGTCCCACACGGGAGGCCCTGACGGAAACAATTTCCCTCAGGGGCTATGTCATCTTTGGGGATGCTGTATGGAGGGTCTTTTTAAGAAAATAAAGTTCTGGGAAGGAAAAAGGTACGAGGTGGTATAGAGGAATCTGGGGGTCAATGTGTCCATCCCTCTCACTATAAGACAATGAGTCGAGAGAGTCCGGCCGGAGGGGTAAAGAGGGATCCTTCATCCTGATCCGACCCGCCACGCAGTAGGTGGGAAAACGCAAGTACCGTCAAGACCTAGACAAAACTCTCTCTATGAACCCAGGCATCCCTGCTAAGTCACCAAACGTAGCAAACCACTTAGAGTGATCTTGGCACGGATGTTGGTTATCCAATAAATGGTTCTCAGGTTCTCTTTCAGCGTTTTTCATTAGAACAGATATTTTTGAAATGAAAACTTCTTTATCACCGTTGTGAGTTGAAACTCGATGAAACGAATAAGGGACACTTTAAAGAAACAAAAACAGGCATCAATAGGATTGAATCGGCAAGATAATGAGATAGCCTCCCCATTCTTGTCTACTCTAGTTTTCTGAAGGTTTCAATTCTACCGAGTGTGAGTTGTACATTCTGATTTTTTTTTGCTAGAATTCAAATCCTTGAGAAGTCGGGTAGTAAAGCTGTACTTAAATAAATCCTTTCAGAGTTTACAACGAGAAAACTTAATCGAAATATTCTTTAAAATAAATATCTGAAATATATTTAATTCATAATTCTTTGCATATTCTTCTGCAAATAATTTGACCCTTTATAATTGAAATGTTGGATAACTTTAATAGTGCCGTTAAGTAATTAAAGGGACCTAGGAATATGTAAGTGTATAAAATATATCTAATGGGAATATAATGTTATATGTGTATTTTATTTATTTATTAACCGAAGTGTCAGGCGTTGCCCGGGGTTTGCATATAGTTTTCGAAATTAGATGAAGGCAGTAATTTACCTCTTGTTTTGAATTTTGTGAGAAAGGGATGGGGGTGATTTTTTGAAACGTCATAAGAACAGTGACCACCCATCTGTTTTGAATTTAAAGTGTGCAAAATTTCATCATACTCGGAATAAAAATGTAGATTTGCTTTAAAAAATCCTACCAACCACTCTTCGTTATATATGTTCAGATTTTAATACCCATGAGAGTCCCAACTGTGAGACTTTAGAATTTCCGATTTCGGGGAAGGAATTGAGGAGGGGAATGGAATAAGGAATAGAAAAGTAGGGTGGTACATGGATATTCAGATCTGGTCACCAAGCACGGCTAAAGCAATTTCATGCAATGTTTTAAGTCTTTATGGTGGTCTTTCACCAGGGCGATACTGAAAACATCTACCACTCTGATTTTGAACACGATTTTGAACCCTCCGGATTCATGGCCAAGGATCGTAACATCTGAACCACGAAGGCCGCATGAAGAAAGACCTAAGTGAGAATAGTTCTTGATTAACTCTACACAGGAGGCCCTGAAGAAAATAAAAATTCTCTCAAGGCCTATGTCATCTTTAGGGAACCTGTGTGGAGGGTATTTTTTATTATTGAAAAGAAGGAGAGGAAAAGTTCTGGGAAAAAATAAGGTATGATGGGTGTGTAGGAATCTGGGGTTCAACATGTCCTGGAATGACGGACGTATGAATCCAGCCCACTGCAGTGCAAGGCGATGGATCGAGAGATTCCGGCTGGAGATGTCAAAAGGTTTCCCTCAATCAGTCTCCCCCTATCTGTCCCATCACGCAGCAGGTGAGCAAACACATCCGTCGCCAAGATATAGACATATCTCACCCCATGAACCAGGACACCCCTGCTACGTAACCAAATGTAGCGAACCACTTGGGGTGACCTACGGAAGAGGTGTTGGTTATCCAATAAATGGTTCCCGGGTCGGCGGAACCCATACCCGCCTCCCAAATTATAAGACATGTTTGGTGATCAAATCTGAGTCGCCATGCACTTTCCAACCTTCTTTTGTCGGATATCCTTCTTTTCCCCACTCTAGCCTCACAAAATACCCCAATTAGGATTGATATGGCCCCGAACAGATGGAAGTACTAATGCAGTACTTGCTCACATAAAAAATGTATTTTATCCAAATGAAAACAAAAATAAACCAATATGCGAGAAGCCCCCTTAAATATCGTTTCATCATTATTTTTCAAAGAGAAATCAATTGTTTACATTCGGCAAATTTAGGCGAGGATTTCCCGGGGCGACAAGCTTTCAAAGCTTCGTGTCATCTGCTCCAAGGGAACTTTCATAATGTCGTTTTCATGTCGCGCTCTAGCCCACCGAGCAGATAATTAATCTTTATTTAAAGCCTTCTCGCAAACTTTCTTCTCGCGAATATTAACAAATTAATATTTCATTACAAATTTAAAGGGATTTATTTTGCCAACGGTTAGCGTTATTCATTTTTAGTGAAGAAAACACAGTAACTTTCAAATTCAGAGGCAATGAATTGGGAAAACTACAAGAAACGCAAAAATGTTTTTTAAGGTTTTAAAAGTTACGATATAATTCATTTTTTATATCTTATATTAACACCATAAAAATATACACAGGAAAATATTTTCCCTCAGGGCCTATGTCATCTTTGTGGATGCTGTGTGGAAGGTCTTTTAGGGGAGAGGAAGAAGTGAACATGGGTTTTAAAGAGATCAAGGTTGAAGGGGGGAGGAAACACAATAGTCGGAAATGACCGTTCTCATGTGATAAATGTCAACCGTCTGCATATGTTGGAAAATTCAATGGAAAAATTAACATCAAACCATGAACATATAATGGTAAATGCACACAGATGGAAGTACATAACATAAATAATAAGACTGCTACCCGGCTCAGAACAGATATTGTCTAGTGACTCGGGTAGCGCATATGATCGGTAAATATCTATTGATGTTAATAAACGCCCGGGTTACCGGCAATAAAAAAAATTAATAATGATAAATTAACTACCGCAAGAGTTAAAAAAATAAATTTCATAAAATGAATGCACTAACTAAGCTGTTATAAAAACACAAACATGAATAATTTCACCACAAAAGCCTGATTTTGCAAATAAACAAATATCCCACATAAATTTACTGCACGAAAAAACTTTTTTTTAATTCAAAATACCAATTTTTTCAAACAAATTCTAACATGAAAACGCATTCAGCATTATTTCACCAAATTACATTTTACTTTATTAAATTAAATATTATTTATACTTTTGAATGTAGCTATAACATTGTGGGTATCCATTATAGATAAATGAAACAATGTTACTTTGTTTGAACCACTTGTATATTTGTTTAAAGCAGACCGGTTTCGTAACGACCGTTCCTTGTTCAGGTCAACCGTATACCGTTTTATACAGTTTCAAAATAGTGGATGGCAACAATGTATTATTACTAAGGATTATGGTAGGGGTGGAGCCGTTGCTAGGGATTAATCAAGAGTGGGTGGGTAGGGGAACGTATCCATGGTTGGGCTATAAGATAATATTTTTGTTTGTTGATAATAGATCCATTATTTTAAGGGATTTTTTTTATTTCCAAGGCTTCTAAGTTATCTAAGCGTTTTCCTTTATGATTAATATGAAGAATATTTATCCCCGTATTTTTTTCAAAACTATGGTTATTTTCAATCATATGGTTAGCGAACTCAGAAAAATTATTATTTATTATTATTATTAAGACACCTTAAATATACCTTTCCAATATAAAATGAGGGACAGTAATTACATTTGAGTTTATAAATTGACTAATTCCGGAAATAACCTTTACAGTTTTTATTTATCAGTTGTTCTGTTTCATGTTTCGTTTAGATTTAATAATATTATCTTCTTCTTCAATGATATATTACATAGATGGGTATGACTTCCAAAAGTTAAAAAAGTATTATTCCAATTTTTTTTTGTCTAAACATAACGAAGGAATTGCTGCATTAGTAAATTAGATATTTAACCTCAACAATTCTTTGTATATTGATATCATTTCGGTTCCGTTAAAATCTAGCTTGCTCTTAAATAAATTTGATTATATATGTAACTATTAACACTAGTTTGATAGTCACTAAAACTCCAAAATCCGTGCAACATATTGTAATAAATAAACAAAAAAAGAGAAAGAAGTCGGACTTCGAAGATTTCCAATCTTACAAAGACGAATTATTGTTCAACCAGAACTGTTTTACAGTCGAGCGAAACCGGGTTATAACTGTACATTATAAAAATAATTTTGGCTAAAAAAGGCTACCATTTGTCAAAATATCAAAAGTGTTGCTCGTGTGATACAAATTTTAATAAGGCCCGACCTACACACCTTTTTGTCACAATCCAACATGTAGTTTAAACCACCCTTCCCTTGGCAATTGGCTTGAATTACCACCCCTAGAGGTCATAACATACCCGTATTATTGACAGCCCAGTCCCTCGGGAGTCGTGAATTTTGATACCAAATATTATGCCTTTTCCAGGGGATGTTTTAGCGCAACCTTTCGCCGGCAATAAGTTTGATACCAATTTAAACTTTTGCCACGAAACATTATAATATAAAGTTTTTTTGGTACAAAGATTGTCTTGCTTCAAAGAAAGTCATTGAAAGTCTGAGAAATATCACGTTTAACTTGATTTATAAATAGGTACCAGTTTATTGGATTCCGAAGACAGTACTTGCTAAATTGGTTAGTAGGAAAACTAAAAAGGAGATCGAGCAGTTTAAGTTGACACATCACAAACTTAGGTTTGTGTGTATTGGTGTATATGTTTTTTTTACATTAACTCCACACAGGAGGCCTTGAGGAAAATAATTTCCCTCAGGGCCTATGCCATCTGGGATGCTGTCTGGAGGGTCTTTTTGAGGAGAGGAAGGAATGAACATTGGTCTTGAAGAGACGTATGTTGTAGGAAGGAGGAAACACAGAGGCCGGCAAATCATTCCACAGCTGAGCTGTTGAACATAAGAACGAGTCGAAGAAACGACCCGTTCTCATGTGACAAATGTCAACCGTGTAAAAATGTTGGGCACGCGTTTGGCGTGTTTCCCGACTATGCACCGGTGCCGAAGGGATCAATGATGCTAGTTCCTCGGAGCATCTTCCATTGTAATACCGGTAGAACAAGGATAGCATTCCCACCCAACGCCTGTGCTCTAAAGATTGCAATCCGTCTGTTAAGATGGGAGAATCTATCAAACGGACCGCCCGTTTCTGCGCAGAGTCGAGGGTATTTTTCAGGTATTTTGGAGCTCCAGACCAGAGATGGCTGCCAAATTCAACCGTGGGGCGCACTTGCGATTTGTACAGGGTTAGCAGTTGTGCACTATTAAAGAATCTGCGGGCCCTATACAGTACACCCAGTTTCTGGTAGGCTAACTTTACTCTGGCTTCGATGGAGCCCCCATACTTAAGCTGGTCACTTTGGGTTACACCAAGCATATCATATGTATTCACTTCTTACAGTGATGTCATGATATGATATACGATACGATTGTACCACCCCAGCCAGGAGTACTCCTGTCCCGGTGAGATCGGTACACCAGGGGGCACTGATTTGTTAGGACTAGGAACACGTGCTCTGAGGATGGGAAGGAGGTTGGAGTTTAATCGACCTGTATACATGGCAACCTAATAAGCCAATATTGGAATTTAGGATGGGCAGGAATAAAGGAATGGATTGTGCGTTATAAATTTTTCCCCCTCTTTATGTCTTCCTTCTTCTTGCTTCTTCTTGACTCTTCTTGCATCTTCTTGACTGTTTTAGCTCTGCTTGGCCTTCTTGACCTTCCTTGCCTCTTCTTGTCTCTTCTTGTTTCTTCTCGTCTCTTCTTGTCTCCTCTATCCTCTGCTTGTATTGTCTCTGATTTTCTCTTGAATTTTCTGATCTCTTCTTACTGCTTCTTGTGTTTTTATCTCTTCTTACCTCTTCTTGTCTCTTCTCGTCTCTACGGCTCTGCTTCCTACTTGTCTCTTAACGTCTAAAATTGGCTTCTTCTTGGTTTGTCTTAACTCACCTTTATTTTTACTGCATCTTCTTTCAAATTCTCACTACTGTATTATTGGCTAGTCCTGCTTTATCCTACATTTTCTGGTATATTAGTATTTCTTCTTCTTTCTTCTAGTCTGTTCTTGTCTCTTTTGCACCTTTTTATCTATTCTCGCTCCTTCTTAGCTATTCTTAGTATTTCTTGCAACTTCTTTCGGAGTTTAATCCGCATGTCAACCTATTAGGAATAAAAATTTTGATTGGGGTTTGTTTTCTGAATCATATCATTTTCTTGCTTCTTCTGATCTTTTCTTGCCTATTCTTGTTTCGTTTTACCTCTTCTAAGCTCTTTTTCGTGAATTTCCGTCTACCCTAGTATCTGCTATCATGTTCTTGCTACTAATAGCCCATTCTTGGTTCTTCTGCCTTCAAGTTGTTTCTTTTCACTTCTTCTTGACTTTTCTTGGCTCTCCTAATCTTTGCTTGCATTTTATTAAGTCTTCTTGCATCATATTGACTTTTCCTTATGGTGGCATTCCTTGCCTATTGTTGCTTCTTCTAGCATCTTCCTTAATTTTCTCGGTTCTTCTTACTCTCCTTGTCTATTTTTGCTGTGTCTAGGCTCTTCTTGACTTTTCTTGGCTCTTCTTTTTTCTTCTTGCATCTTGTGTCATCATCCAACTTATTGTTATTAATGAGAAAGGATCATCAAAAGGGTGATAAGTGATCATCAAATTAAAAAATTGCAAAGATTTACAGTGCGTTCTTGTCATAATTAATTTTTTTTTGATATTTTGGAACTATCTTATGAACTATAAAAAATATAGAATAACAAGTTTGAAACCTGCTGCATGAAAACGATGCATCTCTGAGAGTAGATACTATTGTTGGGATAGAAATTCAATTAAAACAAATGAAAGTGCGTTGTTTTCATGTTCAGTAGTTGTACACGTATCTTCCGAACGATCAGTAACTGAGTTGGCATCGCGTTTGGATGCCATCCAGGCGTCGCGTGTTCAGTTCCTCGGCTGATTATGTCCTCCATCACAACACAAGTAATATGTTTCGCTTACTGTGGTGGTGGGAGTTTTCAAATATTGTCAGGTTATTCGTAAACCGGGAAATATTGTCTTTCTTTAAAAAAAAATAACAATGTCGTGTCAATCACCTTTACTTAATATATTCGTTTGTACCGAACAATTGTTATTCCTAAGGAAAGACTTTCTTTAGATCTCGAATTTTACCGAGATAGGCGAATTTACAGATGTGACTTTCACATTAAGATGAACATTATTTGTCTAAAGTACATACGGAATAATTAAAGACTTCTTGTTTTCTGTTATGTTTTTAAATTTTTATCATTTAAATTACTGTACGACAGATTGATAACCCATTTACAGAACGTAATTTGCAATTTCAACTTTTTTAACATTTGAGAAAACAGGTACACAAAAAATGTCTAAGACTAATTAAATATAATTTACTGTTGTAAAAACTCGCATCATCCGGGTTTTGGGCTTTCGCAACATGGACCTACTTCGGCGACGTAATTTTTAATTTTATTTTTATTTTTTTAATTATTTATTATTATTTTTTTTTATTTATTTATATGTTTATATATTTTTTTTACTGTTGTGCCATTTGAACACCATTCATCTTGTCATGATGTGCCATGCTAGAACGTCTGATATATCGTGTGGTATCTTGAACTACTCGTGTGGTATTTTTCAAGCACGTAATGGGCTTTCAAAGTTATGCACAATATCCAAACTAAGTATTATAGTTTAAGGAAAGACATTTAACGGTGATAATTTCACGTTTTAAAATTTACACCTCAAAATTGAAATAATTATTGTTAGTTTAGTAATAAAGTAAGGGTAATTTTGCATAATTTATTTCAACCACTTCCGATCGTACTTCCAAGACGGAGAGAATAACCGAATTTATATCCCATAGCGTCGCAAATGGCGTCATATAATTGCATGGTAACGATAGTTGATTATAACCTTTCAAATTGAAAGGCATCCAAAGCGAAGATATTATAATGATAGATTATTAAGGACTCAGTTGAATGGTAATTTAATAATTTCGCATTAAATATGATATCGAGGCGTCGGCTTCGGTCTATGTAGAGTAGGGTGGTCACAAGAAATCAATGCTGGAATTTTTTGGGGGGGACCCCCCTAAAAGTTGCCAATTGGCTAAGAAATGAGATTGGTGAAGTTTCAGCTCAATTGGATAAGGTTAACCCGTGCCTTTTCAAGGTTGAAGTTTTAACTTTCTATAAAAATGTTTTTTTTTTTAATAAAATACCTAACAATATTGCAAGATTTAATTACATATGCTGTCCAGATTTTGATTTATATATTTTCTCAATTGGTACATAAAAAGGAGTGTAGTTGAAAAAAAAAGCAAAAAGGTATAAAAAACAAGAAAAATAATGTACAAAATTTTATTATTTAAAAATAAAAAAGAAAGTATTATAAAAGAAAGAAGTTATCATGATTATTATTTACCTTTATAATTAATTATCAGATAAATGTGGTAACGGCTTAGATAACGTGGCTTTTGAAGAGTCAGGAAAATTTTTTCTACATTCTGTTACAACTTGTAACAGAAACTGTCGTTGTTATTCGTCTTTTGTCAAACAGGAATTGAAGTCTTAGATTAATTTTACCCCTCATTCAGCTGTGTAATTGACAACCTTGAAACCGTTCACTACTTATTTCTTTTGCTTTTAAATGATGTGCATTTTCACACAATATATCAGGATCCGTATTTAAAAATACTGTATCACTTTCAAACCTTTTGAAAAAATTTAGAGTTTGATGAGAAACAAAAAAATCAATATCTTTGTCCAATAAATTATTCACTTGATGGAGACTGAATTTTGCTTTCACACCCCTATCACCACATGTTTTTTCTTCAATTGGAATTAATTGTAGACTTTTTACAGGCATGCTTGTTTTGACACTTTTTTCTAAATTTTCATCAAAGAAAGAAAATGCGACTTGCTCAGAATTGAGGTACCACAGATGATTTATCATTTCAGACAGTGTTTCATTCATTACATTCGTATTTCAATACTAAACTGCAATACTATTGAAGATAAAAAAATATTAGACATGAAATAGGGAATTCAGATGAAATATCAATTTCTCTTACAGAACAATTAAAAAACCAACAGCCAAGGGATGATTACAAAGAATTAATTCAACTTTCGTTAATTGTGTTGGATGACAAATGTCATTTATTGTATCAAAATGTATCTTTTCAGGGATAAATTTACATTAACAAATTTATAAAAAAAGCTATCGCTGACATTTGTTTATTTTTAATAAACATTTATGTAAAAGCGTGGTTTAATGCCCCCAAACCCACTTTGGCCCCTAACAAAGATCTAAAATTTTTTAAATCTCTTGTATATTAAAAATAATATGGTAAAATATAGAGAAATCGATAAAGAACTTTGCAGACAAGGCACTGTCTAAAATGATATTTTTTAAATACGGATCCTGATATATGGTGTGAAAATGCACATCATTTAAAAGCAAAAAAAAAAATAGTGAACGGTTTCAAGGTTGTCAATTATACAGCTGAAAGAGGGGTAAAATTTATCTAACACTTCAATTCCTGTTTGAAAAAAGACGAATAACAACGACAGTTTCAGTTACAAGTTGTAACGGAATGTAGAATTTTTTTTCCTGACTCTTCAAAAGCCACGTTATCTAAGCCGTTACCACCCTAATCTGATAATTAATTGTAAATGTAAATAATAATAATGATAATTTATTTCTTTTATAATACTTTCTTTTTTATATTTTAAATAATAAAATTTGGTACATTATTTTTTCTGGTTTTTTATACCTTTTTGCTTTTCTTTTCTCCTTAATCCATCATTTTCAATTTGGATTGTGCTGTTTTTACTTTGAAAACAGTTTTAACTACACCCCTTTTTATGGACCAATTGAGAAAATAAATAAAGCAAAATTTGGACAGCATATGTAATGAAATCTTGCAATATTGTTAGGTATTTTATAAAAAAAAAACATTTTTATAGAAAGTTAAAACTTCAACCTTGATGAGGCACGGGTTAATCTTATCTAATTGAGCTGAAACTTCACGAATCTCATTTCTTAGCCAAACGGCAACTTTTAGGGGGCTCACCCCCCCAAAAATTCCAACATTGATTTCTTGTGACCACCCTAATGTAGAGTTGTGGTAATAGAATGATTACGCTATTAATTATTAAGTAAGTAATAATTATAAAGGCATATCATATTCAAGTATGAACGTATTGATTAGGTAGTATAGAATTAACTGTGTTATTGATATGAGATTCACTGGATTAGCAACGAATTAAGTGTGTTTCCCGTAATTTATATTCCGTATACGTTACTGATATTAATGAAACCAATACGTTTGAAAGCTTTCACCTATGTTTTGGCCTTTACAGTTTGTTGGCCTTTTTTTATAAATATGCTAGCGCAGACCCGTGCAAAATCACGGGATATTATAATTGTAGTACATAATTGTGAAGCTGAACGTATTCGTAAATATTTGCTTCAGGATCATTGCCATCCAAATACTTATATTATTATTTTTTTATAATGTCGTCACTTTGGCAGAAGAGAGTTTTATCTTCGCCTTACCATGGCAAGACGAAGTTAAGAACTATTTGAAAATTGGAAATTAACCCACTTCCCGACATCCGATAGAGCTGAAATTTGGCAGATAGACTCATTGTCGTTGACAATGCAATCTATCAGCATTTTATCTTTTGGTGGCACACGCGCATTTCTCTGAAATTGGATGAAATTATGACGCAACTTGGACGTGCCGTGGCGGAAAGTCGAAACTGTTTCACTACATAATAAAAATAGAGAGTCAATTATAAAACATTGTTTTTACGGGTTGATTTCATATTTTTCAGCTGAAATCTCTACAATGATTGCATTATAATTTGCAAACATGGGGTGTTTAAGTTCCCCAGGCTCTCTGAGTTCAATGCTCAAAAATATCTTATTGATTATGAATCTAACTTTGGGCGAAGAATGGCGATCCGACATATCTCAAAGGAAAATCAGTCTCACTAACAGCCTCGGAAATATATTTCCTTCAATTTGAATCAATTTTAGTAATTTTCGTAATTTTTCAACAAACACAAAGACAGTCGTCAAACTTTACACAACAGGAGATAAATTCACAATGATCTTGCAAAAAATTCAGACCACAAGATAATATGAGTTAATCACAGGTTACAATAACACCTTATTCCAAAACATTTCAAAGTGCATTAGTCTTCCAAAACGACAAGCGGGCGACATCTCTGCTGCATTGTAGTTAATGATATGATGTCTGATGATTTAGCAGTTATTTGTACCATATTGTAGTGTCGCTAAAAATACAAAGAGAGTGCGCCAATCTCCATTCTTGTGATATAAAGGTATTTAATTATTGTGTTCGAGTAAGCAAAACAAAAACATATACAATGCATAACCAATTATCATCTATAGTATAACTTGTTTTCAGCCATGGACCCCGGTAAGAGCATTAGTGCGATTTTGTATGAACGACAATTAAGTTAAATCTGGAGTTAGGAGAATTTGCCCAGCAGCCATCTTGTATGACAAACTTTTAAATGATTTGTATTTTAGTTTTATTTTTAACAAATACCTAACGGCGTATGATTTTTAGTATTAAAGTTTTCAAACATTTTTAGTTGGTAAATATATTTTTCATTCATCTTCCCCATTCACATAAATCGCTTTAAAAATAATATAGAAGTTACCCTATACAGTTTTATAAAATAAACATTGGAAATTTTTCAACGATGCGGTGAGTCAATTACATAACTTTGGTCCAATCTGTTGAAATGGGAAAATTATACTCGTTTAAATTACGCTCGTTAAAATAAAACGAAACTAATGGTTTGGCTTATTCGAGAAGTGGAAACTGAATTTTGAAGGCTTTCGTAGTTTGGGTGTCTGTTGCTATTTCCCTGAGCCTTATGTAGGGGCTTAAATCAAAGGTCAAGCGAAACAGTGGCTTGGCGAAAATTTTGATAATCGAAGGGGCATTTCTTATATTATACATCGATTTTTTTAAATATATATTTTTCCGTAGCCAAATGGTTACAAAACACTTTACAACTAATGAAATTTTTCTTCAACTAAATAAATACAAAAAAAAAAAAAAAAAAAGCGCATAAATTTGTTTACGACCACTTTTATTTTAAAACACTCTACATGTTTCAGAGCACCCTTCCTTCGTCAGGAGAATATAAAAGGTGCTTCTGAAACATTTAGAGTGTTTTAAAATAAAAGTGGGTTCTTACAAATTTATGCGTTTTTTTATTGTAAATTATGGCGAGCCACAAAGTTAATGCTTTTTACAAATATAAATAAATACAATCTAACTATTCTTATTCTATTTTGTCTCTCTTATCCGTTTTTTACCATATTCAATCTCATAAAAAAATCTGTCAATAATTTGATAATTATAATTAAAGATAATTATCTAATGAAAATCCGCACCGACATCTTGAAGTTTATTTGCCTGGAAATCCTTCATCAGAACAACTATTTTTAACTTCTTATCTATAATATAAAAATGAATCGCTGAATGTGTTGCTAAGCGCATATATTTCGAACGACTGCACTAAATTGGATAATTTTTTTTTTTGTGTGTTCGTTATTGTCAGGAGAAGGTTTTTATAAAACTTCCGGTGAGCTCTGGCATTATGAAATTTGTATAAAAAATTGCTATTGGTGGCACGCGAGGAAGCGGCTATTGCTACGAAAAGAGGGAGGGAGGGAAGGGAACCTGGGAGGGGGGAGGGGAACCTAGGAGGGGGGAGGGGAACTCTGGAGGGGGGTTCGCGGGACGGGGGAAGGGGGGGGGGGGGAGTGGAGTGGGGAGAGGGAAGGTGGAGGTGACGGAGTGGGAACGCGAGAGGGGAAGAGGACGCAAGAGGAGAAGGGGAGGCGGAAGGGGAACGGGACGAATGGGAAAGGACACCCAGGGAGAAACAATTTTTTTTTTAAATGGCACAGCAACGCACGCCGGGGACCATCTAGTACATATTTTATAAAAAAATCTCGTGTCACGGTGTTTGTGGTTGCACTACTCCGAAACGGCTTGACCGATTTGTATGAAATTTCTTATATATATTTGGTAGGTATGAGCACAGGTTTTAAAGTATATTTCATACTGCTAGGTGATTGTGGTGTCCCTATCCAGAAAAAAAACACTTTTGTGACAATTTTATTTCTATGTTTTTTTTAATTTGCAATCAAAAAATACCTCAAAATTAACCTCAAATTTAACCTACCCATCCCCACCCTCCAATTTTTTTAATCGCGATTTTAGTATTTTCGTGTGAACAAATTTAACCGTCTTTCGGATTTCAAACAGAACGAAATTATTTATGTTGTTGAATGACAGATGGCGCTACGTCCACCTCATAGAACTTTCATCCACACATGCGCAAGACATTCACGAGAAGCGCCGCGTCATTTTGATATTTTAATCGGCATCATGTTCTCGCGTGGGCAAACCATCGAGTTTATTTGTGTTGGTTAAAGACGGACTAACAAAAAATATCGTACACTTAATTGCTCTTCGAAATTAAAATTGATTTTCTTTATTTCATTTTCCTACTTTAGATGGTGTTTTTTGTTTTTATCGGCGGTCATCGTCTACAGGGCTCCATTCCTCTTTCTATCATAGATCCCATCCCCACATACTTAAACAATTTATATGGCAGAACAACGTTTGTCGGATCAGTAAAAATATTAAAAAAATATTTCCGCTTTGCAATAAAATTCAAATAAATGGAATGTTTGTGAACGTATTCATAAACCTAAAACTTTCAAAAGTGATAAAATACACAACCAAATTTTAGTATTATAACCAAATTTTAGTATTATAACCAAATTTTAATATATTATATGTGATTTTTTAAATTTAAACTTTTTGAATGGAAACTTTAAAAAGTTTTACAAAATGGCTTACCTTGCGTCTTTATAACTAAAATCAGTGATATTGAAAAATAAATAAAAACACAAACAATTTTATAAGGCAAATGAATTGTAATGTTATTGTTAATTCAATTTGGAATAAGTTCGGTTTATGGCCGAAATTCCTAAAAAATAAAACTAGTTATTTTTATACTAATTTGGGGTCGGGGAATCCGAATCTGAAAGAATTAGGCGGCGGCAAGCAATATTAACAGAATTACACCACTTTAAAAATTTTTATACACATACAGGAAAATAGCCATTTTGGAAGCATTTTGATTCCTAGAAAATCAAACTAGTTATTTTTATACTAACTATGGGCCGGGGAATCCGAATCTGAAAGAATTAGGCGGCAGCAAGCAATATTAACTGAATTAAACGACGTTAAAATTTTCTATACACACACACATGAAAATAATCATTTCGGAAGTATTTTGACACACGCAGTACAAAGATCATAGAAAAACAAGAAATATACAAAAACATGTGCCGGCAGTGTTACCAGCTCTCAAAAATATTTATCTCTATATCAATAATTTCCGACACGATAATTCTTCACATAACACATTAACCTGATGAATTACGACTATCTCAACGGCGTATTCTTAAACCAAAAGTATGAAAATTCGTAGTCTTAAAAATGCGTAACCTAACCTAACCTAACGTTAGGTTTGTGTAACATGGTTTGTGCCCCTTTATACCGCCTGCTCGCGTCCCTAACCTAACCTAACCTAACCTAACCTAACGCTAGGTTTGTGTAACATGGTTTGTGCCCCTTTATACCGCCTGCTCGCGTCACGGCAAAAAAAAATCCCTGTTTTCAAGTAGTTTAGCGGCTACGCTAGGTTTGTGTAACATGGTTTGTGCCCCTTTATACCGCCTGCTCGCGTCACGGCAAAAAAACATCCCTGTTTTCAAGTAGTTTAGCGGCTACGCTAGGTTTGTGTAACATGGTTTGTGCCCCTTTATACCGCCTGCTCGCGTCACGGCAAAAAAACATCCCTGTTTTCAAGTAGTTTAGCGGCTACGCTAGGTTTGTGTATCATGGTTTGTGCCCCTTTATACCGCCTGCTCGCGTCACGGCAAAAAAACATCCCTGTTTTCGAGTAGTTTAGCGGCTACGCTAGGTTTGTGTAACATGGTTTGTGCCCCTTTATACCGCCTGCTCGCGTCACGGCAAAAAAACATCCCTGTTTTCGAGTAGTTTAGCGGCTACGCTAGGTTTGTGTAACATGGTTTGTGCCCCTTTATACCGCCTGCTCGCGTCACGGCAAAAAAACATCCCTGTTTTCAAGTAGTTTAGCAGCTACGCCGGGTTTATGTAACATGGTTTGTGATACAAAAGAACGTGCCCCTTTATAACGCCTACTCGCGTCAAGGCATAAAAACTCCACAATACTAGTTGGTGTACCTTCCTAAAATATTTGAGAATCAATTATAAAAAATAAGTACTTAAAATATAAACATGTTATTTTACGTTATAAATATTAGTGCTTAATGGCAACACTTAATTTTGTGTGGTAAAAACATCTATGTTATCGTGTTTTTCTATGATCTTTGTACTACATGTGTCAAAATACTTCCGGAATGATTATTTTCATGTGTGTGTGTATAGAAAATTTTTAAGTCGTGTAATTAAGTTAATATTGCTTGCCGCCGCCTAATTCTTTCAGATTCGGATTCCCCGGCCCATAGTTAGTATAAAAATAACTAGTTTGATTTTCTAGGAATCAAAATGCTTCCAAAATGGCTATTTTCCTGTATGTGTATAAAATTTTTTAAAGTCCTGTAATTCAGTTAATATTGCTTGCCGCCGCCTAATTCTTTCAGATTCGGATTCCCCGACCCCAAATTAGTATAAAAATAACTAGTTTTATTTTTTAGGAATTTGGCCCATAAACCGAACTTTACCCTTCAATTTTTTGTCGTTTCATGAAAAAAAATTCACGAAGTTTCGTTATTTTATTTCAATGCAGTCGAAAACTTTGGTTTCAAAAAGGAGTAAATGTTAATTATTTTGTGGTTAATTTTTAAATATGAATATAAAGCGTGTTATTTTCTCTTTTCAAAACCGTTCAGATTATATTTCTTACTACGATAGTAAGAGAGATACAACGATTTCTACGAGACCTGTGGAAGCTGGGACAAATATGGTGGTTGCGCAAATCAATTTTATTTTCGTTCGCAGAGCGAGTGCGGTGCGAGTCTTACAACAACATTTACACTGAAAAAACTGCCCAAAGGATATAGGAAAGGGTTATTCAGCCAAGACTTACCGAGTCCACCTTTGAAGGGTCATTTGCCGCTGGTTCTGTAGTCCTTATATGTAACAATTCTATAGTTCTCAGTCTTTATAACACAGTTCACTGGCGGTTGCAGGTGCTTCAGTGGCGGGCGAACGTACGTACGTATTAAGATTCACCGGCGACGGCGGCGCAATGGATAGTTCACAATCAAATTAATGCGATATGCAAGTAATGCAGCGGCGCTATATTCACATCGGAACTTTGGCAATTACCGTGGTGTGGGCCAAAACAATAATTATTACACGGCAATTGCAAACTGCGAAGAACTTTCAAATCGGATAGCGTGGTGACATGTAAAACAAAAGCACAGCAAAAAAAGAACGAAGCTATATTATTTCGTCTTGGCGTGGGATGTATTGTAAGTAGGAACGTGGTAGTAGCTGGATTAGGAATAAGCCGTTATTTCAGCTAAATTCATAAATATAAATAAAAAACATTGAATGGCGCAAACATATGGCATCCAGTGGTTAGTATATTTTTCCACCATTATAGTTACTACGGACGCTTTAAAATTGCCGTTCGTCTGTAATAAAATAAGACATAACGGCTTATTTGCCATTTGTAATTAAATAAAGAGGAATGATCGCGGCAAATTCGGAAATGCAGTTATTGGATTTAACAAGTAAATATCCCTTGCAAATTTTCGTCCAAATGGAATATGTATTATTTTTATCTTGACAAGATTGGCGTTTACACCAACTCCAATTAACTTACGAGAGCTGTTAAAAGCCCTGAAAAAGTTCTAATTCCAATTAGTAGTGCCAAGTGTGAAAATACCTTACTACGCCACTGCCTCCAATGTTTATTTGTGTATTCATTTCCCCGGGGTCGTTTATTTGAGTTTTCCTCGAAACTCGTTTAATATTACGGAAACAGAAATGAGCGGTTTTAACACGCCCTACCCCTTACAGTGGTAGGTACTCCTTGTAATCATTGATCATAGAGAACCTACGGATGAAATTATCCAGTGGCATACTGGAGATTATGGAATAGAGCTATTATTTTATATTATTCTCGTTACGATGTAGGATTTAAATATATTTTATAATGTTGGGTATATCCTGCCTGCTTTGACTTGGTATATCAGTTGCTTTTGAGCTCGGCTTGATTGAAACGTCGAACCTAGCATGGTTTAGCACATAATCCGAATGAAAGTCGTAAGAGATATTACACAAATTGTTCAACATTTTAATGTAGAAGCGAGTTTCTTTTTTCTCCGTAAAACCAATCCACTGTCACATTATCGCGATGATCAATTTTTTTACGCAGATTTAATGTACGAGTTGATTTTTGGTAAAGTTCACCACTTCAATCAGCACGGTGCTACACGCGAGTACGCTAAATGTAAAGAGTTCTTCATGTTTACTTCACGAAATTAAATTATGACGATCTAACCGCTGAAAAAAAACTGATCTAACCTTACCAGATTACTCGTATTGCAGATTGATTATCATCGTTCAATGATTTAAAAGTGGACACTGGACACTGATGAAGTTAGGAATTATACGTAAATTTCAGTTGGTTGGAAGTATGCAATTATTAACGTAAATGTCATGCAACAATTTCTAGAAGTTCTTCTCGAAGAAATTCTTTTGAAGAGTTTTAATTTTGTGTGCTAGTGAATGACAAGGATGTGTCGAAACCGGTAACAGAAAATTTCAAATATAAAGTAACAAATGTGTATTGAAAATTAAAACTCTTCATAACATAATGTAAATGTCAAATTTGATATGTGTTAACTCCTCGGCTTCCAAAAAACGAACTATCCATCAAGCATTAGGCGGCCGATTTCCCCTCCCCACTACCTTTAGCTTCACAACATACGTGGCGTGGTCCAGCGGTAAGGCTTTTGACTCGCAATCCGAAGGTCTTGGGATCGAATCCCGGTAAATAAATTTTATTTGATTAATTTGTGTTATTCCCCGATTAATTCATTTAAAATAATATATAGTATATTTGTCGCACGTTCCAGAGTAGAAGATGCTCTTAGTATTGCCTTGGTGTAAGACCACCATTCAGAATTGAAACGTTGCTTAGAATGGCTTTAGCCGTGTTTGGTGACCAGATCTAAATAGCCAGATACTTCCCTACCTTCCTCTTCCCCATCTCATTTCCTTGCCCACTACCTTCAGCCTCACAACATACCCCAATTGGAGATGCAATAGACTCACTGGCTCCAGAAGGGAGCAGCTGGGACTCTTGTGAGGCATTCATACAAAAAAAAACTTAATAATTTTTGGATGATTTCTATAGCGCCATATTCGTGAGAAAATCTTCTTAAGGGTGCAAAAATATAAGGATGCCATAGTATCTTTGACTCTAGGCGGCCGGTAGCAGTCAGTACTCTTGTGCGACATACACAAAAAAGCATTAACGCTTAATATCACATTTTTTATTAACCGGAGAAAACAGTTTTCCCTCTGCTTATTTCCGTTCCCGTTTGCAAACTACTTTAATCAACATAAGCCCTCGAACCTGTTTTAGGTACATGGTAGGAATACTTATGTAAAGGATTTGTATACATATCTACCCCTTGAGTTTTGATGTTTTATTTATGGGATAAGCTCGAACTTACCGGGTGCGCTTATAATTAAGATAACTTCCCGAGACATAAGGCCGTGATAGGAGTAGCGAAAAGGAGCATTGCAAACAGAATGAATTATTTTGATATTATACGTTAAGCACGTTAATAAGCACGTTAATAACGAGGGGAAATTTAGATAGACTATATGTGGAGGATTTTTTAGGGAAAGGATGGAGAGGAAATTCTGGGAAGTAAAACGGTATGAGGGGTGGGTAGGAATCTGGGGTCAATCTGTCCAGGAATGACGGACGAATGAATCCATCCCTCTCACTGCGGTGTAAGGCGATGGGGCGAGAGATTCCGGCAGGAGAGTTCAAAAGGTCTCTGTCAACCAGTCTCTCCCGATCCAGCCCGCCACGCAGAAGGCAAACGCATCCGCCGCCAAGACCTAGACAAACCTCACCCGTGAACCCGGACTGCTAAGTCATCAAACTTAGCGAACCACTTGAGTGTCCTACCGCAGGGGTGTTGGTTATACAATAAATGGTACCCCGGCGGTGGTAACCACACCCGCCTACCAAATTATAAGCATGCAATTAAGGAAAATGCGTTTTATAATGATTTCACAGTTTTCATAGTCCTCCTGACTAAGGTTTCCTGTTCTGAGGCGGCCTGTGATAGTTTTTATATTTTTGATTATCTAGATGACTTTACATTGTTTCATAAGTTGATTATTACCAAGTTCGCTTATTCCTTAGTTTTAACTTTAGTTTTAAATATAGGTACTGGTTTCTGTTATTTGTTTTGCTTGATTTGGCAGGGCATTGTACAGTTTTGCACCATGAAATTTGATATTTCTCTGTCCAAAAGATGTATTGAAATTTGGAATAACCAATAGGCATATTTTGGCTTTCTGCCCCGGTTGAATATTTATGTTGGGCAGTGAAAATTCACAATTTGTTTTGTGTTAAAGTTAAAATAAAATATTTTTGTACATTGAAAAGCTATAATGGTTAAATCACATTTAGGGACTTTATCTGTAAAGGCTGATGGACGCTGAAAGAAACGCTGTAAATACGTCCGGTATTTTCGTAAATCTCCGCGTGTAGCTTAAGCGGAATGTGGTATTTTTTTTTTAAATGTGTTGTTGAAGATTAAAGTTAGATAAAGTTAAAGCTTAGACTTACGGATTTCAATACTTACAATACGTTTGTGCGGAAGCACTACATGATATGAAACAAAACATAATACGATATATTGAACCGCAAACTTTCGGAATCAAATACAATAGAAAATATCAGTAAACAACGAAGCCTGTGGCCGAACAGGCGGTGGCCCCTGGAGTAAATAAATTTAGTAGGTTCTTTATTGAAGGGTATTTTCACAAAGTTTGCATTACGTCGCCACTTGTAAAAGCTTTTCATAATGGATCCGAATGAAAAGTACCAATTTTCATTTTTTTTATTATAATACTCTTTTTTAACTAACTAACCATCACGCCGTTTCCCCGCAGGGGTAGGCAGAGAAGACGGACCGCCAAACAACTCTTTGCCTCATTACATTCATACATCGTCTCATACGTACTATTCTACTATTCTGACTCTTGACATGGCCCGTCTCTGATTCACTTGATCGTGCCATGTCTTCCTCGGGCGTCCCCGACTTCTTCTACCATTCACATTTGCGTCATATATTCTTCGTACACTACTTTTTTCATTCATTCGCTCTATACGTCCAAACCATCTGAGGGTCCCCTTCTTAATCTTACTCATTAAGCTTACATCAGCCTTGCATTCTTTGCGGATCTCCACATTTCTCACAAAGCAAAACAAACTGTTGTCGTGGAAACGAAGTTGATATATTTGCTGTAAATTTTATTTGTAATGCGTCGTAGTGAATCGCCGAAATGTATGTACGCGCATAACTTCCGAACGTTTGCACCAAATTGGGTAATTCTTTTTTTTTGTGTTCGTTATAGCTCTGACATTATGAAATTTGCAGTAGGTGGCACGCGAGCTGTTTGAAAACTGAATGTATGGAATGCGGGAGGGGAAAGGGGAACTCGTATAGGGGGTTCGCAGGAGGGGGGATGGGAACCAGAGAGGGGAGAGGGGAAACTGGGAGGGGGGAGGGGAACTCGGGAGGGGGATTCGCGGGACGGGGGAAGGGGGGTAGAGGAGTGGGGAGAGGGAAGGTGGAGGAGGCGAAAGTGGGAACGCCAGAGGGGAAGGGGACGCGGGAGAGGAATGCGAGGCGGAAGGGGAACGGGATAATTGGGAAAAGACACGCAGGGAGAAACAATTTCTTTATTAAATGGCATAACAAAGCGTGCCGGGTAAATCGAAACAAAATCGAAATAAATAGTTTCGATTTTGTTTATGCTAACAATCCGGTCAAACTGGTCAAAATAACTTCTTGATATAAAAAGTAAATATTACTATACTTTGCCTCATTTTAAAATAGAGCCCGGCTCAACGCAAAATAAAGCAACTTTTATCAGCCATTACTATCGCGGTCTAATAAAGCGGCAGGTTAGACAATAAAAGGGCTGTATTTTTTTTAACTGATTTAATTAACCGAACCTTTTTTTTACGACCACAGTAATCAGGCCTTTTATTTGGTTGTTATGGAAACAAAATGAAAAACTTTAAATTAAAATATCGTTGAAATGATATTAACCGACTCTACACCGTGCCAGAAGTTTGGGTTGTTTGAAACATCATCACATTGAAAACGATCAAATCATAATTAAATAATTTTATCTTTTTATCGTGATACGTATATTGCTTCAGCCAAAGAGGGGTGTTTATCTGTTTTTAATAATAATTTCTCATAGAATTGAATTCTCACTGATTTTTTTCAAGGAATTTTGAATGTCCTGTATACTTCTCAATTTTAAAGATATCGTAATAATAAATACCATTTTAAAAACTAGATAAAACTACCTTTAATTATTTTTGTATTTGAAAAATACTTAATTATTTTGAAAGCGCAATATTCATGTGGACTAACTGTACCACACGTACGAACCACAACAGCACAGAAACACTATGTATATAAAGGAATAAAATTATTTAATCAATTACCCGTTAATATGCGAACAGAAAAAATTACAACAAATTTAAAAAAAAAAAAAATCTTATTTTGGTAGTTCCACCATATCATTTAAACTTTCTCCTAGATATATTTTTGACTGTCTGTTATTCCTAATGTTTTATGTACATCCTATATACATTTCTTGTTTAATTACCCTTATAAACTTTAAAAATATGTTAAGTCTAAATTTCTTCATAAGTTAAATTCTTAAGTTTGTGATAAATTGATTTTAAAAATAAGTAATTTACAAGTTGTCCTCTCCTAAACACTAGGATTTGCTTCATTAGGAGAGTGTATAAATACGTAAGCTATATTATGTTTTATTATGTATTTGGAAAAAAATACATATTAATAAAAAAAAAAAAAATTTATCTCACTTAAAAAATTGAAAAAAGGCTTCCCAGAAATATTTAAAATTAATAGGTTGAAATATTTCAGAAATTAAAAAAAACAGTCCTTTTATTTAACCCAGGTACCCCTGCACTTTTTAAAGTTAAAACAAAGTAATCATAGACTATCCTCAAAATTCACTTGATTTTGTAAGAATGGGCGTCTAACGCGTTTTCGTATTTTTTGATCTTAAAATGATGAAATATAGTTTTATTAAAAGACAAATAAATTTGTTTACATCCCTTTATTTTATTCACAATCAATAAAATAAATATGCCTTCACAAAGTGAAAACTTGTCAGAAGAAGTTTAAAATAAAAAAAAATAGATTTATGGAAAAATGGCAAAACTTTCAGTTTTCTTTTACTTTTATTGTAGTCGAAACTTATAAATAAATCGACTAAAATAGATAAGCAAAATGTGACTGAACAGTCTATTAATTGAAATACCTCATTACGTATAAACTTTTTGACTTTCAATGTGTACTTATAATAATTAATAAGCTCTCTACAGTCAAATGAAGCGCTGTTTTCCGCTCGGCTAGTTGTTCTCTTGGTTGCAAGCTGCAAGTTACTGCTGACTGAAATTAACTAGACAGTTCATGGTTTTAATTTCAAAGCTGACATTACCATAAAAGGTAACTGTAACGGACAATCCCCTTGGCAAAGAATACCGTTCTCTGCCATTCTACGAACAAAATTCTTTGCTCCTGACAAGAGAAATTAAAAAGACATTTGGAAAAACGGAGGAAAAGAAATGCCAGAATACACAGAACTCTTGAAAATAATTTTTAAATCTTTTGTTTTTCCTGGAAATTATCTATGCAAGGATTACTAAGGATTTGATTTTGAAAAGTTTTATTCACAATGTACATTTGATTGCCTCCGGTTTCGACACATTCGTATCCAACTTAAACATCATACAAGTACAGAAATGTAGTAGTGGGATCGATGATTGATTTGAGAGAGGTAGGGTGAGGGTTGGAGTACGGTAGGAAACGTTAAAAATAGCACTTGTCGGTGCTATTTTTTTGTTTACTAAATTAATTTGTGATTTAACTTTTATGTTTATTTGTAATGTTCCTAAGGCCAACAAATTAAAATCTGATAGCATTAATACGCGTTCGTCTGTACGATTGAAATTTATGAACCCGACTTTGAATATGTTGGTGCCAACGGCGTTCAACATATTCATAGAAATGTGGAAATCCGCAAAGAATGCAAGGCTGATGTAAGCGTAATGAGTAAGATCAAAAAAGGAACGCTCCGATGGTTTGGGCATGTAGAGCGAATAAACGAGGAAAGGAGTGTAAAGAGAATATATGACGCAAATGTGAATGGTAGAAGAAGTCGATGACGCCCAAGAAAGATATGGCACGACCAAGTGAATCAGATACTTGAGTCGGGTCATGTCAAGAGTCAGAATAATGAATGTATGAGAATGTATGAGACCGTTGCATGAATGTAAACGAGGCAAGGAATGTGTGCCAAGACCGGGATGTTTGGCGGTCCGTCTTCTCTGCCTACCCCTGCGGGGAAACGGCGTGATGGTTAGTTAGTTAGTTAGACTTTGAATATGACGCCGCGCCTTATGTAAAACCATCTTCGAACGTGAAGTTTGTTACAAAGTTACTGCAGCAACAATACAAATGTGTGTTAATATTTGAATGTTTAAAGTTGTTTTCTTCTTTATTGAAGTTACATATTAATAGCAAACTCGGAATATTTATTATTTCATAAACAGAGTTCATGTGCCCCGATTCTAGTTTTAAAATTAACCTACCTAAGTTCTTTACATTCTATAGTGTATATCCCTTTTTTTCGAATTTATTAGAAACTAGCAGACCCGGCCATACGTTGCTGTGGCTAACGAAACACAACGCCACTACCCAACCTTTATAAGATCGACACCACCCGCTTGGCAGCTGCCCGCTGCCTGAATTGAATATTTGAATTTCTCGGCTTATAATAAGCATGTATTATAGATATAAACCTTCCTCTTGAATCAACTATATTATTATTATTATTTATTTATTTATTTAATAATATAGTTAGCGATCGCCACTAATTATACAATGCTTGCAATGCAACACTGGATATTTGAAAAGGGAAAATCAAATACCTACTTACTCTAGGACATCTATTTTCCAATTTCTTCCGTAGAACGAATTTCAATAGTGACTATAGTACGGCCCGCCAGCCGATTTAAATTGCACCAAAATATATCTTAAATCACTCTATCTATTGGTGAAAACCGTATGAAAATCCGTTGCGTAGTTTAAAAGATTAAGGCGCACATACATTTTGAGCGACTTCATTTTATACTACGTAATGATGTCATTGTTGTTAATTAAATGTTTTAATTTTTATTTTAACTTTATGAGTAAAACCTCATATTGTAATATTTAATTAAATGAAAACAGCATAAGCGAAACTCAATCAAAAATCTGGAAACAGAAAAATCAGAAAAAAAGATATTGACACCTCTGGGACTTGTACCCAGTTTTCTGTTTCTCCAGAGTAAAAAAAATACAAGTGGGCAAGTTCACAAGCGCTGGAAGTAAAATCTCCAGAAAATTAAAGTAGACAAAAGTGGGGAGGCTACGAAGCACTGCACAAAGAGGAGACCGATTATTCTCCCGCAGGCTATTCTGCAGATGTATGTGTTTGTCTCTTTTTAGTGTAGCTTTTTTGTTTCATCGAGTTTTAAATCACAACGGTGCTAAAGAAGTTTTCACTTCAAAATATCTGTTCTAATGAAAAACCCTGAACACAAACATTTTCAATTTGGAAGGTGGGTACGGGTACTGCCGCTCCGGTATTGGGTAAACATCACTCTTGCCATAGGCCACCCCAAGTAGTTTGCTACATCTGATAACTTAGCAGGGACGCCCGGATTCATGGGGAGAGGTTTTTTCCCACCTACTGTGTGGCACTTACATTTTATTCGTAGAATACAAATCGATTGCAAAATACTTAGTGTAGGTATGTACAGGCAAATGATTATAAAGATGACAGGTTGGAATGTAACAAAACAATTGAAAGTTTAAAAAAGTTTTAGTTTAAAGTAATTTCCACATTCGTAACGCACAAATAATTAATTATACGAACAAGGAAACGTTCGCACAATGAAATCGTGATTAATCGTACGCACAAGGAAACGGTGTATAATAATTAATTGCTAGTTGTTACCTCTGTTGACTACACAATCGCAAGAACTCCTTACTATTAAGTTTGACGTCGTAGGGTATTCTGAAGTTCCTTGTTAGGTACCTGCCTACAGTCTACAGTACTTCCTTCCCGACAAAAGGCTGCTTCGGCAAAAACGGGAAATCCGTCTGATAGGTTCTCCCAACTCAAGAGACAAACGTTAAATTACAGAAAACAGATGGAAGTGATTTATTAAATTTACCGACTATTCAATAGAGACACTAAAAAACTATCGTAATTTTACGCCTCGACAGGTGCGAAAAATATCAACGATTTACCTATGTAGAGATGGTCTTTGCTTCATCTGTCATCAACATAGTATCTAATGCCAAGCATATGGGATTGCGAAAGTTTTATCTTGAGTACAAGAACAAAAGAGACATTGAACAAATGTTCACACTTGCTTATAGCTCTCTCTTCTAGGTCTCTCACGCCTCGCTCTCTGTCTTTTATACTAATGTCTCGGTCGTTACAATTATTCATTATTTAATTAAAATAAGTCTTCAAATGTTTGCCCTTTAAGTTTTCATGCAATTCCCATAAAACGAAACTCCTCGCTGACAAAAGTCGATTTGCGCTTAACGTTATCTAAGACGATACTTGTCTCGTCTCAGAAATTCTGTCTTGGCATAATCTGGAGACGCTGCACTGGGTCGTTTCAACTGCACTTTGCATTTAATGCCGTGCATGCTGCACTGCTTTACGATTCTCTATGACGCTTAAAGAGCCAGCTGGATAACGCAAATGTAAGTGTTTTCCTAAGCAAAATAAGAACGGATCTGTAATGAAAGTTGGGAGAAATTTTTTAAACATCTTGATTCTGAATAAAATTCAGAGTTTGGTCGCTTCCTTTCCAATTGAAATCAAATTAATTGGACGACCAATAAAAACCAATAGCTAATATTAGATTAATTATTATTTTTAATTGTTAAACTAACGTTTTAAGACAAGATTTTTATGCACAGCACAAAGGGTAACAATTATTATTAGCAATAATTATCAGCCTGAAACACTCATCCACATTGAAAAAATCTTCCGAGAAAAAATACATGACGCCAACGGGACTTGAACCCGTGCACTTCTGATTGCCGGTCAGCTGCTCTCCCAATTGAGCTATGGCGGCTTATCTTATACCCGCCAAATGATTCAATACTGGTGTTTCATTCAACAATTACTTCTTATTATAAATTTATATATATATATATTTTTTTTTTTTTAAATATAAAAAAAATATATATATATAATAAGCAGTAATTGTTGAATGAAACACTAGTATATATTGAATCATTTGGCGGGTATAAGATAAGCCGCCATAGCTCAATTGGGAGAGCAGCTGACCGGCAATCAGAAGGGCACGGGTTCAAGTCCCGTTGGCGTCATGTATTTTTTCTCGGAAGATTTTTTCAATGTGGATGAGTGTTTCAGGCTGATAATTATTGCTTATAATAATTAATATTAGATTCCTTAACACTGTAAGGGTTAAAGGAAGCAAATAATATAGCATAATAATTTTTATTACCAAAACCAAAATAAAGCATATTTTGGGTAAATATGCAGTTAGTCCACCTCACGGAGCGTTCGTGTTATCGAAGTTTGATGCACGGATAATACGGAATGTTCCCTTTTTAACTAATAGACAATGAACTATGACATTTGTCGGAAGTATGTACCAATCTTATAAAATAAATTCTCTAAAATAAACTCGCATTTCATCATACTTTTAAAAAACATCCCAGGTTTTGAATGGTTTGTGGGGCGGTTTGTGTAATTATTCTAATACATTTCTTTCCATGTTCTACTGTTATAAATACAGGTACAAATTTGTCAATAATGCATTCACTTTTTTTTACGCAAAAATATTTTTTCTATGATTATCAGCATTGATTGATTGTCCATGAAATGTTAAAATAAAAACGATGAATAAATAAACAATGGCGTTACCGCGTGGGTGAATTAATTTTAACAATATTAAAATGTCAAATGCTTATTTTTTGCATGTTTTTTGGTCCCCCTTAAACATACCCACTTTTCGTAATAATAAAGCTAAATCTAACTGTTTGAATAAAAAATATTCCGTATTAACGAGTAAGCGGTTTAATGCATAAATAATATGTTTTGCTTTGTTCAAGTCTGTCACACGGACCTTACATTGATCGACTATGCATTGGAGCGGCGTAATAATTAATAGTCTACTGAAACAAGAATAGAAATTTGAACAGTCAACCTTGCCTCAAAAAGTATGTTTCTAATTTTCTCTTATTTAATGAATCAATACCAAAAATTCCTCTGACATCAGAAGATTTGCAAGTAGGCACTTAAACACCCACATATTTAATTGTAAATCATGTAATATTCCACGTATTTTTTTATTATTTCAAACAAGAAATTACACGGTTTTTCGTCAGAAACGTCACTATCTAAATGACAATTCTATTTTCAAACTTCCTTCAGACATGTAGGTACCATAACATTGAAAAAAGATCAAAGGTCAGTAGTTTCACAAAATTGAAACATTTTGACAAATTTAAAAAATAATTTGTGAAAGTTTTATTCTATTTCTGTCATTATTGCAGTTATGTGAAATGACTGACCAATAATTATGTAATAACAGAATTTGATTAGAACCTTTATAAAACTTGAATATTATCTTTTAAATTTGATGAATTCTTCAAATTCCATGAAACAACTGGCCCTAATATATAGGAGAATTTCATAATTGATGAAATAATATTTTCTGAACCAACAAAAGGGCGACGACCGTGAATCAGAAATGGAACCTACTAATAAAGTTACATACAGACTACATTCAAAACGGTCGCGTTAAAACAGGACTTGCATTATGCACAATCAATAAATTAACAAGTGACGAAGAAGAGATGTTGGACAACCATTTACATTCTTTTATCGTCCTTCCTTCTCCTCCCTCTTTCCGTCCATTTCACCAATAATAATATTTTCTTCTTTTTTGTGTGCCCTATCAGGTCCTCCCGACGTTGGCGATCACTCATGAAAATGTCTCTCTGTCTTGCGCTGCCCGGAAGAACTCCTCCACACTTCTAATGCCGGTCCACTCTCGTATATTTCGCAGCCAAGACATTTGTCTCCTACCAGCCCCTCGGCGATCCTCTATCCTGCCTTTCAATATTAAATGGACTGAGTGATACTTCTCCCCTCAAAGTAAATGACCAAGATATGAAATTTTCCTGATTTTTATTAATGTAAGCAGTTCTCTATCTGCTCTAGCCCACCTGAGAATTTATGTGTTGGTGATCAAATCGGTCCATGGGACCTTGAGCATTCTCCGGTGAAGCCACATTTCCAAAACCCCTAACCTGTTCAAAATATTTATTTTCAAGGTCCATGTTTCACATCCATACAGTAAGACCGACCACACAACATTTTAGCATTCTCTGCTTTAGTTTTAAGCTGATATTGTCTTTGCAGAAGAGGGATTTCTTTTTAATGAACGCAGTTCTTGCTGTTTCAATTCTGAACCTAACCTCTACATCTGGGTCAAGAGTCTCCGTGAGAATACTGACGAGGTATTTAAATCTTTCCACCTTTTCGTAATAATATTTTGATGACATTTATTCAGCCATTTTTGCAAAAAAAATAACGTCAAGAGCGTCTATTGTTTGGACAATGAAAACAAAACATAAAATATTATGGGTTCCTTTCAGTATAATTTCAGAGAATGTTTATGTGAAAAAAACAGTTTTATAACATTTTTTCCACGTAAACACCTTTTAGTTTTATGTCCGCCCTTATTCTGGTAAAATACTTTATAATTATCTCTATAACAATTAATTGGAAAATACATCATCGTTTTTATAATTACAGGGTAAACCTACGATTAGACAGAATAGAACAAAGTAAAATCGTTAAAACAAAATTACAAGGTGAAAGTGATTTTGTAGGTATTTGTAATTAAGCGAATTAAATTTTCAAGAAGACAAAGTATGCACTAATTAACGATTTAAGTACCGAAAGAGAAAAATGTCTACCGCTAGATATGTCCGTGTTTAAAACCACGTATTTTAATTATCATTACGAATTTCAGAGAATTATTAAAACAATCTCTATTAGTTTTTAGTTTATTAAAAGAGGAATTCATGTAATTTAAATAAGCATACTAAAAATACTTTAATACTTAAAAAAACAGAGTATATTAGACACAGACCAATACTTTTTACGCAAAAGATAAATATAATAACACTACTGAACTATATTTTGCCCAAAAAACTAATTTCGTCAAACAAAACTATCATTAAGGCGCCACAATCGGGTTAAAAAAAACAAGAAATGAGAGATATGTGCGAATGTTAGAGGAGCGCGTTGTATTTAAGCGACAAAATCGATGCGAAAATTGTGAAAATGTTTAATGAAACACGACTCGTTTAAAATAGAGCAAAAATCTCGCAGGGGTACTTTGCGATTTTTTTCTATTGAGGGAATTTTATATAATTTGCGTTTCGGCGCGGGGAATGTCTAGATATTATCTTTAAGAATAACGTATATTTATTTAAGAGCTTTAAAACTTAACCTACCTTACTAAAAAAAAACTTTTCACGGCCGATAACCTGTATTATTGCAATAACATAAATAAACCCCGTGTACACTAAAACACGTTTTATTACCAATAACCTTTCTTACGTGATCACGCTGTTAAAATGCATTGAAGATCTGACAACGTTGTATATGGTTTTAATTTACTAGGAAACAATGTTTTTTTAATTCTTCTCCGCAAGGGGCATTATTAGCGCGCCTGTGCATTAGTTCTCAACGGCCCGCGACTGCCCGCGATGATAAAACAGCTCGGTGAGTTTATGGCGGGATGTCGAAAATTTTGTTAGTACCTAAGTGTTGTGATTTTACTTAATAATTTCTATTGTAGTGACAAATTTACTCGTCTGTTCACATTATTGATATATTTACCATGTTATTTGTGTGGTTTACATTTAGTTTAATCAAGTTATTGTACAAACGCCGTACTTTCAAAGTTGAACTGTCAGAATATTGTTTTATAGGTTACTTAAAAGATAAAATTTACATTTTAAGATCTTTATTTTAAGAGAATTTCTTAAAAGTGATAATTTTTTATAATATTAATATCTAATACATGTGTTCGTAAACGTATCAAAGAAATTAACGTCTTTAGAGATGCAAGAAATCTGTTTTAAATTTCGGTGTTATTTCTAAGTTATTTTTTTGGCAATAAAAAAAACTTTGAAATTTTTTATTATTTTTTTATTGTATGCACGACGAAAAAGTGAGGTAATAGTTTTCTTCCAAATTTATTACATAAAAGGACTGTGTTTTTTAAATTTTGATTTTATTTTAAATTTCTCTACATTTTGGTCAAAAATGTTGTGGGAGGAAATTTTTTTCCATTTTTTTCGAGTTTGAATCTTAAAATATGGCAGTTTTTGAAAATTAAAGTCTATTTCAAATACTCAAATCTAAATGGTAATTTTATCTAGTTTTCATAAACGGTTTTTTTATTTTTACGACACCTTCAAAAATAAGAAATATATAGAACATTCAAAATACTTTGGAAAAATTCCGAATTTCGTTCAGACATCATTAATAAAACAGAGATAAACTACCGTCTCAGGCTGTGTAAACCACGTGTATTTTTTTCCATGAACAATTTTTTAATTAGTAATCTTTTCACATCCGCGGCCGTTAGTCAATTGAATAAAATTTTCACTGGGTTTTTTAGTAAGGCTGAACGTGTTTAAGGGAGATATGTAAGAAATCGGTAGAAATTCGGGTAGCGGCGCGGCGGCTTAATAGACCAGTTAGACGAGCGTACAAAAATCATAAAAAACTCCGATGCTAAAGATCTGGACAAAGACACCACAAACATCAGGCAATAAGAGCTTTCAATAATCTTTCACTCGATACAAAAAATGAAGGGAAAAAATAATACAAAAAAATGAGATACAAAATTAAAATATGGATTAAGGAACAAAAAAGGAAATTTATCAAAAACCAGAATAAAACATATACATATGATATGTAATACCATTGCAATACACACCCTTATTTATTACAAAACCGTACCTCATTATATTTGCCGATTTTTAATTTTTTTTTCATTAACGCCTTTGTATATTTTATTTCATTTGACCTTAGTTTTATTTTGTTAAAAAAAAAAAGTTCTCTTTCATATTGTAAATTAAGGGCCCACGGTAGAGTACCCAGTCTGGCCCACATTATCAAGTTATTGTATCACAAAAAAAACTAAATGGAGTGCATGCGACCTTAATACCAAAACAAATATTTAAATTCTTGCTTTAAAAATAGGTTTATAGAAAGGTTTTCGGTGTTTAAATTTTCCAGAATAGTCGCGTAAAGGAGAAGTGTTTTCCAACGTAAGTAAAAAGCACTTTAACCATTGAAACATGATAATCGAGATGGCGTCTCACTGTAAATGTTTTTGTCATGAATTAAAACCACTGGAGCGATCAAGAGATATAGATAAATTTGCCTTGATTGCTCGCAATTTCCCAGAAGATAATTTTTAAAATTTTTAGCCAACATTAAAAAATCATACGTTCGAATTTTAACATGGAAACATAAAAACTTATTAAAGTGCTATATAGCCAATGAATTAACCTGTGTTTTACAGTTTATCTAATATTTGTAGGATTTATAAAAAATATATAAAAAAAATTGTAAAGTTTATAACCTCGCGAATCCTGCGTGTTGTTACTTTGAAACTGCCGCGAGGGGTACTTATTCGAGTCAACATAGAATATTTTCGATTTCTTTATGTTTTCTTTGTTTAACTTGATAATGAAAGATACATATCTACGGAAAAATTGGCTTAATTTTAACCGTAAATAGCTGATCAAAAATTCGATGTGAGTTTTTTTTTTTTTTAACATCGTTCTAAAATAGTCTACGAAGTTCGGATTTGCAACATCTATAGTCATATTAGATAAAACATTTCAATAGCTTTGTTTTAAAATAAATTGCTGGATGGAGAAATGTTTTAAATAATTACAATAAATGTTTTACAAATGGTAGGAAAATGATGTCCAATTTTGGACCGCTATCAATCGCAGAAAAATAAAAGTGACCCGTTTGTCGACCGTAAGTGGATAAAGGCATTAACCATAAGTGTAATTTTATGAAAAAATCGTTTCTTTTTTTGAAGTGAAACCTTCTTTAGCACCGTTGTGATTTGAAACTCGACGAAACGGAAAGGAGTGACACTAAAAAGAGACAAACACATACATCTACAGGATTTAGCCTGCGAGAGAATGAGATAGCAATAAAATATTTATTTTATTCACGGGTACTCGGTTTCAATATAATACCATAAATCCACAGGACCACGCAAGTCTCCCTTGGTGTTGCGGTATATAGCGCCTAACGAACCCTTGCAGAGATTTAGCGGACCAATCCAAAGAAAAAAATAATATTTTCGTAAAATCAATATCCAATCTATATACCTTTTTAGACAAACTCGCAACTTTCTAAACTTGAACCAACTCAAAACAATTTACTATGCACTATGTCAATCTCTAATCGAGTATGGTATCATAGCCTGGGGAGGAGCAAACGCTGCCGCCATTGATCTGATCTCTAAAGCCCAGAAACTAATTATAAAGATTATTCTAAAACTACCGATCATAAGCAGTTCGGATGAAATCTTTAGGAGAATCGGTGTTTTGGACATTAGGCAACTTTATGCCAAAAATGTACTAATTTATCTATTCAAACATAGAACTGTTTTTGACAATGTTGGCGGCAAGTATCTTTTCCCGGAAGATTTTTCAATGTAGATGAGTGTTTCAGGCTGATAATTATTGCTTATAATAATATCCAAACTGTTCGTGATACGAGAACCAAAGGGCAAAATCTCTTACTTATCCCTTTCGCCAAAACACCGTTTGGTCAAAGAAACTTCAGGTACTTAGCAACAAAACTTTATATTCCACTGACCATTAGACAGCACACTAATTACATAAAATAAAAACAGATACCAAGTTTTGGATCACTACCAAAGACAGATCATATATCAACAATATTTTTAGAAGCTCCTAATGCATGCTAACCCATTGATACGATGCTGATTGTCCTTGTACTTTTACTCTAAATGTAAATAACATTATTGTTAGATAAGTTTTAAGATTTTCACGGCCAAAAGCATTTTCGTTATTTGTTTTTGGGGTGTTATGCCGTGTTGCGCTACCTCCTTCTTTAGCCAACGATGTCCGAAACGTTGGCTAAAGAAGGAGGTAGCGCAACACGGCATAACACCCCAAAAACAAATAACGAAAAAATTGTTGTTGTTATCCTTTATAAACTATTCATATTAAAATGCGCCTGCTCTCAACACAGGAACTCCTAGTGAGACAGGCACAGCACAATTATTTATGTAACATAAAAAAATTAAGATTAAAATAAAAAAAAATCTTCAAACCACTCCAAAATGAACGAGCAGAAGAAAAAACAAAAAAGAAAGCGACATTTAGCGACTCCGTGGAAGAAAACACAAATACTAATGAGATGACCAAATGTATAGGAAAATAATAATAATAATGTAAGTTTATTCCAAAATGTATGCAGGGGAAGTGCAATGCAATTCATTCCATATTTTAAAATAACAAAAAAAGATAAATAATAAGTTAAGGTAAAAAAGTAAATAACAACACATAAATTAAATAAAATAAACGAATAAGCATGAAAAATGAAACTCAAAAAAAATGATGTAGATATCAAACACTAAAATGATTTTTAAATAGCCGTTTACGGAGGGTATTTCATCGTCTCCCGTCTCCAGAGGGTCATCAGGGGAGATTCCATCCAGGCAGTCATGGCGGTGATTTTTTTTTTTTTTTTACAGTGAATACCGCACAAGAATCTCAACTGCTCCCGTCTGGAGCCAGTGAGACTATGGCATCCCCAATTGGGGTATGTTGTGAGGCTGAAGGTAGTGGGGAGGGGAAGGAGGTGGGGAAGAGGAAGGTTGGGAAGTACCTGGCTATTCAGATCTGGTCACTAAACACGGCTAAATCCATTTTCAAGCAACGTTTCAATTCTGAATGGTGGTCTTACACCAGGGCTATACTGATAGTATCTTCCACTCTGATCGCATTCTTCGAATGGCGCAGTCTGCGCCATAAACTTCCCATGCAGTGGCGGAGAAGTACACGGAAAGTATGTACTCGTACCTCCAGGAACATTTCCGTAGCACTGCAGTATCTCGGTAGGCGGAAAAGTTGGCGATAGGCGGAAAAGGTGCATTGGAATTGGACGAAAAAAATATTTAAAAAATTATCCTTCACATTGATAAAAAAAGTGCTTCGTAGTCTTCCCACTCTTGTCCACTTTATTTTTCTGAAGGTTTCACTTCTACCGCGTATGAATTGCACACTCGGATTTTAATGGATTATTGTTAATTTACACCGGCTATTCGACAGAGCACAAATTATGCTTATAATTGAATACTAAGTTTTGGATCACACCAGCCAAGACAAATTTTTTAAAACTTTAACGATTTTTTTAAATCTCCTTATCACTATTATAAAGAACAGTTGGGACTCGTGTGAGGTAGTTACATAAAAAGGCAAAGATACCTTCAGATATTCCTCGTTATGAACTTGAATATCTCCTAAGAGGATTATTTTACCTCGAACTCGAGATTTGAAGCTATTCTTTAAATATACTGAAGGAAAATCTTCAGATAATGATACAAATACCAACATCAGAGAAACTGATCCCTTCCTGATCACTAGGAGCGTTTTGACTAGGTGAAGACGCGACGGCCAATGGGATGATATTATAAATAATATTATCGATCCGTTCGTAAATATGTACATGGGTAGCTTTGAGATTTTAGATGCAAGGGTAAATACAAATTGTCGCTGTAGTTTCAGAATATCTTGGATGAATACTCACTAGTGACAGCTGCCGAAAACTAACTGATAAAGTATTCCCAATCAGAGCTCGTATCCACGTCACCTTTGTGATGTTTGTCTTTTCTCTAAACTCTTATTTAACTCTCCTTTCATCGGCAAGACAGTTGTAATATTCTCGCCTTTTCTCTTGGCTCTGATCGATATTTAAATTCTTAAGGCTTTGCATATGTGTGGTAGGGATGGAAAATTCCTCCCCTACGTCACACAAGCCTTTATAAATTTGGACCCTTATTTCCTCTGATAACTACAGAAAGCTACTTAAAGCTCCCTTGTACTACATACCTTTAGCGATATATGTACTTAACTAATAAATACGTTATTTACGACTTTGAACGTAAATATTTTCGTATTTAGGTTGTAATTAAACTCCATCAAACGTTGTGTAATTTTTTTGATTTATGATATAGAACTTTAATTACCTTAAATTTTGTGGTAACCCTCTTGATTCTAAACAGAGTGTTGAATTTCAAACTGTATTGGTCTTTCTCTTGCAAATTTAACCTTAAGTAATTTCTCTAAATGAACTAACTTCCCTTTGACGTTTATTATGATTCCCTACATCCTAATGAATTCATGAATAATCAATACTAATCGAAACTACACATGACTAATTGAACAGATAATTAAATATAACTCAAATGGTTAAATGTTAGTAAATTTGATTATGATTGTATCTCGTATCTGCTGGGCGCCCCTCCGTTTAGATTCAGCTGCTATAAGGTACATATAAAGATGGATTTAGTAGGTTAATGTAATTAGTTAATTGCATATTTGACGAACTCAGAATAACCCTTTTTCTGGCAAAATTTGGCTCCTGCCTCCATCAAGTAAGCCGGGTGATCAGAAGTCAACCCAAAATTCGCACAGTCTTTTGGCACGGTTCAATTGATTGATACCTAAGTTATCGCGTCCCAATTGACCTTCCTTCGCCATCATGCACTGCCTTCAGGTCTTCCCCCAAGCCCAGATACCTCCAAATTCCTACTCCTCCAAAGTTTACTATTTACTTAGGGCGAACCGGTTTCGTCCTATATGCAATCATATACTCACGGGTTTGTGTGGAGTTACGGGTCGTGAATCCTCCCTCCACGTTCAAGAAATGAGACGAGAGTGACCCGACAGGCCTAAAGCACTAATTGTAAGTGAGTTCGTTTCATTCAATGAACAGTACATAAAAAGATATATATGTAAACATACGTTTTGGGAAGGTTTATAACTCGCAATACGAAACTACTTGCAACGCATCCCGAGCTCGGATCTCGCCCATCAAATTCTGCGAAATTTTCAGATTGATACCGAATATATACGTAAGAATAGTGTGAAATATAAATATATACTAGTACAATAAGATCTTATCTGGCGATGTGTTCTGGAGATTCGCCATAACTCCAAGCTTTTGTTTGGTTTTGTTGACGGTTTTGTTTGAGAGATCCGCCATCTCTATGGTTTGATTAATGGTCCTTGTTACAGAAGCGAACACTGCCTTCTGTTGGTTGAACTGTATTTTTTTTTTCTTTTCTTTCCCTCCCCTCCAATGTTCAACTTTTGATAAATTCTTGCTGTCCCGTGATTCTCAATTGAATCATGTAAATCCTCATTACCCCTTATTAAGCTATCCCGTGATTTTTTCACTGTTTCATGTAAACCTTCAATACACCCTTTTGAACTGCTAAAATAAATCTGTTAATTTTCAATTGCTTAGGTCTGTAGATACCTCGTTACGTTCAAATTAAAAATAGTGTTTAAATTTTTTTTTTTTCTTTTTGCTCCTAATAATTGCGCAATATAATAATTTTATCCCGTTCCTAGAAGTTAATACCTAAGTACGATATCCACTAATCAAGGTCATTTTTTTTTTTTTTTCTTTTTACTGTATTCGAACTAGTGCCTCAGTGACCGACTTATTTTGTAAACAATTTGAGCTTTGTAAACATTCTCGACGGCCTCGTGACCTAGATTCCAGCGTATGAGGTATGTTTACTTTAGACATTCCGGAGACGTGTGAGATGACTCTAAAAATTTTTCTTTGTTTGATAATGATGTACTTAGCGCAATTGTCTAGTCTGATACCCGATTACGTATACATATTTATTCATTTATATATACTTTGTCTCAATAAATAATTTATAATATGGATATGTACATACATAAATCTTATGATTGAAATAATTTCTAATATCATAACTTATTTCAAATGCTCTGGATTTTCTGAAATTATATTAATACATACATAACATTAAATATAAAATATTGGTTTGCAAATTTATCACACATAACTACTTTTAATAGTTATTGATGAATTCAGAGGTAGGAATCGATACCCTTTTCCTCTTTTTATATAAGTGTTTTTCTTTTTTTTTTTTTTTATTATAATTTTTCTTGGGAACAAAAATTACATATATATATGTTTATATACTTACATATATAAATATATAAAATATACTTATTATACTTATAATATTTTAATATAGTTACATATCACATATTAAGCGAGTAATATCTTGGTCAAATAATTAATCCAAATACCAATGTTTGCTCCATTCCGCTTTCTCCTTGGAATCTGTAAAATTTTATAACGGAAAAGACTTACCCCTACCAAGGTTTTTTTCCGACCGGGAAATACACGGTAACCTTGCTGCGATTTTCCTAAATTAATTTTTTTATTTTCCTAAATTTAATTAAATCTTTTTGACTTCAATTTTTTTTTTTTTTCATTTAATCTAATTAATTAAAATGATGTATGAACTCTATCGTTCTAAACTGTATTTTATCTCAAAACTCGTTGGTTAGATAACACTTTAAATGATAGTTACTTCACGATTAATTTAGAGATGGTAAATTGTTGTTAAATTAAATTTTTATCCCTCCGAAATTTTTATGTATTAATAAAATATTATTTTGTTTTATTATTATTATTTAAGATAATTAATTTAAATATTTATTATTTGTTAGAACACTTTCACTTAGATTGAACACACGTATTTAATTATAACTTCATCACGCTAAATTATCACATCACTTCAGTTATTTATTGCACTAATATTAAACGCGAAATTTCTAAGTTTAAAAATACGATATTAAGTGATTATAAAATCCGAATTTTCCACTAAAACAAATTGTATTTATCACGAGCACTTTTATTTTTCACAAGTAAATAATGCGTTGGCTTTATTGTTATTTTTCACTGACTCTAACTGCAAAGTATTTTTTTTGTATATCACTGACTAGAATGTGAAATTTTTCTAAGTATCAAAATAATTATCACTTAGAATTTTTTAACTTTAAGTCACCCACCGTTTCGTCACGTTCCGCGAAGTTACAAACTTTTCGACCACGACCGTAGACTGTCCTCAACTGGCATTTGTCTAGACTTTTATACCCCTCTCAGGTCCAAAAGATCGTATCTGAATCTCCTATAATAAACCAATCTAATTACTATCAACTCGTAATTTCTTGAAACCTCTCCATTATTGTCGAATGCGGTCTCTTTGTACGTTTTGCGTTTGATACATTAAATTCTGTCTCGTACTCCCATACTTACAAGATCCGGATTTAGTAAGATCCATGTTTAATGGCCCAACTTCCTTTGTCCTGGTGTTCATACAAAATTAGCTTGAATTTAATAATTTTAAAGTTCTATTTTCATATATTTCGTAACATGTCCGTGCGTACGGCATCTACCATATGTTCCAAATCTGTCCCCAAATTCGCCTATCAGAGATATCTTCATGTCGAAGTCTTTCTCGCAAATCGTTCATTTTTATTTTATTATTTTTCCTCGAGTTTTTCTGTATTCTATATGAACCTTTCCATTTAAAACCGAATTTTCTCTATTTACGTCGTATATTTGAATTTTCCATTTTTTCTCGAATTTTCTTTTATTCACGACACTCTTTCCATGAATTTCCTTATTTATTCTTACGCTATTGTTCATATCTCTATAGATTTTTATATTTCAAGCCGTATTTATTTTATTCACTGTTAATCTAAGATTTCCTTTGTTTTTCTCTGTCGTATCTCCTTTCCCCTCACTTCCCCGTACTTCCCTGATATAACCATATCGTTTTTTGATGTTTGCTGCCTCTTGGAAAATTTCATTTTCTATTTGTTATTAATAAATATATCATTTTTAACATCTTTATAGGAGATACCCCCACTTCGGCCCTTAAATTCCTGTCATTTTTATTGCTTCATAGAGAACGCCTTACAAATTTCGTCCCGTTCTTACGAAAAATCCCATAAACCATATGTCTTGACAGTTGTATACATTAATCCCTGTACCCACCTGGCAATAAATCCTTTTTTATTTCAGTGTCGTTAACTTTTACGAGAATTCTTTAATATAAATATTTCATAAGACCCATGATAATTTTTATTACCTTTTTAACGACTAATTGCCCTTATATAAACAATTTTCATGTTCGAATATTCCTTGTTTATCACAACAAAATACATCTGGGATCGACAACCATTGTAATGCCTCATTTTTTATCTGCAATCGCGTACTATGTTACTCTATAACCTCCATTTTAATTACGTAAAATGACTCCTTTTCCTGAGTTTTTCTATCGCAATGTTTTCAGCATTTTCCACTCCCCTCCGTACTGCACTCTATCTTCTTCTCTAACACTTGTTACTGCTCTAGACATCTGAAATGTACCCTCGCCTATTCTTTAAAACTCTCATTTTTTTTTGACGTTTCCTCCCTAAATCTTTCATCGTAATATCCTAGCTCCGTCTAAAATTGATAACAATAATTTTCCATTGTTTTTTCAACATTTCCATTTCCTTTAGCACGTTTTCCCTCGAATCGATCATCTCCGGTCGTCACAAACAATCGTATTATAGATGGAAATCTCCCTAACGCCTTACAATACGTTTTCGTCACTTGCTTTGCAATTTTTCACTTAAACTTTTGCATCGTGTTTACGTGTATCCTTTTTTTCCGCACCTGATATGTTTTAATGCGTTCGAGAACTAGGGTTTCTGATCCCTGGAATGTACCGGTTAATGATAACATTTCTTGGGGTCATCGTTCTTTTGTCCCTGAACAGATTATTTCTTCCCATGGAGTTTATTCACCTCTCGGTTTGGTGGGAACGTCAAACTCATTAATCACATTACTAATTGCTAAGTCCAAAGGTCGTTCCTTTGTTCTAAAAATGGGTTCGGCCCTCTTCCCGTTGATAGGCTGAATTGGTTTTTAATCGCTTTTGCTGCAATTCAATTGGCTGTCAATATATCACGGGCTAAGTATATTGGGGAGTCCCTGTTTCTGATTATTTGTTGATACCATCTGTGATCCTTTCATCAATACTCGTCTCACCTTGACTAATTATAGATCCCTACCGTAAATATGAATTCACTTTACTCTAATCCGATAGATGTCGTAGACGTGTCCGTTTTATAAGTAATTGATATTTTCTTTTTAAATTAAAGTGGGAAGCTACGATATTTCCTAATTTTCACTGTTGATCAATGCAATTCATCACAGTTCCCTCCTCTGAACTCAATTTGCTGTGGCTAACGTTGTATTTTATTTTAATGTCCTCTTCTTTTTTTTTTTTTTTTTTTTTTTTTTTTTTTTTTTTTTTTTTTTTTTTTTTACGTTAGACACCGAAATTGTGTTCAAATTTAGACTAGCTATCTTCCCCTCCTCATTTGGTTATCCCCTATCTCTACTCCGTGTCATATTACTTCCTATCTCCCCCTCCTCATTCTGTTATCCCCTATCTCTTTTTCGTATCCTATTACTTCCTATCTCCCCCTCCTCATTTTGTTATCCCCTATCTCTTCTCCGCATCCCATTACTTCCTATCTCCCCCTCCTCATTTTGTTATCCCCTATCTCTTCTCCGCATCCTATTACTTCCTATCTCCCCCTCCTCATTCTGTTATCCCCTATCTCTTTTCCGTATCCTATTACTTCCTATCTCCCCCTCCTCATTCTGTTATCCCCTATCTCTTTTCCGTATCCTATTACTTCCTATCTCCCCCTCCTCATTCTGTTCGGATTGTTAACAATCTTGAATTTGAATCTCATTGTATTCTTTATTTTCTTTTCGCGTAGATTTTACTTTATGAAATTTTCTTTAATTTTGATAGATTCAAAATTAATTTCTTTTTGCTGGAACACGCCCCTCGACTCGCGTGTTTTGGTGGTCCCCAACCAAATTGGACTAAGACCTCCCTTACAATGATTTAAGTAAAGATTGTTTACAATCTCGCGGCCTTTCGAACAACTGAAAAGCGGGTGGTCTCTTGGTGTGCAATTAATTGTTTTTTGTTTTGTAAATATGAATATTTTTTGTGAAATGTGTGTTTTCGCACGACCTCACCCAATCCGACAATCAGTGGTATACATGTTTCATATAAATTTTCCAGCATTTTTTTTTTCTTTATTTATTTAAACTTTATTTTATAATTCTTAATTTCTAATTGTAATTTCTTAATTCATCCAAAGTTGTTCTAGCCTAAGTGTTGTCCACTCTAATATTTAAATTTTTATAAATGTTCTTTATTATCCTCAAATTGGTTCAGCGTTCCTTTTTTCCTTTTTTTTTTTTTTTTCGAAATCTAAAATATTTATACCTTAATTCAAATGTTACCTTTTTATCTCTATACTTAATGTCTACCCTATATCTATAGATAAACTTTCTCATTTCAATATTTCAAAAAAAAATTCCTAGGCATTGTTCATTTTTCAAAATGTCCCTTTTGTGTGCCATATAATATCTCTAATTCTCTCCTTTTGAGTGTTCTTACTTATCTAACATTTTTTTTTTTCTCACTAACACATAAAAAAAAAAGTCAATTTTTTTTTTTTTTCAACTAGAAAATCAAAATTAACGAATTTATTTGCCTTACTCTATTTCAATAATTGAATATGATTGTCGCTTATTAAGAACTTGTCCACTCACCCTCAAAGACTTGACGACGATCCGCCCCTCGCAAGCAATCTGATAATCTAATATTTTAGTAATTTTCTTTCTTCCCCCTCCCCAATTATAATGTATCCTAACATATTTTTATTTGTATTTCTCAATCGTTTATTTATTTATTAACATTTACAAATATTTGTAAACTTCGCACTCTATTCGTTGACTTCCACTAATTGTAAACCTGATTTTTGTTTCTTATTACTTGTGTAATATCTAGCTAAATGTAAAGCGCTATAATCTCCTTTTATCTCCCGAGTTGGCTGCGACCACTAGCTCCTTCCCGGCTGTAGTTATTGTAGAATTTTCTTTTGGTGAACTGTTAACTTCGGTGCACTTGCTGCAACTAGCGTTTTCGCCCACACTTTCAATTGCGTGTATCCTCCTTTTTATGGCGCGGTAACGGTCACGGTATTTGTCCTTCTTGCTGGATTCCTCCCCACTCCTCTTCTTCATGTTCCGTTCTTCTGGTGTACATACCATTGTATCTAGTTTTCGTAGAAACTCAGCGGCGACAATCTCATCTCCTGATTGCCCCGAAAACCATAGCGATTGAATTTCCTTCGGATAATGTCTCATAATCTCGTCAACTATGCCCAACGGTGTGTCAGTAATCTTTAAAGCCTTCGCTAGCTCCCAATAGTTTGCGAAATGAGTAAGCATGGATATATTTTTCTTGGCATCATATACCCCTTCTGCAAGACGACGGCGAACTTCATTTTTCTTTATGTCTCCCCAATAGGTAGCTAAAAATCTCGTTCGAAATCTAACATAGTCTCCCATCGTTTATTGTACAATTTTGCCCACGATCTAGCTTCCCCTTTCAAATTTTCCCGTACGACGACTAATGGATCCGTTCGTTTCACTTTTCTAGTGTATTCTTTTAAATCTTCTAGGAAACTAATGGGATTTTGATTTCCACCGGAGAATGATGGTCGTTCCTGCTGTGGTAACATTTCCACTACTTGGAGAACGCTTTTCGGCGCACTATCCTCTCCTATCACCGCCACTGTTGCTGGGCTTTCCAATTGTTTCTCGAGTTCTTGCATCTTATTGACGAGCGGTGCCAAAGCTGCCTGAATTATTGTAGTTATATCTCCTATGTTTATTGTTGAAGTCTCGGTTGTGACATTTTCCCCGATTGCTGTCACTAAAGCCTGGGCTCGCCTACTTGTTCCACGTTTCCCAACCATTTTCTTTATTTTCCGAGTGTCGCCCGGTTAATGTTTATATTTTATCTTATTAAGCGACAACCTTATAATCTCTATTTTAGTTTCCTAAATTACCTTATGTAAATTATGTTGCCTTCCTTATTCTATTTATTTACTTATTTTTTTTTTTTTTTTTTTCAATTTTCTCGTTTTTCTATATTTTTTTTATTTTATTTTTTTATTTTTCCTTTTACTTCGTTAACTTTTCTTGTTCCTTTTCCTCGGGTTTTTCCTGTAACATACCATGTGTGAGTCTCTCTTCACACTCTCGCTTATTTTCGCCCTGTTCCTCCGATTTTGTGTCGGTCTCCCCCTCTGGCTGAACGACTTCTATCATATCCTCGACTCGTAACTTAGACCTCTTTGAACGTCTAAATATCTCCCGTAATTCATCTCCCGACGGTATTTCTTTAGCTTCTAATTCCGTCGCATCCACTTTCCTTTTTTCCGCCATTTTTTGTTTAAAATTTTTAATGAATTTAACTCAATACCAACTATTTATTATAAATATACCTATATATATTTATAATTTATTTTATTTTTTTTTTTTTTTTGGAACCTGTCCCCCTATAAAACACAATATTTTTAATTATTTATATTTGTTTGCATGATGATTGTAACCCAAATTAGATCAACTCTACCATCACTCTTCATTTCAATTAAATGTAGGTAATTGCAAAAAAACGGAATGAATATTGTTACTCCAATGTTAATGAATATCCCGTGATTTTCGTTCAACCAATAATTATTCATTGTTTAGAATGCCAACCATTCCTTCAAGTTCCGCAATACCTACGATATTTTCGCAAAATCTGTTTAGAGTTCGCAATACCTATCTTGATGTTATTTCGTCAAATCCCCTCCTTTTTTTGGTCCGAATGATCAAATGTTCCCTTAAATAGGTATATACCTATAAAACATTCGCCTGTGATATTAAAGTTCTCAACTCGACACTATCCCCAATCAAATATTTTATGTTATTTTTATTTTATGTTCCTTATCTTTTATGTTATGACTTTTTATGTGATAATCCTCACATACAAACCCACAACATTAACTATAAACAAAGGGTCACTTTATGTAGGTAAGTTCCCCCGTTTTTATCTGTAAAGTCTGTTTATTTTTTCCGTAACCGAGTGTTGATATCATTTTCGAGTTTGTTTATTCTACAATCTCTTAAAGCGATGCGCGTTACCCCCGATGTCACCTACTTCAAAATTTTTCGATGTTTTGTTATCACTTTCGATGCTTAGGTTATCAATCTTTCGATGCTTACAAACACCGCGGTATCTCGTATCAGATTGTTTACATTACGGTCATTAACATTCTGGATTCAGGAATGTCAATACCATTATTCTGTCAATTTATGGCCTGCCTTGAATAAACTGTTTACGCTTGTATCTGACCTACATTCTTTGTTACGATATTTATAATCTCATAAGCAATCAACAAATTCATGGTCACTTGATTTAAACTTTATCGACACTTTTATAAATTATTTTAAAACATGTAGAGTTTATTCGTTAACACTTTTTTTTTTTATATTTAAATGTATTGTTTATATATTTATTTTCGTATATTTATTTATTAATTTATATATTTTTTTCGTGTTTATTTAACGGCGCACTGTTCTGATTTTTATTTTATTTTTATTATCACTTCATTTAACATAACGTCCTACTTATTATTATTATTATTTTTTTTTTTTTTTGCAATAGATTGACCAATAAAAGTTTTTTTTTTTTTTTTTTTTCTAAAACAACTTGTAAAACTCTGATCTCCTGTCACGGCTGTGCAGTTGTGATGTTTGTCTTTTCTCTAAACTCTTATTTAACTCTCCTTTCATCGGCAAGACAGTTGTAATATTCTCGCCTTTTCTCTTGGCTCTGATCGATATTTAAATTCTTAAGGCTTTGCATATGTGTGGTAGGGATGGAAAATTCCTCCCCTACGTCACACAAGCCTTTATAAATTTGGACCCTTATTTCCTCTGATAACTACAGAAAGCTACTTAAAGCTCCCTTGTACTACATACCTTTAGCGATATATGTACTTAACTAATAAATACGTTATTTACGACTTTGAACGTAAATATTTTCGTATTTAGGTTGTAATTAAACTCCATCAAACGTTGTGTAATTTTTTTGATTTATGATATAGAACTTTAATTACCTTAAATTTTGTGGTAACCCTCTTGATTCTAAACAGAGTGTTGAATTTCAAACTGTATTGGTCTTTCTCTTGCAAATTTAACCTTAAGTAATTTCTCTAAATGAACTAACTTCCCTTTGACGTTTATTATGATTCCCTACATCCTAATGAATTCATGAATAATCAATACTAATCGAAACTACACATGACTAATTGAACAGATAATTAAATATAACTCAAATGGTTAAATGTTAGTAAATTTGATTATGATTGTATCTCGTATCTGCTGGGCGCCCCTCCGTTTAGATTCAGCTGCTATAAGGTACATATAAAGATGGATTTAGTAGGTTAATGTAATTAGTTAATTGCATATTTGACGAACTCAGAATAACCCTTTTTCTGGCAAAATTTGGCTCCTGCCTCCATCAAGTAAGCCGGGTGATCAGAAGTCAACCCAAAATTCGCACAGTCTTTTGGCACGGTTCAATTGATTGATACCTAAGTTATCGCGTCCCAATTGACCTTCCTTCGCCATCATGCACTGCCTTCAGGTCTTCCCCCAAGCCCAGATACCTCCAAATTCCTACTCCTCCAAAGTTTACTATTTACTTAGGGCGAACCGGTTTCGTCCTATATGCAATCATATACTCACGGGTTTGTGTGGAGTTACGGGTCGTGAATCCTCCCTCCACGTTCAAGAAATGAGACGAGAGTGACCCGACAGGCCTAAAGCACTAATTGTAAGTGAGTTCGTTTCATTCAATGAACAGTACATAAAAAGATATATATGTAAACATACGTTTTGGGAAGGTTTATAACTCGCAATACGAAACTACTTGCAACGCATCCCGAGCTCGGATCTCGCCCATCAAATTCTGCGAAATTTTCAGATTGATACCGAATATATACGTAAGAATAGTGTGAAATATAAATATATACTAGTACAATAAGATCTTATCTGGCGATGTGTTCTGGAGATTCGCCATAACTCCAAGCTTTTGTTTGGTTTTGTTGACGGTTTTGTTTGAGAGATCCGCCATCTCTATGGTTTGATTAATGGTCCTTGTTACAGAAGCGAACACTGCCTTCTGTTGGTTGAACTGTATTTTTTTTTTCTTTTCTTTCCCTCCCCTCCAATGTTCAACTTTTGATAAATTCTTGCTGTCCCGTGATTCTCAATTGAATCATGTAAATCCTCATTACCCCTTATTAAGCTATCCCGTGATTTTTTCACTGTTTCATGTAAACCTTCAATACACCCTTTTGAACTGCTAAAATAAATCTGTTAATTTTCAATTGCTTAGGTCTGTAGATACCTCGTTACGTTCAAATTAAAAATAGTGTTTAAATTTTTTTTTTTTCTTTTTGCTCCTAATAATTGCGCAATATAATAATTTTATCCCGTTCCTAGAAGTTAATACCTAAGTACGATATCCACTAATCAAGGTCATTTTTTTTTTTTTTTCTTTTTACTGTATTCGAACTAGTGCCTCAGTGACCGACTTATTTTGTAAACAATTTGAGCTTTGTAAACATTCTCGACGGCCTCGTGACCTAGATTCCAGCGTATGAGGTATGTTTACTTTAGACATTCCGGAGACGTGTGAGATGACTCTAAAAATTTTTCTTTGTTTGATAATGATGTACTTAGCGCAATTGTCTAGTCTGATACCCGATTACGTATACATATTTATTCATTTATATATACTTTGTCTCAATAAATAATTTATAATATGGATATGTACATACATAAATCTTATGATTGAAATAATTTCTAATATCATAACTTATTTCAAATGCTCTGGATTTTCTGAAATTATATTAATACATACATAACATTAAATATAAAATATTGGTTTGCAAATTTATCACACATAACTACTTTTAATAGTTATTGATGAATTCAGAGGTAGGAATCGATACCCTTTTCCTCTTTTTATATAAGTGTTTTTCTTTTTTTTTTTTTTTATTATAATTTTTCTTGGGAACAAAAATTACATATATATATGTTTATATACTTACATATATAAATATATAAAATATACTTATTATACTTATAATATTTTAATATAGTTACATATCACATATTAAGCGAGTAATATCTTGGTCAAATAATTAATCCAAATACCAATGTTTGCTCCATTCCGCTTTCTCCTTGGAATCTGTAAAATTTTATAACGGAAAAGACTTACCCCTACCAAGGTTTTTTTCCGACCGGGAAATACACGGTAACCTTGCTGCGATTTTCCTAAATTAATTTTTTTATTTTCCTAAATTTAATTAAATCTTTTTGACTTCAATTTTTTTTTTTTTTCATTTAATCTAATTAATTAAAATGATGTATGAACTCTATCGTTCTAAACTGTATTTTATCTCAAAACTCGTTGGTTAGATAACACTTTAAATGATAGTTACTTCACGATTAATTTAGAGATGGTAAATTGTTGTTAAATTAAATTTTTATCCCTCCGAAATTTTTATGTATTAATAAAATATTATTTTGTTTTATTATTATTATTTAAGATAATTAATTTAAATATTTATTATTTGTTAGAACACTTTCACTTAGATTGAACACACGTATTTAATTATAACTTCATCACGCTAAATTATCACATCACTTCAGTTATTTATTGCACTAATATTAAACGCGAAATTTCTAAGTTTAAAAATACGATATTAAGTGATTATAAAATCCGAATTTTCCACTAAAACAAATTGTATTTATCACGAGCACTTTTATTTTTCACAAGTAAATAATGCGTTGGCTTTATTGTTATTTTTCACTGACTCTAACTGCAAAGTATTTTTTTTGTATATCACTGACTAGAATGTGAAATTTTTCTAAGTATCAAAATAATTATCACTTAGAATTTTTTAACTTTAAGTCACCCACCGTTTCGTCACGTTCCGCGAAGTTACAAACTTTTCGACCACGACCGTAGACTGTCCTCAACTGGCATTTGTCTAGACTTTTATACCCCTCTCAGGTCCAAAAGATCGTATCTGAATCTCCTATAATAAACCAATCTAATTACTATCAACTCGTAATTTCTTGAAACCTCTCCATTATTGTCGAATGCGGTCTCTTTGTACGTTTTGCGTTTGATACATTAAATTCTGTCTCGTACTCCCATACTTACAAGATCCGGATTTAGTAAGATCCATGTTTAATGGCCCAACTTCCTTTGTCCTGGTGTTCATACAAAATTAGCTTGAATTTAATAATTTTAAAGTTCTATTTTCATATATTTCGTAACATGTCCGTGCGTACGGCATCTACCATATGTTCCAAATCTGTCCCCAAATTCGCCTATCAGAGATATCTTCATGTCGAAGTCTTTCTCGCAAATCGTTCATTTTTATTTTATTATTTTTCCTCGAGTTTTTCTGTATTCTATATGAACCTTTCCATTTAAAACCGAATTTTCTCTATTTACGTCGTATATTTGAATTTTCCATTTTTTCTCGAATTTTCTTTTATTCACGACACTCTTTCCATGAATTTCCTTATTTATTCTTACGCTATTGTTCATATCTCTATAGATTTTTATATTTCAAGCCGTATTTATTTTATTCACTGTTAATCTAAGATTTCCTTTGTTTTTCTCTGTCGTATCTCCTTTCCCCTCACTTCCCCGTACTTCCCTGATATAACCATATCGTTTTTTGATGTTTGCTGCCTCTTGGAAAATTTCATTTTCTATTTGTTATTAATAAATATATCATTTTTAACATCTTTATAGGAGATACCCCCACTTCGGCCCTTAAATTCCTGTCATTTTTATTGCTTCATAGAGAACGCCTTACAAATTTCGTCCCGTTCTTACGAAAAATCCCATAAACCATATGTCTTGACAGTTGTATACATTAATCCCTGTACCCACCTGGCAATAAATCCTTTTTTATTTCAGTGTCGTTAACTTTTACGAGAATTCTTTAATATAAATATTTCATAAGACCCATGATAATTTTTATTACCTTTTTAACGACTAATTGCCCTTATATAAACAATTTTCATGTTCGAATATTCCTTGTTTATCACAACAAAATACATCTGGGATCGACAACCATTGTAATGCCTCATTTTTTATCTGCAATCGCGTACTATGTTACTCTATAACCTCCATTTTAATTACGTAAAATGACTCCTTTTCCTGAGTTTTTCTATCGCAATGTTTTCAGCATTTTCCACTCCCCTCCGTACTGCACTCTATCTTCTTCTCTAACACTTGTTACTGCTCTAGACATCTGAAATGTACCCTCGCCTATTCTTTAAAAACTCTCATTTTTTTTTGACGTTTCCTCCCTAAATCTTTCATCGTAATATCCTAGCTCCGTCTAAAATTGATAACAATAATTTTCCATTGTTTTTTCAACATTTCCATTTCCTTTAGCACGTTTTCCCTCGAATCGATCATCTCCGGTCGTCACAAACAATCGTATTATAGATGGAAATCTCCCTAACGCCTTACAATACGTTTTCGTCACTTGCTTTGCAATTTTTCACTTAAACTTTTGCATCGTGTTTACGTGTATCCTTTTTTTCCGCACCTGATATGTTTTAATGCGTTCGAGAACTAGGGTTTCTGATCCCTGGAATGTACCGGTTAATGATAACATTTCTTGGGGTCATCGTTCTTTTGTCCCTGAACAGATTATTTCTTCCCATGGAGTTTATTCACCTCTCGGTTTGGTGGGAACGTCAAACTCATTAATCACATTACTAATTGCTAAGTCCAAAGGTCGTTCCTTTGTTCTAAAAATGGGTTCGGCCCTCTTCCCGTTGATAGGCTGAATTGGTTTTTAATCGCTTTTGCTGCAATTCAATTGGCTGTCAATATATCACGGGCTAAGTATATTGGGGAGTCCCTGTTTCTGATTATTTGTTGATACCATCTGTGATCCTTTCATCAATACTCGTCTCACCTTGACTAATTATAGATCCCTACCGTAAATATGAATTCACTTTACTCTAATCCGATAGATGTCGTAGACGTGTCCGTTTTATAAGTAATTGATATTTTCTTTTTAAATTAAAGTGGGAAGCTACGATATTTCCTAATTTTCACTGTTGATCAATGCAATTCATCACACCTTCAAGCTCCTATAATAGAAAATTTCTATTATAAGAGCTTGAATAAGTTCCAATTAAACACGATCAATAACTGTCTAGTCTAAGTTAGTGTCTTGATCTGAACTTTACCAATATGCCTAGAGTTTTTTCTTTTATATATTTTGATTTGTAGCTGAGACTTAAGATGACTTGTCAAAACTATTTTTTTATGTTTATCTCTGATTTTGTCTTTGCTTTCATTTATCATCCTTTAATATTAGGTATAAATTACACTTTTTAAAATTCGTGTTACTTTATTGTAAACTAGCGTTCCCGGCATGCGTTGCTATGCCACCTAATCAGAAATTGTATCTCCCTGCGTGTCCTTTCGCATTCGTCCCGTTCCCCTTCCGCCTCTCCTTCCTCTCCCGCGTCCCTTCCCCTGTCGCGTTCCTACTCCACCTTCTCTCTCCCCACTCCCCTAGCCCACTTCCCCCGTTCAGCCAACCCCCCTCCCAAGTTCCCCTGCCCCTTCCCGGGTTCACCTCCCCCCTTCCTGTAAATGTGTGTCTGAAGAAATTATTATGACTATGACTATGTAGAAACATAAAATCGAGTCGAAATAAAATTTTATTTTTTACAGACAGACGCGACGCGATGATTGATATCAGATAGACGCGATGGCGAAGATAGATAAATTTTAGCGCGGCTTTCGCAGTCTCAGATAAGTTTCGGTTAATTGTCAATGCACATATTTTTTAATAAAGTCGTTCGTTATGCAAAATAACTGGCTTATTGTAACGGTATGAACTAACGAAGCGTTTAGAATTGAAAGAAGTCGTTTACGTAATCCACCTACTTAAATAATGGATCTAAGACGCGACAGATTTATTTTGTTCGATCTTAGAGAAACAAGTGGTTGAGATATGACTAGAGTTCTCTTTAACTAATTAACTCCCGTTTAGTATAAAAAAGTAAAATAATGCAGACTGCCAATACACATTAAGGTTAGTTTTCAATCAAACGTTGTCAATTTATTCATATGTTTATTTATTCATACGTAACTCTTCGGCGTTTAACGTTTCGGGATATGTAGCCATAGAAAATAACATCAGTGTTGCCAGCGTACATCTATTTTTTTCCCCTGACAATATCGGTTCAACTGTCAATAGTGAAACCGTTCTCGGTATATCGATATAAAATCGTCGGAAGTTTGAGCCCCAGACGGTAGCTTTATCTGGTTTTATTTCCCTCAATGTATGACGCAATTTTTCTTTGTAACGCTCTTCGAATGTTTTCGTCTTTGAAAACGATATTTATTTTCTCCATTCGATATCACTGAAACGTAATACTTTTTGAACATTTATTTGGAATATTCGTGAATAATATGACTATTAGAAATGATTCCGGCTTAAGAGATTTGTCAGGGGAAAGGATTTAATATCCCATATAAAACTTTTTTCTGAAACCCTTGCGCACATAATCTGTTAATCTGTTAGGAAATATGTTAAATTTCGTTAAAAAATAAACCTCTCTTTATTATTTAATGCTTCAAAAAGGCACAAAACATTGTGCGATTCTATTTTTCTCTGAGTTACAAGTATTTATTGCGTTTACGTGTAACTGCATTATGTCAAATGTTTTTTTTACATAACGAAATATAAGTACATAAGCTTGCCTAGCTAGCTCAGTAGTAAAACCGGAGACTTTTTATAATAACAGGGTAGCCGTCATTTGGGCCCCACGTTGGGCGCCAAGTTCTGATTTTTATTTTACTTTAGTAATTTATCTCTACCTTTATTGCTACCTCAATATAATCCTTAATTTAGAAAACAACTGGTGCGACTAAGGTCAAAATAGGGACCGCTTTTATTTTTCTGCGATTGACAGCTGTCCAAAAATGGACCACATTTTTTTCATTCTCAAAAATCTTTTTTTTTTCTAAAACCGCTCCATAGACCTTTACGCAAAGCCTGCTGATTTTATACGTGATTTGAGATTTTTTTATTCTTGATTAACCGCTTTTAGTATTTCAAAACATTTTATTTTATTCTACCGAAGTGCAAATACCAAATCAGATAAACATAACCAGTGTTATAAAAATCTGCATTATTACGAAAAAGTCAAATATGACATGATCATTACCTCTAACGGTCGGAAACTTACTGTCCATAGATAAAAATCTATTTCTCACAGTAACAATGATATTACACAAGTAATAAGATGATGTTTAACTAAGAAAGCTTTATTCCAAAAAATACTGTACTGTACTCCCATAGTCCGTATCATACAGAATAAATTCATCATTTCTTTCAACTACGAGCATGCTATCCGATTGCCTTCGAATGTGACCAAACTTCGCTATTTTTCGTAGGGATTTTAATTGTTGAGGTCCTGATTTATTTTTTAATTCAACACTCTGCTGTAACAATACTAAAGTGGGGGGGGTATTTCGGACAAATATTTCCCCGAAATATTTGAATATTTCGTAATTTCCTTACAATATTCGGAATATCCCCAGAATATTTATAATTTTTCTAACAGTATTTGAAATTTTCCCCGATTTTTACGCAGTGTAGTCGATATTTCAGAATTTTCTTTTATTTTTGTGCTCTTTCCCTTTCCCACAAAAAATATACCATGTGACGTCAGCATTACGAAATTCAGTAGTAGGCTATATTTTATTATTTTTTTTTTAAATTTAAGTTTTTATTCCAGCAGGACTGGGAGGGTAGTGCAATCCCAGTCTGCCATATTACATAAACAACTATAAAAGAAAAGAAAAAATGTTTAAATATTAGGTAGGTACCTAATTAAAACATAAAATGAAAACAAAATTCATCACACAAATAACAAAAAATAAGCATAAAATTAAAATAAATAATAAGTAGACAGAATTAAAAATAAAAAGATAAAAAGATATTTTGGGATTGTCCATCATGGAGGTCGCCTCATCATCTGCATCCATCGCTCATTTATTATCGCTATGGAACGGCGTGTTTTAATATGATGGTGTGTTATTCTCTTTTAAATGTTTTAATGTGATGGTGTGTTATTCTCATTATTTATGCATTAAACCGCTTACTCGTTAATACGGAATACTTTTTATCCAAACAGTTAGTTTTTAGCTTTATTATTACGAAAAGTGAGTATTTATGTCGGGGGATACCAAAAAACATTAAAAAAATAAGCATTTAACATTTTAATTTTGTTTAAATTAATTCACTCGCACGGTAGCGCCATTGTTTATTCATCGTTTTTATTTTAACATTTCATCAATGCTGCCAATCACAGAAAAATATTTTTACGTAAAACAAAGTGATCGCACCATTGACAAGTTTGTACCTGTATTTATAACAATAGAACATGGAAAGAAATATATTAAAATAATTACACAAACCCGCTAGACAAAACCTGCTTGCCAACAAACCATTCAAAACCTGGGATGTTTTTTAAAAGTTTGATGAAATGCGAGAATTTATTTTATAAGATTGGTACTTCCGACAAATGTCATATTTGATTGTCTATTAGTTAAAAAAAGAACATTCCGTATTATCCGTGCATCAAACATCGACAACACGAACGTTCCGTGTTATCCGTGAGGTGGACTAACTGCATATTTACCTTATTCTCTTTTAAATGACGATTTATACGTAAGTATAATAATATATAATAAACTTTATTTATTCAGAATCAGTCTTTGTTAATCTACGATATGAACATATTTTTTTGCTACAATTTTTTTCACTGGAGTTCCACATTGTATTTTTTCAATTATCTATAAATGCACCTGGTAGTAAACATTTAAATTAGCTTAGTAGTACCTGCACTACGCAAACATATTATGTGATGATGGATTTAGTATTTCCCCCCTATGAAACACTGATCATTACATCAGGATGTAACGCAGAAATAATAATAAACCTTGGTTTTTATTTGTAAGATTTAAAAACATATTCAAAAGAAAAGAGTGTGACTCTGAAAGTTTCGTATGAAAATAATAGACGTTAAGCACAAGTGATAAGGCAAATCGTTAGTTTACAATTTGGCACACCTTACTGAAAACTCAAATTTGCATGACGTTCCGACGCCTAAAATACATAAATGTCAAACACCGCTCCATAGACCTTTACGCAAAGCCTGTACAATGAAAAATAAACAGTGGCGTAACGATTACTTGGCTTTGAATGGTATTAAACCGGTACATAAGAAGAGATTAAATATGTTCGTGTAGGCGTATATAATATACCTACACAAACCAGATCTCTTTAATTAAATCTGCTTTTATGTTCTTACACAAACATTTCCTGGTTTTTTATCAGTACATTTTTTTTATCTTTACGATACCACTCGGAAATCGATTACTTGAGATAACTTTTGTCTTGTTTAACATTGTGAACATATTTTTTTTCAAACGCCCGTATTTTCCACTTTTCCTCAAATTAATAAAATATAAAAAAAATAATATTATGAACCCCGCATTATTATGCAACTTTTTTCAGTATGTATTCAAGGTATACGGAAAAAAAACTACACTAACTTCGGGAGGTGGTTCTATGTGGAACTACAAAAGAAAAATAAGATTTTTAGAAATTAAATTATTAAGCTTACATTTTATGGTGGTTTTTAGGTAAATAAGTTGAGTTATTTGTAAAGAAAAATATTCTTCCATGGTAAAATACTTTTGTATGAAAAAAATATTAGAATTACGCAAAAGCTATTATGCTGTTTTACTACTACCACCAAGCAGTGCACTTAACATCAGGACATGTAAATTATTTTTATTTATGGGTATTTTTTAATATAAAAAAACATCACGGTTTAATCATTACAATTTCTACACAATTCGTTTATATTGTTTTTTTTCCTTGTTGTTCTATTTTCAGATTTGGAAATTTAAAAAAATTTCGTATTATGTATTCTCGAAGATTTAACAAGTGCAGCCCAGCTGCAAAAAGGCAACTTTTTAACACGTACTGCACGAGCCTATATACCTCGGAGCTGTGGACCAACTTCAACAAAGCGTCACTAAAAAGAATGGAAATAGAGTACAACAATTCATATCGAACGCTTTTTGGGTTGTCCTGGTACTGCAGTGCCACCGAGATGTTTGAAGAAGGGCGCGTTCCCGGATTGCGAACACTAATAAAAAAACGGATCACCAGCTACAGAACGCAATTGGCCTCGAGCGAAAACACTCTTGTGATGGCAGCATTCCACTTCTGGTAGGGTCCCATTTATAAGCGATGGAGCCACTTCCCGATGACCTAGATAACAAAAAGCGAACTTTTTTTTTTCAAATTTTATTTTTATTTTTGTATTATTATTATTTTCTTTTATTTATTTTCTTTCATTATGTGAATATTTTTTTCTTTCATCTTAAAATATTTTAATTTAATGTATTATATACGCATAATATGGAACTCGTGGGACTGCACCACCCTCCCCGAGATCTGGAATAAACGAAAAAAAAATTGCAGTCTAATGGTCGGTATTTTCCCTCCACGCCACTGTAAATCAGTCTTCATATTTTTACCCTTCCCCTGAAAATATGGCCTAAATATAATGTACCTATTGCCCGCCAACTTTGTGGGAGGGGGTTGGTGAAATAGGGTTATTTGCAGGGAGCAAATATGAACGCTTTATTTAACTTTGGTTTGTTGGCTGAAATATGTGCTAGGGGGGAGGCAATTCCCAGGGATTTGTTAATATAGTGGCACGATTATTTAAAATTTCCACAACTTAATTATTTTTTTAACATCTCAGTGCACGAACGTCCAAGTGCGTTATTAACATATCACTGCTAAGATCTGTAAATATCGTAGTTCAAAACGTTAAAAATGTCAGAAGGATTGGTGAAAATAGAATTCCTTAAACCTTCACTTTTTTATGTAGATATAATTCTTTCATTTTAAAACATTTTTTTATGTATTTTTTTATTAAACGCACGAAGCACATTATGATACAAAAATACAAGCGGTAATTAGGTAGGTATATTAAATTTTACGTGGTTGAAGCCCCTATTACGTAAATCCATACAATATCTTAGTAATTTCGCCTCGGATGGGAACGATTCTTAATATTTAATAATGAATAGATATATAAGAGGAGTCACAATAAAAAGAATAAAAGTTTTTGAAGAGATGTAGAGAAATTTTGAAATCTTGAAATATAAGCTCACGATGACAAATCAAGTGTCAGTCAAATAAATTAGTTTTGTATTTTATCAGGGAATCATGAAAAATGGAGTATTTTTTCGTAGTGGGTATGTGTTGTGACTGCGCGAATAATAATTGGTGAGTTATTTGCTGCATTAGTGTTGTTGGTTTCTAAATGAAAGAGCGTAGTCTACCTGTTAGCCTCGTTGGAACATTTTAATCCGTGACGGGCAGCAATTCGGGACTATCTATTTTAACATTTACCAGAATATGTAGAAACATTGCATGAAATGGCTTAGCCTTGTTTGGTATATCCGTGTAGTCAGGTATTTCCCCACTTTCCTCTTTTCCCCTCACCTCTATCTTCAGCTTCACTGATTCCACACGGTTGGGAGTATTTAGGATTTGTGCGGTTTTCACGTAAAAAGGTTGCAACGAAACAGTGGTTTACTATTATGAAAGTTTATACGTTGAATAGAACCATGCTTGAAAGAAAAACATCATCTCACCGGTTTCAGTTCCGCCGGTTTTTTTGTTTGTTTTAATGTTGAATTCCATAATTTCTAAGCATTACTCAAATGCACTCAGCAGTTTTGTAACCAATGTTGCCGTAAAATGGGGTGACTTCGATCAATTTTCGCATTTGAAACTAAATTATTTTTTTATGAAAAATATTTATGTGGAAACAATTTATGAGAATCTTAAAATAGTGACATCTTTCGGAGTGCGAGACTTTGATATAAAATTTTTTCAGGAGCTTATTACAATGAGACGTTCCGATGAGACGTTCTTATTACAATGAGACGTTCAATGACGGAGCTTATTACAATGAGACGTTGAGAAATTCCCAGAAAAATTAAAAACTGTGTGTTCGAATATTCAAGGAGTCATGGGAAATACAGATGGACGCCGATAAACTTCACAATATCAATTATAAAAAGCTGTTTTAATCATTCAGGAATTTAAAAATATATATTTACATTTCTCACTGACCAAAAATATCTAATGAGCAGATTTACAATTCAACCGACGGTAATGTTAAAATGTAACTAGAAACCAATTAATTTGACACTTATTTACGATGTTGTCCATGTTGACCCAAAAAGCATTAAGTGATAGCGAGAATTGTACAGATATCCACGATTATTTTTAATTTATAAACTAACGTTTAGACAAGATTTTTATGCATAGCACAAAGGGTAACAATTATTATAAGCAATAATTATCAGACTTAAACACTCATTAATATTGAAAAATCTTCCGAGAAAAGAAACTTGCCGCCAACGTTTTATATATATAAATTTTTCAATCTTAATGAGTGTTTCAGTCTGATAATTATTGCTTATAATAATTGTTACCCTTTGTGCTATGCATAAAAATCTTGTCTAAACGTTAGTTTATAAATTAAAAATAATAATTAATATTTGACAAGTTTAAGTATTTCCCCAATAAATGTAGTCATAATTTGTCTCGACGCCACCTAGCGAGGGATTTAACACTTACAATGTCTCTCTCGCAAAAATAAAGTTGGTTGTTTTCAGGTGGAAAAAATATAATAAGCAGTAATTGTTGAATGAAACACTAGTATATATTGAATTATTTGGCGGGAATTTGATAAGCCCCCATAGCTCAGTGGTCAAGAGCAGCTGACCGGCAATCAGAAGGACACGGGTTCAAGTCCCGTTGGCGGCAAGTATCTTTTCTCGGAAGATTTTTCAATGTTAATGAGTGTTTCAGTCTGATAATTATTGCTTATAATAATTGTTTGATATCCACGATGATAAATATTGCCCTCCGATTCAAAAGTCACCCCGTATTGCGATACTTAAAGCATATAACAAAGGCTTGTTTCGAGAATATTCTAAGTACGAATATAAAAACGTCCACGGATCATTTTGCAGCATTTTAGTCAAGAGCTTTCACGACTATTTCAAGAACTTTGTGTGTTTTTAAAGCTTTTAGATTCTCTAGGACAGGGGTATTACGATGCTACAATAATATTCCAAAGCTTAACAACTGTTTATAGTATATAGTAATAAATGTAACATCTCCTTAAAAAAGAAAGAGTGCATAAAAAAACCTTTATTTTTATGAACCATTCGGCCGTAAGTTGGCGAAATTGTAAGCAATGGGGTATTCATGGCCCTGTTTTTGACGGGAATTAAAACTTTTTTTGTAGAACTCAGTACCTACTTCAGAATGCCACCGATTTCCTTAAAGTTTCAAAGAATTTAATGATAAATTGTACTTAAACCAAGTTGTATCTCTATAAAGTAATGCTTTTCAATAAAAAAAGAAAGAGCCCGAAGGAACATCCAGAGTAAGACTTTGTAAGGCTTTGAAAGTTGTCTTTGAAACGGGAATAGAATCGATGTTTAGAAATCAAACAATTGAAAGGCAAATTCTTAACATTGTGTAAGTTTAATTCAAGTAATGTTAAATGATTTTACATCCATTTACATCCCTGTTTTGTCTCACGAAATAACGTTGGGAAAAAGTTCGAAGTTCAAAGTAAAATTTTCTTTTTCTAAGTTATTTTAACTTCCAATGCTTTCATCGTTATCGGTGAAACGAAATTATTAATTAAATTAAATATAAAGTTTAAAATAAACATCTATTCACATTTTATCTACCTACCTTCTTTACAACACGTGATCGACTCAATTAAACAAACCATACCATTAGATTTTTGTGGGTGTAATAATATTAACGTTGCAATGAGCGTAAAAAAATTTAATCTGAAAAACACCTTGGACGGGTTTAACAATTCATCTTCTTTCAACTTTCAAGTTCTGTTATTATATCACTTGCTTCACAAAACTGAAATAATAACAGAACTAGAACAGAACTTTCACAAAACTTGGAAATGAACCTTGAAGTTTTATAAATCATTCAAATTCTCCGAAACAACCCGTCCATAGCCTTTTTGCTCACGTAATCGGCAGACAATTTGGGAAACATATTATTTTGCTATAGTACTCGGGTCAAGCAGTGGCATATTCGCCACGAAACTTAATTTTTTTGCAGTTAAGTCACATTGAGCCAGACCTGACACCAAATGACAAAACCTCACATCCTTATAAAACTTGCTCTAATTTATTCTTTGTTATGTTCAGATTTATGATATAAAAATTTTTAGAATGGAAGAAAACCAAGCTTTCTTTATGCCTGGAAAAGTTTTCAAGTTTTAAAGCGGGAATATTTCTAAATAAATCTAAAAAAGTTTGGACTCGAAAAACATGAAAGACGAAAAAAAGATTTGGAAAACGATTATTAAAGCTTGGGTAGCAACAACCAGATAGCATCAAAAGAAACTCTTCCAGAATGCTCAATCATGATTTATAAAATCCTTCGTAAAATCGTCTTAATCCCCACCCCCACTAAAATCTGTCAACGTTATCGATGGAAAATTTTGTTATTCTATGAATATCGGTGGAAATGGAATATATATTGAATAAATTATCGTCAATCTACCGATACCTTTCTTAAGAGCCGATTAATAATGCATGAGATGGAAATCATATTTGAATGTTGACAGATTTTGCCGACTAAATCGCTCTTCGGTTTCACGTGGCGGTCCAAATTTCCGTAAGACGCACGTATCAAATAACTTAGGCATATTTTACTTGAAAATTGATAGAATATTATTATTCATGGACTTGACATAATTGTCGCTAGTTTAATGACATAAATATAATCCCTAAGCTTGAAGTGATTTCGCATACTTGTGATTGTTACGAAAGAATGTTTTATTTCAAATGGTTCTTAATGGAAACCATCAACACGTAGTAGAATTTATAAATTTTTATTCATCGAAACACATACTTTGTGGTATGATTATAATTTAAAATATAACCATATCTTAGTAAACACCACTTATATTTTTTAATGCAGATCGTGTTTCGTCACAACCGCAGTTCTTTCAGGGCAGTATCCCTACACCCTCCAATGAAGCTTATCCCATTTTTTGCAACCCACTGTGGAAGCATAATATTTTTATAAAACATGTTACTAAACTTGTAGACCGTAGATTTTAGTAGAGTATTGTTCTGCCGTGAAGTAGCTACGGTTGTAGCGAAGCCCGGTCGCCTATTTGCAAAACCTATTCTGGTTCAGTCGCGGTAGCGGCTATTTACATTTTCGATATCACAATTTAAATATTTAGAATAGTATTATTAATTTCTAGTATGCACATTGAAAATTTATGTAGATTTTAGAAAAATCTTTGTTTTTGCAAGCGTCCAGGTTGGCGCGCAAAATTCCCGATTATTCCCATATATTGTAAACACACCTCTATATTGGTTATTTTTATCACTTTGCAAAAACAAAAATTGTTCTAAAATATAAATAAAATAATCTTTCTTATCCGTATATTAGAAATTAATAACTTTAGTTCTAAATATTTAAATTTTGATATTGAAAATGTAAATTGTCGCTGCCGCGACTGAACCGGTAAAGGTTTTGGAAATTCGCAGCCTGGTCGGCAAAAAGTATATAAAAAGTCAAAGTGGTGTTTGCTAAGTTATTGTTATATTTTAAAATAGAATTGATTTAATTATGATACTTGTGCAATTAATAAACATAAATTAAATCGAGGACTTTACTGAAAATAATTTGCTTAGTAAAACCGTAAATTTGAATTGAAATTGGCGTCATGATATGTTCGCCGTAAAATGTCCCTCAAATGATATATTACCTATCGCCCACATTTGTTAAAGGAAATGAATCTGAATTTCACTACATCGCGGTAGCTTTAATAGATTTATTTATTTTAACGCCCGTAGACCTCTTACATATATTGTAGTGCATGTTTTTTTTTTAATTACAATGAAAATAAAGTGTTGGAAAAATATAGGTAACATAAAATACAAGAAACAAAATATAGGTTACATAAAATATAAGAGTTTACAAACAGTAGGTAACACAGATTGTAAGTTATTTTTTAAATATCCTCCTAATCAAAAATAACATTAAGGAAAATGTTTAAAATTGGTGTTCACATCAGAGATAGTTGGCACATGCGGCGGCGTTTGAAGTTTTTCAAGTTCAAATTAATGTCAAATACATCCATATTGTTTAAGTATTTGTTACCAAGACTATGTAAACTTAGTATTGGGGAATGCAAACCATAGTTGGATTGAGATGCATGTATATACAATGTTAATGTTTGTTTAGTTGTTGGTGTATGTGTAGATTTATTAATTGCAGGAGTTTACAACAATCGAATTTAGATTTTAATAAATTTAATAAAAAGCTAGGTCGTTTATTTTTTGTCTGTTTTCTAAAGTTGGAATATTTAAACGAAAAAAAATTATGACAGAAATAAATTTAATTCTATTTTTGCAAAAATAACATAGATATAAACTAACCTCAGATGCGTGAAAATTAAACAACAGGTGGCGGCGACCTGGAGGAGAGGTAGTGTCCAGCTGAGGTGTCTTCGCTGATGAGGTGAAGTCGTACGGCCTCCCCGTGCGGGCTGTAGGAGGCACTAACCGCCATCACCACCTGCTCGATCTCCACCCTACTCTCCTTTCTCTCCCGCCCATCCCGGTCCTCGCCACCCTTCATCGAGGGCACCCGCTGCACCGAAGACGGCAGCAAACTCTCCTGGATCGTCTCGTTATTCCCGTTGCACGTCTTCTCAGACTTATATCCTCCCATTCTTCCAGACTGCGTGTTGCCTCGCCCCAGCGACGATTCAAAACAAGGCATTACCGTCTTAAATTCCTTTCTAAAGTTCTCATTCAGCCAAGCGTACAAGAAAGGATTATAACACGTCGAAGACATCGCGATCGAATGCGCCAAGAAGAAACACAGAAAATAAAACTTCCAATTGACTGTAGGTATGTAAAAGTCGTAAAATACATTGATTAGGTTTAGGGGAAGCCACGAAACGCCGAATATCGAAACCATCGCTATCAGCATTCTGTTGGTTCTTCTTTTTCTATCTCTATCGGCTTCTTCCTTCTTGGTGTTCTTCGAGCCGGGCTTTGATTTGGCCCGATCATTGAGCTTCACGCTGACGCATGTGTAGCAGAAGGCGATGATGAGGAAGGGAAGGATGAATTGCATCGTCGTCGTCATCGCTCCAAATATCTTTCTAGACTTTTCCGAAGGCCACGCTTCTTCGCAGAATATGTTGTTGTCTCCTTGAAGCTCCATGAAATACCCGTAAGGGAACGTCACCAGCAAGGAGAAGGTCCATATAGAGACTATGATCCAGAGACAAGTGGCTAGTCTCATCCTTGGATGAAAGGGATATATTATCACAAAGAATCGGTCTATGGCGATGGAGGTGAGAGTGAGTGTAGAGATGTACACACTGCATCCTTGAGCGTACGGCATTATGTGACAGAGCCATCTGCCAAATATCCACCTGCCCAAGAAGGTGTACAGAGGGGTGAACGGAACTGCAAACGCACATAATAGTATATCTGAGAGGGCTAGATTAGTGATGAACAGATTGGTGACAGTGTGCATCGCCCTGTTTCTGAAAACCACAAAACAAACGAGGACGTTCCCGAACACACCAAGCACGAAAATAAGCGTATACAACACACAGAACACCCCTTGAACCAGCTTGTGGTCTATAATATCGTACTTCGTGGTGTTGGCCGCCGCAGTACTGTTCTCCAGGAATCCGGGGGTTGACAGCTCGGGGGTGGGGGAGCTTACCCCCGCCCAGTCGACAGTACCCGTCATTATTCCCACAGTCTTCAAACAAACTTAGCTTTTTATTCGAAGAGATTAAATCTCTTTATTACGTTCATTTTTTACAATTTAAAGGTCAACCGGCTTAGAAATTATTCTGAAACTTTCACAAAATTATAATATGTATATTTCAATAAATTCATTTTATGATAAATTCTTCAAATGTTAAGATTTAGTCAAAATTATTAAACACATTTTAGGCACACTTATTTGTTTCCACAAAATTAAAAATAGTTTACTAACACTTATCTCGATATTTCATTAAATTAGTGTTCCGGAAATTTTAAGAACGTTTCACTAGAATACAATTTTTATTTTTATTGGATGGCGTGTTTACTGTTTGATAGTGAAAAATTAGCACAGTATTATCGGGTTCTTCAGATAGAACATGTTTGAATTAATCATTTACTTATAATTTCGGTGAATTTATTAAAACTTTTCATGATTATTTCCAAATTTGTATCACAGATTAACATGTTCAGCGAGTCGTTGTAGGGTTCATATCATCCAACTCTTCATATGTGAAACCTGGAAAAAAGAAAAAAACCTTTTAAATTTTAAAATTATTAGACAACAAAATAATTGGATAATGTTTAAATTTTCACGGCCGCAAGTGCTATCGTTATTTATTTTTGGGGTATTATGTCATGCTGGGCTTCCTCCATCTTTAGCCAACGTTTGCCCTGGTGATGGAAACCGTAGCGATGTCCAAAACATTGCTTAAAGGAGGTAGCGCAATACGGCATAATACCCCAAAAATAATTAGCGATAACAAAATAGTTATATACACGAACATAAATTTGTCATTAAGTAATGAAGACGAAAGTTAGAATATTTTTAATAAATTGTCTTCTTTATAATTTTTGATTTGGCAATTTTTTTGTCTATTTCAACGTCTTAGCTATCTGGCAGTATATTTGATACTCATACATCTCCTCGTATTAATAAAATATACGCTCAATTTGGGAGGCGGATGAGGGCACTGCCGCCCCGTGAACCATTTATTAATAACCAACACCCCTGCCATAGGTCACTCCGAGTGATTCTCCGGTGACTTAGCAGGGGTGCCCTAGTTCATGGGGTGAAGTTTTTCTAGGTATTGGCGGCGGATGCATTTGCCCACCTGCTGCGTGGCAGGCCGCTTCGTAAGAGACCAATTGAGTTGGACCGGGAGACCTTAGACCTGTCCAGCTGGATTACACCACAGAGAGAGATTGGACTCATACCCTTTTCCTTTCGAGAACTTCCTCTGCTTCCTTTCCCTAAAAATACCCTCCACACAGCTCTCAAAGGTGACATAGAGCCTCCTGTGTGGAGCAAATGTAAAAATGAAAGAAACTTATTATTTAACGGATAATATACGATAATTCCAAGACATTTACTAAAACTCTCTGAAGAACGCGTCCCGAAAGCGGTTCTTCCGCAGAGGTGGTATGTGAGAATGTTTACTTTTTTTTTAAATCCAAAGTTGCTTACAATTTTTGATCATCTCCCTCGTGGATAAGAAATACTAGGCTTGAGTATGCCATAGTCATCCAGTAGCGATTTGTAATTTTGTTGTTATTTAAAATGACTTACATTCCCAGGGAGTAACTTTTCCGAATTTTAATTCCTCTTACTTCTGTTATAATAAGCAAAATATGTTGCTGATGCAATGATGGTGGACTAGCAGAGAATCAAACCCGCGATACCTAGGTGGAACCTTTGACTGTTGGTAGAGACCTCAAAGCTTCAGTTTACCGATTACTCTACCGCATAAAACAGCTGGTCGGTCAAAGCCTCAGGATTACACATACCATGCAAAAGCCGTTGTTTTCGACCTCGACCCATTTAAAAAATAAATAAAAACGACTAATAGGATTAATGTTCATGGTACTTAAGCTAAATAAATAGGCTCTGGGCACACATAAGATCGTTAACACGTTTGTAAAAAGTTAGGACTTGAGAAAAGAAGAACTGGTTGTGTTGTTTTTTAAATAAAGCTCCTTTTGAGAATTTGAATCCATCGTTTGTATTGTTATGTTTTTAGAGTTACAAGTTACCGATACATAACTAATTCCCCACTCAACGGACAAAGGTATATTTAATATTCTATGTTTTCTATGCAAGTTTTGTTAGAGAAGTGTTAATTTTTAGCTAGAGTAGACTTTTTATAGTTATTATTCCTTTGTATATGAAGGGATAAAGTTAAAAAAATGATCATACATCAGCGACACCTGAAATTACTGGCGCCATCTTTGGCCTAAGTGAATTAACTTGTTGGCAATAATGATAACTATTGATAATCCATAATTGGTTTGAAACTTAACTAGAAAACTAAACAACGTTCACAGACACAATGTCTGTTGACGTCGTATTAGAGGAGATGTCATCCGACATGACGTACGTACAATGGAATCTGGTATTATTTGTCAACAGTGAAGAAGATAGAAACTCTGAGAAAGTGAAGAAGCGAAGAAAATATACTTTTAGAAATTAATGGTATATACTACAGTAAGTTCTTTAAAGGTTTTTCATCGTGATATGATATTTGTTATTTTCACGACCAAAAGTATCTAATATCATGATTTATTATTTTTTATTTATTTATTTATTTTTACTACGCACCAGGTTTAAATGTCCGGGTTTAATTTTCCCCACAGGAAAAACTAAACCCTTTCACACACTTCCCAAATGATCATCTGGTCAATCCACGTTATGCAATTGCACTATATAAGTATTATAATTACAAAACAATACAAGAACAACATGTCAACCTACCAGAGACCAGATGGGAAAATAATTCACCGACTCCAGATATTTTCATATCAGAGGGTTCGGCTCTGTGGAATTCCTAATTGAACCTATAAATCCTACTGATCCCTCAATATAAATATGTTAAAAATCTTTTGTAATCCTACATGTATTTAAAATTACCGATTTTTGCATTTTTATATATAAATTCTTTGACAAATCTAATATGCCTAAATTTTGAATCAGAGACCTAGGTATAATGCCAGTAGCTGAAATAACAAATGGTAATATTTTTATAGTCCGAGAATGCCAAATTCTTTTAATCTCATTTCCTAAATCTGTGTATTTTCTAATTTTTTCAGAAACAGTTTTTTGAATATTACAGGAATTTGGAATAGCTACATCAATGATATAAGTTATGGATTATTATTACTTGGGTTATTTTTATTATAAAATTATATTTTTTTACGCATTTTTTACTAATTTCAAACCTAAAATCAACTCCAAAAATACATTAAATTACAAATTTATATTCATTGTTAATTTTTTTAACTGATTTGCCGGAATACACATCTATACTAATATTATAAATGCGAAAGAGCGCGAGTTTGTTTGTTACGCAATCACTCCTAGAGCACTAAACCGATTTTAAAGATTCTTTCACCTAAGAAGCTACATTATATGCAAGTAAAAAAGGCTGTAAATAATGGTAAGCTCTGGCGTTATGAAATTACAAATATTAATATATTAAAATATTTTTTATACGTTTATTGTAAAATAAATTTCCTGACAAAAGCGAGTTATTGCTAACGTCAGACGGTTGACGGTTGACGGTTGAAACGGTGTTGATATATTTGCGTGAAATTTTATTTCAGGCGTCGTTGTTAATATCTATCTTTATAAATAAAAATGAATCGCCGAATTTTTTTTTTTTACATGAGATCCACACAGGAGGTCCTAAGGGAAATTATTTCCCTCAGCCTATGTCATTTTTGAGGATGCTGTGTGGAGGGTTTTTTTAAGGAAAGGAAGGAGAGGAGAGTTCTGGAAAGAAAAGGGTTTAAGGGGTGGGTAGGAATCTGGGGTTCAGTATTTCCTGGTCATCCGCCTCCAAGACCTAGACAAACCTCACCCCATGAACCCAGGCACCCCTGCTAAATCACCAAACGTATCGAACCACTTGGGGTGTCCTATGGCAGAGGTGTTGGTTATCCAATAAAGGTTCCCGGGGCGGCGGTACCCATTACCGCCTCCCAAACTGGCCGCCTCCCAAACTTCCAAACAAATGCGTGTTTTATTAGCATAATTTCCGAACGACTGCACCAAATTGGATAAATCTTTTTTTTGTGTTCGTTATTGCCAGGATATGGTGTGTATAAAACTACTGGTGAGCTCTAGCATTATGAAATTTGTATAAAAAAATTGCAACAGGTGGCACGCGTGCTTTTTGAAAACTTGATAATCCAGGAATGAATGTATCGAATGTGGGAGGGGGGAGGGGGGTCGGGGAGGGGAAGAAGGAGGGGGGGAAGGGGAACCCGGGAAAGGGGAGAGGAACCTGGAAGGGGGGAGGGGAACTCGAAGTGGGGTTGGGGAAGGGGGGAGTGGAGTGGGGTGAGGAAAGGTGGAGGAGGGGGAGTTGAAAACGGGACGAATGGGAAAGGACACGCAGCGAAAAACAATTTATTTAGTAAATGGCATAGCAACGCCTGCCGGGTACCAGCTAGTATAATATAGAGACAAGTAGTTTTTTCAATGATGTTTGAATAAAAATGTGTTTTATACTTTGTTATTCGGCTGTATATCCACTCTGCGCACCCCTTTTGGCTTACTTAGTTACATTTTGTGTAAACAGGTAGGTATACCGTATTTTTCGTAAGCCGACTTGTGATATTTCGTCTTTTCTCTTGTATTATATTTGTCTGTATTTTATTTACTCCTGGGCACTTGGCACCAGTCGTAACATTTCGTCTTTTTCATACTTATTTAACTTCTCCTGTCATCGGCAGGACAGTTGTGATGTTCTGTCTTTTCTCTTGGCTCTGATCGATATTTAAATTCTTAAGGCTTTGCATATGTGTGGTAGGGATGGAAAATTCCTCCCTACGTCACACAAGCCCTTATAAATTTGGACCCTTATTTCCTCTGATAACTACAGAAAGCTACTTAAAGCTCCCTTGTACTACATACCTTTAGCGATATATGTACTTAACTAATAAATACGTTATTTACGACTTTGAACGTAAATATTTTCGTATTTAGGTTGTAATTAAACTCCATCAAACGTTGTGTAATTTTTTGATTTATGATATAGGATTTTAATTACTTTAAATTTTGTGGTAACCCTCTTGATTCTAAACAGAGTGTTGAATTTCAAAACTGTATTGGTCTCTCTCTTGCAAATTTAACCTTAAGTATTTCTCTAAATGAACTAACTTCCCTTTGACGTTTATTATGATTCTCTACATCCTAATGAATTCATGAATAAGCAATACTAATCGAAACTACACATGACTAATTGAACAGATAATTAAATATAACTCAAATGGTTAAATGTTAGTAAATTTGATTATGATTGTATCTCGTATCTGCTGGGCGCCCCTCCGTTTAGATTCAGCTGCTATAAGGTACATATAAGGATGGATTTAGTAGGTTAATGTAATTAGTTAATTGCATATTTGACGAACTCAGAATAACCCTTTTTCTGGCAAAATTTGGCTCCAGCCTCCATCAAGTAAGCAGGGTGATCAGAAGTCAACCCAAAATTCGCACAGTCTTTTGGCACGGTTCAATTGATTGATACCTAAGTTATCGCGTCCCAATTGACCTTCCTTCGCCATCATGCACTGCCTTCAGGTCTTCCCCCAAGCCCAGATACCTCCAAATTCCTACTCCTCCAAAGTTTACTATTTACTTAGGGCGAACCGGTTTCGTCCTATATGCAATCATATACTCACGGGTTTGTGTGGAGTTACGGGTCGTGAATCCTCCCTCCACGTTCAAGAAATGAGACGAGAGTGACCCGACAGGCCTAAAGCACTAATTGTAAGTGAGTTCGTTTCATTCAATGAACAGTACATAAAAAGATATATATGTAAACATACGTTTTGGGAAGGTTTATAACTCGCAATGCGAAACTACTTGCAACGCATCCCGAGCTCGGATCTCGCCCATCAAATTCTGCGAAATTTTCAGATTGATACCGAATATATACGTAAGAATAGTGTGAAATATAAATAAATATTAGTACATTAAGATCTTATCTGGCGATGTGTTCTGGAGATTCGCCATAACTCCAAGCTTTTGTTTGGTTTTGTTGACGGTTTTGTTTGAGAGATCCGCCATCTCTATGGTTTGATTAATGGTCCTTGTTACAGAAGCGAACACTGCCTTCTGTTGGTTGAACTGTATTTTTTTTTCTTTCCCTCCCCTCCAATGTTCAACTTTTGATAAATTCTTGCTATCCCGTGATTCTCAATTGAAGCATGTAAATCCTCATTACCCCTTATTAAGCTATCCCGTGATTTTTCAACTGCTTCATCTAAGCCTTCATTACCCCTTATTAAGCTATCCCGTGATTTATCAAATGTTTCATCTAAGCCTTCAATACACCCCTTTTTGATCTGCTATAATAAATCTGTTAATTTTCAATTGCTTAGGTCTGTAGATACCTCTTTACGTTCAAATTAAAAATAGTGTTTAAATTTTTTTTCTTTTTGTTCCTAATAATTGCGCAATATAATAATTTTATCCCGTTCCTAGAAGTTAATACCTAAGTACGATATCCACTAATCAAGGTCATTTTTTTTTTTTTCTTTTTACTGTATTCGAACTAGTGCCCCAGTGACCGAATTATTTTGTAAACAATTTGAGCTTTGTAAACATTCTCTACGTCCTCGTGACCTAGATTCAAGCGTATGAGGTATGTTTACTTTAGACATTCCGGAGACGTGTGAGATGACTCTAAAATTTTCTTTGTTTGATAATGATGTACTTAGCGCAATTGTCTAGTCTGATACCCGATTACGTATACATATTTATTCATTTATATATACTTTGTCTCAATAAATAATTTATAATATTGATATGTATATACATAAATTTTATGATTGAAATAATTTCTAATATCATAACTTATTTCAAATGCTCTGGATTTTCTGAAATTATATTAATACATACATAACATTAAATATAAAATATTGATTTGTAAATTTATCACACATAACTACTTTTAATAGTTATTGATGAATTCAGAGGTAGGAATCGATACCCTTTTCCTCTTTTTATATAAGTGTTTTTCTTTTTTTTTTTTTTTATTATAATTTTTCTTGGGAACAAAAATTACATATATATATGTTTATATACTTACATATATAAATATAAAAAATATACTTATTATACTTATAATATTTTAATATAGTTACATATCACATATTAAGAGAGTAATATCTTGGTCAAATAATTAATCCAAATACCAATGTTTGCTGCATTCCGCCTTCTCCGTGGAATCTGTAAAATTTTATAACGGAAAAGACTTACCCCTACCAAGGTTTTTTCCGACCGGGAATACACAGTAAACCTTGCTGCAATTTTCCTAAATTAATTTTTATTTTCCTAAATTTAATAAAATCTTTTTGACTTCAAATTTTTTTTTTTTTTTTTTTTCATTTAATCTAATTAATTAAAATGATGTATGAACTCTATCGTTCTAAACTGTATTTTATCTCAAAACTCGTTGGTTAGATAACACTTTAAATGATAGTTACTTCACGATTAATTTAGAGATGGTAAATTGTTGTTAAATTAAATTTTTATCGCTCCGAACTTTTATGTATTAATAAAATATTATTTTGTTTTATTATTATTATTTAAGACAATTAATTTAAATATTTATTATTTGTTAGAACACTTTCGCTTAGATTGAACACACGTATTTAATTATAACTTCATCACGCTAAATTATCACATCACTTCAGTTATTTATTGCACTAACATTAAACGCGAAATTTCTAAGTTTAAAAATACGATATTAAGTGATTATAAAATCCGAATTTTCCACTAAAACAAATTGTATTTATCACGAGCACTTTTATTTTTCACAAGTAATTAATGCGTTGTCTTTAATTTTTATTTTCACTGACTCTAACTGCAAAGTATTTTTTTTGTATATCACTGACTAGAATGTGAAATTTTTCTAAGTATCAAATAATTATCACTTAGAATTTTTCCACTTTAAATCACCCACCGTTTCGTCACGTTCCGCGAACTTAAAACCTTTTCGACCACGACCGTAGACTGTCCTCAACTGGCATTTGTCTAGACTTTTATACCCCTCTCAGGTCCAAAAGATCGTATCTGAATCTCCTATAATAAACCAATCTAATTACTATCAACTCGTAATTTCTTGAAACCTCTCCATTATTGTCGAATGCGGTCTCTTTGTACGTTTTGCGTTTGATACTTTCAATTTCTGTCTCGTACTCTCATACTTACAAGATCCGGATTTAGTAAGATCCATGTTTAATGGCCCAACTTCCTTTGTCCTGTTGTTCATACAAAACTAGCTTGAATTTAATAATTTTAAAGTTCTATTTTCATATATTTCGTAACATGTCCGTGCGTACGGCATCTACCATATGTTCCAAATCTGCCCCCAAATTCGCCTATCAGAGATATCTTCATGTCGAAGTCTTTCTCGCAAATTGTTCATTTTTATTTTATTATTTTTCCTCGAGTTTTTCTGTATTCTATATGAACCTTTCCATTTAAAACCGAATTTTCTCTATTTACGTCGTATATTTGAATTTTCCATTTTTTCTCGAATTTTCTTTTATTCACGACACTCTTTCCATGAATTTCCTTATTTATTCTTACGCTATTGTTCATATCTCTATAGATTTTTATATTTCAAGCCGTATTTATTTTATTCACTGTTAATCTAAGATTTCCTTTGTTTTTCTCTGTCGTATCTCCTTTCCCCTCACTTCCCCGTACTTCCCTGATATAACCATATCGTTTTTTGATGTTTGCTGCCTCTTGGAAAATTTCATTTTCTATTTGTTATTAATAAATATATAATTTTTTAACATCTTTATAGGGGATACCCCCACTTCGGCCCTTAAATTCCTGTCATTTTTATTGCTTCATAGAGATCGTCCCCCAAATTTTGTCCCGTTCTTACGAAAAATCCCATAAACCATATGTCTTGACAGTTGTATACATTAGTTCCTGTACCCACCTGGCAATAAATCCTTTTTTATTTCAGTGTCGTTAACTTTTACGAGAATTCTTTAATGTAAATATTTCATAAGACCCATGATAATTTTTATTACCTTTTTAACGGCTAATCGTCCTTATATAAACAATTTTCATGTTCGAATATTCCTTGTTTATCACAACAAAATACATCTGAAATCGACAACCATTGTAATGCCTCATTTTTTATCTGCAATCGCGTACTATGTTACTCTATAACCTCCATTTTAATTACGTAAAATGACTCCTTTTCCTGAGTTTTTCTATCGCAATGTTTTCAGCATTTTCCACTCCCCTCCGTACTGCACTCTATCTTCTTCTCTAACACTTGTTACTGCTCTAGACATCTGAAATGTACCCTCGCCTATTCTTTAAAACTCTCATTTTTTTTTGACGTTTCCTCCCTAAATCTTTCATCGTAATATCCTAGCTCCGTCTAAAATTGATAACAATAATTTTCCATTGTTTTTTCAACATTTCCATTTCCTTTAGCACGTTTTCCCTTGAATCGATCATCTCCGGTCGTCACAAACAATCGTATTATAGATGGAAATCTCCCTAACGCCTTACAATACGTTTTCGTCACTTGCTTTGCAATTTTTCACTTAAACTTTTGCATCGTGTTTACGTGTATCCTTTTTTTCCGCACCTGATATGTTTTAATGCGTTCGAGAACTAGGGTTTCTGATCCCTGGAACGTACCGGTTAATGATAACATTTCTTGGGGTCACCGTACTTTTGTCCCTGAACAGATTATTTCTTCCCATGGAGTTTATTCACCTCTCGGTTTGGTGGGAACGTCAAACTCATTAATCACATTACTAATTGCTAAGTCCTAAGGTCGTTCCTTTGTTCTAAAAATGGGTTCGGCCCTCTTCCCGTTGATAGGCTGAATTGGTTTTTAATCGCTTTTGCTGCAATTCAATTGGCTGTCAATATATCACGGGCTAAGTATATTGGGGGGGTCCCTGTTTCTGATTATTTGTTGATACCATCTGTGATCCTTTCATCAATACTCGTCTCACCTTGACTAATTATAGATCCCTACCGTAAATATGAATTCACTTTACTCTAATCCGATAGATGTCGTAGACGTGTCCGTTTTATAAGTAATTGATATTTTCTTTTTAAATTAAAGTGGGAAGCTACGATATTTCCTAATTTTCACTGTTGATCAATGCAATTCATCACAGTTCCCTCCTCTGAACTCAATTTGCTGTGGCTAACGTTGTATTTTATTTTAATGTCCTCTTCTTTTTTTTTTTTTTTTTTTTTTTTTTTTTTTTTTTTTTTTTTTTTTTTTTTTTTTTCGTTAGACACCGAAATTGTGTTCAAATTTAGACTAGCTATCTTCCCCTCCTCATTTGGTTATCCCCTATCTCTACTCCGTGTCATATTACTTCCTATCTCCCCCTCCTCATTTTGTTATCCCCTATCTCTTTTCCGTATCCTATTACTTCCTATCTCCCCCTCCTCATTTTGTTATCCCCTATCTCTTTTCCGTATCCTATTACTTCCTATCTCCCCCTCCTCATTCTGTTATCCCCTATCTCTTTTCCGTATCCTATTACTTCCTATCTCCCCCTCCTCATTCTGTTCGGATTGTTAACAATCTTGAATTTGAATCTCATTGTATTCTTTATTTTCTTTTCGCGTAGATTTTACTTTATGAAATTTTCTTTAATTTTGATAGATTCAAAATTAATTTCTTTTTGCTGGAACACGCCCCTCGACTCGCGTGTTTTGGTGGTCCCCAACCAAATTGGACTAAGACCTCCCTTACAATGATTTAAGTAAAGATTGTTTACAATCTCGCGGCCTTTCGAACAACTGAAAAGCGGGTGGTCTCTTGGTGTGCAATTAATTGTTTTTTGTTTTGTAAGTATGAATATTTTTTGTGAAATGTGTGTTTTCGCACGACCTCACCCAATCCGACAATCAGTGGTATACATGTTTCATATAAATTTTCCAGCATTTTTTTTTTTTCTTTATTTATTTAAACTTTATTTTATAATTCTTAATTTCTAATTGTAATTTCTTAATTCATCCAAAGTTGTTCTAGCCTAAGTGTTGTCCACTCTAATATTTAAAATTTTATAAATGTTCTTTATTATCCTCAAATTGGTTCAGCGTTCCCTTTTTTTTCCTTTTTTTTTTTTTTTTTGAAATCTAAACTATTTATACCTTAATTCAAATGTTACCTTTTTATCTCTATACTTAATGTCTACCCTATATCTATAGATAAACTTTCTTATTTCAATATTTCAAAAAACAATCCCTAAGCATTGTTTATTTTTATTCAAAATGTCCCTTTTGTGTGCCATATAATATCTCTAATTCTCTCCTTTTGAGTGTTCTTACTTATCTAACATTTTTTTTTTTTTTTTTTTTTTTTTTCTCACTAACACATAAAAAAAGTCAATTTTTTTTTTTTTAAACTAGAAAATCAAAATTAACGAATTTATTTGCCTTACTCTATTTCAATAATTGAATATGATTGTCGCTTATTAAGAACTTGTCCACTCACCCTCAAAGACTTGACGACGATCCGCCCCTCGCAAGCAATCTGATAATCTAATATTTTAGTAATTTTCTTTCTTCCCCCTCCCCAATTATAATGTACCCTAACATATTTTTATTTGTATTTCTCAATCGTTTATTTATTTATTAACATTTACAAATATTTGTAAACTTCGCACTCTATTCGTTGACTTCCACTAATTGTAAACCTGATTTTTTGTTTCTTATTACTTGTGTAATATCTAGCTAAATGTAAAGCGCTATAATCTCCTTTTATCTCCCGAGTTGGCTGCGACCATTAGCTCCTTCCCGGCTGTAGTTATTGTAGAATTTTCTTTTGGTGAACTGTTAACTTCGGTGCACTTGCTGCAACTAGCGTTTTCGCCCACACTTTCAATTGCGTGTATCCTCCTTTTTATGGCGCGGTAACGGTCACGGTATTTGTCCTTCTTGCTGGATTCCTCCCCACTCCTCTTCTTCATGTTCCGTTCTTCTGGTGTACATACCATTGTATCTAGTTTTCGTAGAAACTCAGCGGCGACAATCTCATCTCCTGATTGCCCCGAAAACCATAGCGATTGAATTTCCTTCGGATAATGTCTCATAATCTCGTCAACTATGCCCAACGGTGTGTCAGTAATCTTTAAAGCCTTCGCTAGCTCCCAATAGTTTGCGAAATGAGTAAGCATGGATATATTTTTCTTGGCATCATATACCCCTTCTGCAAGACGACGGCGAACTTCATTTTTCTTTATGTCTCCCCAATAGGTAGCTAAAAATCTCGTTCGAAATCTAACATAGTCTCCCATCGTTTATTGTACAATTTTGCCCACGATCTAGCTTCCCCTTTCAAATTTTCCCCTACGACGACTAATGGATCCGTTCGTTTCACTTTTCTAGTGTATTCTTTTAAATCTTCCAGGAAACTAATGGGATTTTGATCTCCACCGGAGAATGATGGTCGTTCCTGCTGTGGTAACATTTCCACTACTTGGAGAACGCTTTTCGGCGCACTATCCTCTCCTATCACCGCCACTGTTGCTGGGCTTTCCAATTGTTTCTCGAGTTCTTGCATCTTATTGACGAGCGGTGCCAAAGCTGCCTGAATTATTGTAGTTATATCTCCTATGTTTATTGTTGAAGTCTCGGTTGTGACATTTTCCCCGATTGCTGTCACTAAAGCCTGGGCTCGCCTACTTGTTCCACGTTTCCCAACCATTTTCTTTATTTTCCGAGTGTCGCCCGGTTAATGTTTATATTTTATCTTATTAAGCGACAACCTTATAATCTCTATTTTAGTTTCCTAAATTACCTTATGTAAATTATGTTGCCTTCCTTATTCTATTTATTTACTTATTATTTTTTTTTTTTTTTTTTCAATTTTCTCGTTTTTCTATATTTTTTTATTTTATTTTTTTATTTTTCCTTTTACTTCGTTAACTTTTCTTGTTCCTTTTCCTCGGGTTTTTCCTGTAACATACCATGTGTGAGTCTCTCTTCACACTCTCGCTTATTTTCGCCCTGTTCCTCCGATTTTGTGTCGGTCTCCCCCTCTGGCTGAACGACTTCTATCATATCCTCGACTCGTAACTTAGACCTCTTTGAACGTCTAAATATCTCCCGTAATTCATCTCCCAACGGTATTTCTTTAGCTTCTAATTCCGTCGCATCCACTTTCCTTTTTTCCGCCATTTTTTTGTTTAAATTTTTTTAATGAATTTAACTCAATACCAACTATTTATTATAAATATACCTATATATATTTATAATTTATTTTATTTTTATTTTTATTTTTATTTTATTTTATTTTTTTTTTTTTTGGAACCTGTCCCCCTATAAAACACAATATTTTCAATTATTTATATTTGTTTGCATGATGATTGTAACCCAAATTAGATTAACTCTACCATCACTCTTCATTTCAATTAAATGTAGGTAATTGCAAAAAAAACGGAATGAATATTGTTACTCCAATGTTAATGAATATCCCGTGATTTTCGTTCAACCAATAATTACTCATTGTTTAGAATGCCAACCATTCCTTCAAGTTCCGCAATACCTACGATATTTTCGCAAAATCTGTTTAGAGTTCGCAATACCTATCTTGATGTTATTTCGTCAAATCCCCTCCTTTTTTTGGTCCGAATGATCAAATGTTCCCTTAAATAGGTATATACCTATAAAACATTCGTCTGTGATATTAAACACTATCTCAACTCGACACTATCCCCAATCAAATATTTTATGTTATTTTTATTTTATGTTCCTTATCTTTTATGTTATGACTTTTTATGTGATAATCCTCACATACAAACCCACAACATTAACTATAAACAAAGGGTCACTTTATGCAGGTAAGTTCCCCCGTTTTTATCTGTAAAGTCTGTTTATTTTTTCCGTAACCGAGTGTTGATATCATTTTCGAGTTTGTTTATTCTACAATCTCTTATAGCAATACGCGTTACCCCCGATGTCGCCTACTTCAAAATTTTTCGATGTTTTGTTATCACTTTCGATGCTTAGGTTATCAATCTTTCGATGCTTACAAACACCGCGGTATCTCGTATCAGATTGTTTACATTACGATCATTAACATTCTGGATTCAGGAATGTCAATACCATTATTCTGTCAATTTATGGTCTGCCTTGAATAAACTGTTTACGCTTGTATCTGACCTACATTCTTTGTTACGATATTTATAATCTCATAAGCAATCAACAAATTCATGGTCACTTGATTTAACTTTATATAGACACTTTTATAAATTATTTTAAAACATGTAGAGTTTATTCGTTAACACTTTTTTTTATATTTAAATGTATTGTTTATATATTTATTTTCGTATATTTATTTATTTATTTATATATTTTTTTCGTGTTTATTTAACGGCGCACTGTTCTGATTTTTATTTTATTTTTATTATCACTTCATTTAACATAACGTCCTACTTATTATTATTATTATTTTTTTTTCCACTTTTTGCAATAGATTGACCAATAAAAGTTTTTTTTTTTTTTTTTTTTCTAAAACAACTTGTAAAACTCTGATCTCCTGTCACGGCTGTGCAGTTGTGATATTTCGTCTTTTCTCTTGTATTATATTTGTCTGTATTTTATTTACTCCTGGGCACTTGGCACCAGTCGTAACATTTCGTCTTTTTCATACTTATTTAACTTCTCCTGTCATCGGCAGGACAGTTGTGATGTTCTGTCTTTTCTCTTGGCTCTGATCGATATTTAAATTCTTAAGGCTTTGCATATGTGTGGTAGGGATGGAAAATTCCTCCCTACGTCACACAAGCCCTTATAAATTTGGACCCTTATTTCCTCTGATAACTACAGAAAGCTACTTAAAGCTCCCTTGTACTACATACCTTTAGCGATATATGTACTTAACTAATAAATACGTTATTTACGACTTTGAACGTAAATATTTTCGTATTTAGGTTGTAATTAAACTCCATCAAACGTTGTGTAATTTTTTGATTTATGATATAGGATTTTAATTACTTTAAATTTTGTGGTAACCCTCTTGATTCTAAACAGAGTGTTGAATTTCAAAACTGTATTGGTCTCTCTCTTGCAAATTTAACCTTAAGTATTTCTCTAAATGAACTAACTTCCCTTTGACGTTTATTATGATTCTCTACATCCTAATGAATTCATGAATAAGCAATACTAATCGAAACTACACATGACTAATTGAACAGATAATTAAATATAACTCAAATGGTTAAATGTTAGTAAATTTGATTATGATTGTATCTCGTATCTGCTGGGCGCCCCTCCGTTTAGATTCAGCTGCTATAAGGTACATATAAGGATGGATTTAGTAGGTTAATGTAATTAGTTAATTGCATATTTGACGAACTCAGAATAACCCTTTTTCTGGCAAAATTTGGCTCCAGCCTCCATCAAGTAAGCAGGGTGATCAGAAGTCAACCCAAAATTCGCACAGTCTTTTGGCACGGTTCAATTGATTGATACCTAAGTTATCGCGTCCCAATTGACCTTCCTTCGCCATCATGCACTGCCTTCAGGTCTTCCCCCAAGCCCAGATACCTCCAAATTCCTACTCCTCCAAAGTTTACTATTTACTTAGGGCGAACCGGTTTCGTCCTATATGCAATCATATACTCACGGGTTTGTGTGGAGTTACGGGTCGTGAATCCTCCCTCCACGTTCAAGAAATGAGACGAGAGTGACCCGACAGGCCTAAAGCACTAATTGTAAGTGAGTTCGTTTCATTCAATGAACAGTACATAAAAAGATATATATGTAAACATACGTTTTGGGAAGGTTTATAACTCGCAATGCGAAACTACTTGCAACGCATCCCGAGCTCGGATCTCGCCCATCAAATTCTGCGAAATTTTCAGATTGATACCGAATATATACGTAAGAATAGTGTGAAATATAAATAAATATTAGTACATTAAGATCTTATCTGGCGATGTGTTCTGGAGATTCGCCATAACTCCAAGCTTTTGTTTGGTTTTGTTGACGGTTTTGTTTGAGAGATCCGCCATCTCTATGGTTTGATTAATGGTCCTTGTTACAGAAGCGAACACTGCCTTCTGTTGGTTGAACTGTATTTTTTTTTCTTTCCCTCCCCTCCAATGTTCAACTTTTGATAAATTCTTGCTATCCCGTGATTCTCAATTGAAGCATGTAAATCCTCATTACCCCTTATTAAGCTATCCCGTGATTTTTCAACTGCTTCATCTAAGCCTTCATTACCCCTTATTAAGCTATCCCGTGATTTATCAAATGTTTCATCTAAGCCTTCAATACACCCCTTTTTGATCTGCTATAATAAATCTGTTAATTTTCAATTGCTTAGGTCTGTAGATACCTCTTTACGTTCAAATTAAAAATAGTGTTTAAATTTTTTTTCTTTTTGTTCCTAATAATTGCGCAATATAATAATTTTATCCCGTTCCTAGAAGTTAATACCTAAGTACGATATCCACTAATCAAGGTCATTTTTTTTTTTTCTTTTTACTGTATTCGAACTAGTGCCCCAGTGACCGAATTATTTTGTAAACAATTTGAGCTTTGTAAACATTCTCTACGTCCTCGTGACCTAGATTCAAGCGTATGAGGTATGTTTACTTTAGACATTCCGGAGACGTGTGAGATGACTCTAAAATTTTCTTTGTTTGATAATGATGTACTTAGCGCAATTGTCTAGTCTGATACCCGATTACGTATACATATTTATTCATTTATATATACTTTGTCTCAATAAATAATTTATAATATTGATATGTATATACATAAATTTTATGATTGAAATAATTTCTAATATCATAACTTATTTCAAATGCTCTGGATTTTCTGAAATTATATTAATACATACATAACATTAAATATAAAATATTGATTTGTAAATTTATCACACATAACTACTTTTAATAGTTATTGATGAATTCAGAGGTAGGAATCGATACCCTTTTCCTCTTTTTATATAAGTGTTTTTCTTTTTTTTTTTTTTTATTATAATTTTTCTTGGGAACAAAAATTACATATATATATGTTTATATACTTACATATATAAATATAAAAAATATACTTATTATACTTATAATATTTTAATATAGTTACATATCACATATTAAGAGAGTAATATCTTGGTCAAATAATTAATCCAAATACCAATGTTTGCTGCATTCCGCCTTCTCCGTGGAATCTGTAAAATTTTATAACGGAAAAGACTTACCCCTACCAAGGTTTTTTCCGACCGGGAATACACAGTAAACCTTGCTGCAATTTTCCTAAATTAATTTTTATTTTCCTAAATTTAATAAAATCTTTTTGACTTCAAATTTTTTTTTTTTTTTTTTTTCATTTAATCTAATTAATTAAAATGATGTATGAACTCTATCGTTCTAAACTGTATTTTATCTCAAAACTCGTTGGTTAGATAACACTTTAAATGATAGTTACTTCACGATTAATTTAGAGATGGTAAATTGTTGTTAAATTAAATTTTTATCGCTCCGAACTTTTATGTATTAATAAAATATTATTTTGTTTTATTATTATTATTTAAGATAATTAATTTAAATATTTATTATTTGTTAGAACACTTTCGCTTAGATTGAACACACGTATTTAATTATAACTTCATCACGCTAAATTATCACATCACTTCAGTTATTTATTGCACTAACATTAAACGCGAAATTTCTAAGTTTAAAAATACGATATTAAGTGATTATAAAATCCGAATTTTCCACTAAAACAAATTGTATTTATCACGAGCACTTTTATTTTTCACAAGTAATTAATGCGTTGTCTTTAATTTTTATTTTCACTGACTCTAACTGCAAAGTATTTTTTTTGTATATCACTGACTAGAATGTGAAATTTTTCTAAGTATCAAATAATTATCACTTAGAATTTTTCCACTTTAAATCACCCACCGTTTCGTCACGTTCCGCGAACTTAAAACCTTTTCGACCACGACCGTAGACTGTCCTCAACTGGCATTTGTCTAGACTTTTATACCCCTCTCAGGTCCAAAAGATCGTATCTGAATCTCCTATAATAAACCAATCTAATTACTATCAACTCGTAATTTCTTGAAACCTCTCCATTATTGTCGAATGCGGTCTCTTTGTACGTTTTGCGTTTGATACTTTCAATTTCTGTCTCGTACTCTCATACTTACAAGATCCGGATTTAGTAAGATCCATGTTTAATGGCCCAACTTCCTTTGTCCTGTTGTTCATACAAAACTAGCTTGAATTTAATAATTTTAAAGTTCTATTTTCATATATTTCGTAACATGTCCGTGCGTACGGCATCTACCATATGTTCCAAATCTGCCCCCAAATTCGCCTATCAGAGATATCTTCATGTCGAAGTCTTTCTCGCAAATTGTTCATTTTTATTTTATTATTTTTCCTCGAGTTTTTCTGTATTCTATATGAACCTTTCCATTTAAAACCGAATTTTCTCTATTTACGTCGTATATTTGAATTTTCCATTTTTTCTCGAATTTTCTTTTATTCACGACACTCTTTCCATGAATTTCCTTATTTATTCTTACGCTATTGTTCATATCTCTATAGATTTTTATATTTCAAGCCGTATTTATTTTATTCACTGTTAATCTAAGATTTCCTTTGTTTTTCTCTGTCGTATCTCCTTTCCCCTCACTTCCCCGTACTTCCCTGATATAACCATATCGTTTTTTGATGTTTGCTGCCTCTTGGAAAATTTCATTTTCTATTTGTTATTAATAAATATATCATTTTTTAACATCTTTATAGGGGATACCCCCACTTCGGCCCTTAAATTCCTGTCATTTTTATTGCTTCATAGAGATCGTCCCCCAAATTTTGTCCCGTTCTTACGAAAAATCCCATAAACCATATGTCTTGACAGTTGTATACATTAGTTCCTGTACCCACCTGGCAATAAATCCTTTTTTATTTCAGTGTCGTTAACTTTTACGAGAATTCTTTAATGTAAATATTTCATAAGACCCATGATAATTTTTATTACCTTTTTAACGGCTAATCGTCCTTATATAAACAATTTTCATGTTCGAATATTCCTTGTTTATCACAACAAAATACATCTGAAATCGACAACCATTGTAATGCCTCATTTTTTATCTGCAATCGCGTACTATGTTACTCTATAACCTCCATTTTAATTACGTAAAATGACTCCTTTTCCTGAGTTTTTCTATCGCAATGTTTTCAGCATTTTCCACTCCCCTCCGTACTGCACTCTATCTTCTTCTCTAACACTTGTTACTGCTCTAGACATCTGAAATGTACCCTCGCCTATTCTTTAAAACTCTCATTTTTTTTTGACGTTTCCTCCCTAAATCTTTCATCGTAATATCCTAGCTCCGTCTAAAATTGATAACAATAATTTTCCATTGTTTTTTCAACATTTCCATTTCCTTTAGCACGTTTTCCCTCGAATCGATCATCTCCGGTCGTCACAAACAATCGTATTATAGATGGAAATCTCCCTAACGCCTTACAATACGTTTTCGTCACTTGCTTTGCAATTTTTCACTTAAACTTTTGCATCGTGTTTACGTGTATCCTTTTTTTCCGCACCTGATATGTTTTAATGCGTTCGAGAACTAGGGTTTCTGATCCCTGGAACGTACCGGTTAATGATAACATTTCTTGGGGTCACCGTACTTTTGTCCCTGAACAGATTATTTCTTCCCATGGAGTTTATTCACCTCTCGGTTTGGTGGGAACGTCAAACTCATTAATCACATTACTAATTGCTAAGTCCTAAGGTCGTTCCTTTGTTCTAAAAATGGGTTCGGCCCTCTTCCCGTTGATAGGCTGAATTGGTTTTTAATCGCTTTTGCTGCAATTCAATTGGCTGTCAATATATCACGGGCTAAGTATATTGGGGGGGGTCCCTGTTTCTGATTATTTGTTGATACCATCTGTGATCCTTTCATCAATACTCGTCTCACTTTGTCTAATTATAGATCCCTACCGTAAATATGAATTCACTTTACTCTAATCCGATAGATGTCGTAGACGTGTCCGTTTTATAAGTAATTGATATTTTCTTTTTAAATTAAAGTGGGAAGCTACGATATTTCCTAATTTTCACTGTTGATCAATGCAATTCATCACAGACTGCATACCATATTATACATGCTTCGCTTTGCACCGCACTGGGAGGGATTCATACATCCGTCACTCCTGTACACATTGACCCAGAACTTCCACTCCTTACTTTCTACATCACCCCAAGTGGTTCGCTACGTTTGGTGTTTTAGCAGGGGTGCCCGGGTTCATGTGGGAGGTTTGTCTAGGTCTAGGATGCGGATGACCAGGACACACTGAAACCCAGATTCCTACCAACCCCTTAAACCCCTTTCCTTCCCAAAACTCTCCTCTCCTTTCTTTCCTTAAAAAAACCCTCCACACAGCATCCCCAAAGATGACATAGGCCCTGAGGGAAATTATTTTCCCGAGGGCCTCCTGTGTGGAGCTCATGTAAAAAAATGTATATAACCCTCCACAAGGCATCCCCTAAGATGACAAAGGCCCTTAGGGATATTTTTTCCTGAGGGCCTCATGCGTGGAACTAATGTAAAAAAAAGTATCGTTTCACGAATCTCTATTTTTCTGTGTTACAAGCGGCGGTCAACGTGTTAAAACATATCCCGTTGAATTAATCATTCAATCTTCAATTTTTTGCATTCTCACCAGCATTTGGTTCCTTAGAACGGGCAATCTGCCTAGCTAGGAGCTAGGAACTAATATCAACCCACAAGACATAATAACACTTGTACACATTTTATAGTTATTTTTCAATGTTATTATTATGTAATTTTTACCATACAAATGTATCAAATGTAATGTTATAATGTTATAAATCTTTTAACCGTTACAAAAGATTTGATAAAACTTTAAAACGTTCGCCATATTACAAGAAAATATTAAAAAATGCATTATTTCCGTTAAGAGTCAAAAGGTTTACTTTATTGGGTAACGTTTCCTAATAACGCCCTTTCTACATGGTAATTTTATTTACAACACGTTTTCACATCTTGTCAACAAGCATTTTGGAAGGCAAGCATTTAGGGCGACACAAAGCAACTATACCTACATTAATATACGCTAAACAAACGGCTCTTCGTACAAGGTTAAGGCTTTTTAATGGTGTTTACGTATGTACCTACATGTTTAGAATTACGAAACATCAATAGGTAAACAGTAGTCGAAGAATTAAATATTAATATTTACTATTTAGTAGGAAAACTATGTATATGTTACCAGAAAGTATTTTTTTTAAATGGGAATACCGTAGTCCCAGCTGTTCCCAACCTCCTGAAGCCAGTGAGACTAAGGCATCCCCAATTCGTGTATATTGCGAGGCTGTAGTAGTGGGGAGGGGAAGATGACAGGCAAGAGGAGGGCGGGGAAGTAGACACACGTCCTTAAAACTGGGAAGCTAGCTTTTGAAAGGCGGGCTGCCGCGATATTATGACTGAGCAGAACCGCATTTGCACATCTCGTAAACCGATATACCATGCGACGCGAGCGGCATACAGACAGCTAAACTGACCACAGACTGCTTATGATTTATGACAGTTTCAATTCTGAAAGGTGTCTTACACAAAAACAATACTAAATAGTATCTTTACATGATATTAAATGACGATATTTGCTAAGTAACGAAAAATAATTCAATGAAATAAAATTTACTTTCGCACGCTGGAATTTAAACCTGCAACCTTCAGATTGTTAGTCGAGAGCTTTACCCTTAGTTGAAATTCAATATTAAACATACTAATTTCGGTTGTTGGTGCATGGTTATCTCCAACTTCCTCTTCCCCACCTCCTTCCCCTCCCCACTAGCCTCAGCCTCACAAAATACCCCTATTTGGGATACCATAGTCTCACTTATGTCTCACAGTTGGGACTCTTGTGCGATATTAACATTAAAGACGCTGTCTGCTTTCGATAACAATCCGTCCCTTCAAATTGGTAACCTTATTATTATCTTTTACCTGTGACAAATTACTGTGATAGTTTAGCTGGTTCTTTTTATAATGAAGAATGATGGTTTGCCCTATGTTTGGTGACTTAGCAGGGGTGCCCGGGTTCACGGGGTGAGGTTTGTCTAGGTATTGGCGGCATATGAGTTTGCCCAACTACTGCATGTCGGGCTGGATAGGGAGATACTAGTTGAGGGAGACATTTTTATCTCTCACTGGGAACGATAGATTCATGCGTCTGCCACTCTTGGGCACATTGACACCCGGATTCCTACCCACTCCTCATACCTTTTTCATTCTCAAAACTTCCTCCCCTTTCATTCCCTCGAAAGACACTCCACACAGCATCCCCAAAAATGACATAAACCCAAAAATAAAATTGTTTTCCTCAGGGCCTCCTGTAATGTGCCAAAGTGAATACGTTTTGTTTTTAATATTTTTTTTTTCAGTAATATAAAACAGGGAAATAAAAAAGGAAACTTAGCGTTGAAGTAGTTAAGAATCTATAATAACATTATTTGTCCTCAATAGCACGTCGATATTGTTTAAGTGCGAGTTGGGGAAACAATAATTGTTAAAATTATATGGAGGAGGCACGATTTCTCTATTCAATAATTTTCTCTATTCCTGTCTAATATTCGTGAAACGATCGTAAATATTTACACATACCATTCGGATTGCTCAAACAGTGGAGTACTTACTTGATATCTAAATTTAAGATTGAAATTTCGTGGGCACCACGTCGAAAGTTGATAAATTACAAGATGCCCTTTTAAATAAAAAAAAATATAATCAATAATTACAATTTTCTCTATCGGCGAACAAATCACAAGTCTCCGTATTATAGAAAAAATGTAAACATTGTAACGAGATAACCAAATAAAATGCATAAATTAAATGAAATTATTTAAAAATTAAACCCAATGAGTCTTTGTTTGAGAGGCGGGTATGGGTACCGCCGCCCCGGGAACCCAAGTGGTTCGTTGTGTTTGGTGGCTGGTTCCCGGTTTTTTTTAAATATTTTTTTTTTTATTATTAAGTTAAAAGAAATATAATATTTCGCTTTCTTAACTTAAGTACAGAGCATATATAGTATAGTAGTACAGGTGTTGTAGTAATATTTTTAATTTTGTTCAAACATCTTAATCTTAAATAGTTTTTTTTTAAGGTTTTATATTCTTTTCCGCTTTAAGGTTATCTGGAAGGAGATTATATATGTGAACTCCCTCGTGGCCAATACTTTTCTTGACAGTATTTGTATACAATTTATTGTGTTGTCTAGTATAATGTTCGTGTACTTGTGATGTTTTTATAAATGTTGTGTTTGTGTGTATAAGTCCATTTTGTATTTTGTAGATTAAAAGATATATGTTATATTCGTACAATGTTCTTATTTTCAAAAGATTCATTTCCTGGTATAGTTTTTTTGTGGGAGTGTCTGGGTTATAGTTGAAGAGTTTTTTAATAACTTTGTTTTGTATTATTTGTAATTCGTTTAAGTACGTAACGTATGTGTTTCCCCATATTTCTATTAAATAATTTAGGTGAGACTGTATTAAGCTAAAGTATAAGCTTCTCTTTACCTCTGTTGGTAGAAGATGAGCAATTCTACCAAATTCACCAATTAATGGGATGATTTTTGTTTTTAGTTTTTCTACATGTTGTTTAAATGTCAGATGTTTATCAATATATAAGCTCAGGTATTTTTCGCTATCTAGAATATGTAGGTCTCTTTCTTCTATTTGTAATGGTTTATGCGATAGTATTATTCTTTTAGGTGAGCTTGAGATCATGTAACTGGTTTTATTAATATTTATTTTTAATATAGTTTTTATTAGCCAATCGTTTAGTACATTAAGATTCATTTGAGATTGTTCTAATAGACTTTATAAGTTTTTGCCGAAGTAAAATATAATAAGAAAATTTCACCATGTAGTTTTAGCTGACAGATGTCATTTATGTATATTTGTAATAAAAGTGGTCCCAGTATTGATCGTTGTGGAACTCCATGGTTTATACTCTCGAGTTGACTGTTTTTATCTCCTATGTTAACACTTTGTTTTCTGTTGGACAGATAGGATTTTATTAGTTTGATAGCTGGACCGGTTACACCTGTTTTTTTCTATTTTTTTAATCAGTATTTCATAACTCACGGTATAAATGGCTTTTTGAAGGTCTGCGAGAATTGCTATGACATAGTTTTTATATTCTGTGCTAGTTCTAAATTTATTTATAAAATCATTAGTGGCAGAGAGAGTATTAGATTTCTTTCTGAAACCGTATTGACAGCATATAGAAACGATTTTTTTTTTCAGAAAGTTGTCTAGCCTATCGTATATTATTACCCTTTCATATATTTTTGATAGGATCGGTAGGACAGAAATGGGCCTGTAGTTAGATGTTTGAGTTTTCAAGCTCCCTTTATGTATTGAAATAACCCTTGCAATTTTACAACTGTCCGGAAATTGACCTTTTTTTAGGCTCAGGTTAATCAGTTTAGTTAGTATAGGAGTTAGTAGTGGGGCAAGTTTTTGTACTGTTGTTCATTTTAGTTGATCATTTCCAGCACTCGCGTTTGATTTTAGGGTTTTTATAATAGCTAATATTTCGGGTTCAGTTGTGGGTTGTAGGTATATTGATTCCGCACTTTCATACTTTAATGTAATTTTATCATCCAATTTATGTCTGTATTTGTTGATTATATTATCAGCCAAAGAAGCGCCAATATTACAAAAGTAGTTATTAAAGTATTCGCATATTTTGATGTCTTCTGTGATGATTTCAATACCTTTTTTGTTTGGTTTTTGATGATGCTGTTTATTACGTTCCAAGTCTTTTTGGTATTATTTCAAATTGGTTTTGGTTCATGGGGTGAGGTTTGTCCGGATCTTGGCCCACTGCGTGGTTGGCCGGAACGGGAGATACTGGTTGAGGGAGACCTTTTGACCTCTCCAGTAGGACTCTTTTGGAACATCGCCTTGCACCACAGTTGGAGGGATGAATTCGTGCGTCCGTCGCTCCTGGGTACCTATCGATCGATATAGGTTTTATCGGAATGGTCGGTAACTTATCATCGCTCCCGAGCACGATTGCAGGCCGTTGACGAACAAACAGTTCACAAGGGTTCCTAATTCACTTGACGTCAACGTGGACTCGAGTCCCAGATGTGACAGTATCCTTTTCTGATTTTTATGTTTCTACATTTTCGATTGAGTTTCGCTAATATTGTCTTCATCTAATTAAAGAGTATGATGTTATTTCGTTCTAATAGCCAAAATGTACTAAGTCAGTAGCGATATCGGTTTACGTTCAAATTAACGTTGAATTCATTTCTATTTGAATTATCCATTCAGTGATTGACACATACGAGCTTGTACATATGCAGGTATGTAATATTATAGCCTTGCATATGTACATATGCAGGTATGAATATTATAGTCTTGCATCTCTGGTTTAAGCTTTCGAAGCTGAATTTAACAATTCTCTTACAATATTCTAATAAATTTTCAAAATCATAATACACAAAGATATTGTTGACAAAACAGTTTGGGAAAATGTAAACACAGGCGCTGTGTTTCGTTTGAGAATTCTCCGGAATGTATCGAAATAATTATTACGACTTCCTATAGTCAATAAATATTAGGTGTAACAAAAATATATTATACACGGTTTGGTGTTTGTTTGCATATGTAGGTTTTACATTATTTTTGTATCTAAAAACTAACTAACTAACCATCACGCTGTTTCCCCGCAGGGGTAGGCAGAGAGGACAGACCGCCAAACAACTCGGTCTTGGCACACACTCTTTGCCTCACTCACATTCATACATCGTCTCATACATACTCTTCTATTATTCTGACTTTTGACATGGCCCGTCTCAAGTATCTGATTCACCTGATCGTGCCATGTCTTCCTCGGGCGTTCCCGACTATTTTTGTATTTAGTTTTCTAATATTTTTTGTACCTAACTTCTACTAAAAGTATTTAAATCTGTAAAAAAAATCCGTTGCGTTTTGACCTGTCTCACTGTCTTGCCCCACGAAACCGCCAACTTGAGTTTAAATAACAGTTAGTGGCTGAGTTGACAAATGCATCAGGTTACACCAAGGCGTCATGGGTTCAATCCCCTAATAGCTAAGTCATCCTTTAGGTATATTATTTCGATTTTAATAGTACCTACCTAGTTTTTAAACTATTTTCAGGTTATAAATTGTTATAACCGTCTTGCATCAAAGCAAAAATAATTAGTTATTTATGTAATTGATATGTTTGTAAAATGATAAATATTTGTTGTACTAATATGCATCGTATGTATGTACTGTATGTTATTCTATATATATAATGTTTGTAAATGTTCGATACACTTGTATTATGTATGTAATAACCCTATGTACGGGCGTTTAAATAATAAATAAATAAATATATATCTTTTTCTGATTTTCCTGTTTCAAATATTCGATTGAGAGTCGCTAATAAAGTCTTCAGTGATGACATACTGTTGCCCAAACAATTCATCAATAGTTTTTCAATGAAAACATATGTTATTTGGCGTGGGAAAATAATTCTGTATGACAGAATAAAAGGTGACCATGTCTGCAATCTCAATTATTCACAAATTATTATTGCAAGATACAATTTTCGTTCAAGAAATTATGTAGGTAGTTGTAATAAAAAAACGTTGTTAAAGACCTAGGACCCGTAAGCTTGTTTTCACGATAATATCACATTACTATATATGTATGTATCTGATTTATTCAAGATAGAAGGCAAGGCAGACATATGTTCAAACGTTGTTATGCAGAACCATATTTTATGTACCTAGATAAATAAGTAATGTTTTTATGTGAGTTTTTTTAAATCAAAATTTTCCAATTTTATTCTACAATACCCCAGCCCGCACCCTCATTCGCCTTTGGAAATAGATTTCTGACCCCTGTTCAGAGTTATCAGTAACCAAGTACATGATATGGGTTTGTCTACAAAAATAGATCCATCACCGATGAATTATTTGTGTGGTCATTAGCTATTGGGTTAGCTCTATACCTAGTCGCATTTCGGATAATAACAGACGATACGTGCGGTTAACCTTCCACTTACTACTATAATACTTAACGGTGCATTAAAAATTAACGTTTATTTTTTGAGCAGACACCCATATTTTATATAAAAAAACTGTTAAACTGGCGTAAAATGAAATACATTAAAAAAAGGCTGCAGTTTTGCGTGGCTGTAAGAATATGCGAACGATCTTAATAAACTTGCCTCTCCAATTTCAACTTAAACAAACCCAATAACTATTTTTTAATGATAATGAAATTCAATAATGTTATTACTAAGTTCTGCAAGTATTTTCGTTTTTTCGTGGTTAGGCCACGTTGGGACGACTTATTTACATAATTATTTTTTCCATGTAGTCTAAAATGAAGTATTACCAGAAAAATCGATTAACTGAAAAAATAATTTTGACAATAGATTCTCTATTCTGTTGGGTAATTTGAAATCTGTTTTTCCCACATTAAATGGCAATATATTCTTAATAGTTTAATAATAATAAAAATTGAAATTGGGCTTGGATACATAGAATCTTATATATAAGTGGTCATAATGTGGCCTCACCACAGTTTAAAAATGGACATGAACGCCAAAACAGTTGTTACAATAATACGAAACTTAAATACTTGCAGTACTTAATAATAAAACGAGTACTTTTAATTTTAATATACATTAATTTAAAAAAATTAATTAAAAAAAAGTCCCAGAGGTGTCAATATGTTTTTCTGATTTTTCTGTTTCCAGATTTCGATTGAGTTTCGCTTATATTGTCTTCATTTATTTAAATAAAAAAATACATTTAGCGGAGTTCTTCGAATTAAAAACAAAAGCAATTAACAATCTAACAGCGCGTTACTCTTCTTTTTAATTGTCTCATTTGATCGATCCCCTTAAAGATGGATTAGGTTAGTTAGGTTAGGTTAGGAGCGTTGGGTGGCCTTTCCCCCACCCCTTCCCCTCGTCGTGAAAAGTGACAAAAATACTGTTGTAATGATAAGACAAAATCAAAATCTATAGCAAAATCAAAACATATATCAAAATACTAATATATAAAAGGCGTATTAGATTTGTCAAAGAATTTATATATAAAAATGCAAAAATCGGTAATTTTAAATACATGTAGGATTACAAAAGATTTTTTAAATATTTATATTGAGGGATCAGTAGGATTTATAGGTTCAATTAGGAATTCCACACAGCCGAACCCTCTGATATGAAAATATCTGAGTCGGTGAATTATTTTCCCATCTGGTCTCTGGTAGGTTGACATGTTGTTTTGTAAGCTGCATTGTTCTATTTTTTAAATCGTCACAATATAAGTTTTGTTGGGACACCGGAAAGAGGACTCGGTCGACAGTCCCGAATTCGGCAACCCTAGGCATGCACAAGGGTGGATCCAGGGGGGGGGGGGTCCAGGGGGGGGGGTCCCCTCCTGGGCTGGGTCCTGGACCTAGGTGGACCACTAATTAAAATTGTTTAACATAATGTTTTTTTTAATATTTTTTGTATCTATTATTATAAAAATCACCTACCTGCTTTTTACTTGTATCTATTATTAGGGAATGTACCCATACTACGTGACCTGTTCAGGGTGGGGTCTTCAAAATACCACGCTTAGTACAAATGAGCGGCGATTTGCTTAGATTTTGGTCACGTAGTATGGGTACGTTCCCTTACCAAAATTAAATTATTACTTCTTGTGACTTGACCACAACTATGTGACCCCCCCCCCCTGGCGCCATAGCTGGATCCGCCCTTGGGCATGCAATCGAGAACGTGACAAAACTTGCTGTTTTAATTTCGTTTATATTTCGCGCTGTTTTTTTTTTATATTTCAACTAAAATTGCATATTAATACCAAATTTTTTGCCCAATTTACTTTGGCTTTCCCAGGTGTGTAACGCAACAACGCCGTGATTCCAATTCAATACATTGCATTGTCCGCCAGGATGGGTCCATAAATCCACCGTTGCCTGTCTGGACTTTGAAATATTACTAGGCAATAACAAGGCATGGTCCGTTAACGACCGAAATGGAAAAAAAATACAGCACAAATGGTTTTCAACGTGTGAAACCTAATGGAAAATACACACTCACGTGCAATGAGAGCGGGCACGACAAATTTGCTATTTTGTTTTATTTTGCAGTTTGGTGTGAAAAAATTTGATTGTCGATGGATTATATTCGTATGTTGGCTGTTTTATATAAGCCAGGTTGATTATAACTCAAGGAAAACGAAAAGACAGCAAATAGGTTAAAGTTCCTCTAGATTTTGGGAGAGTCGAAAGCTAGATTCAGAAAAAATAAATTTACATTTCTTAAATGTCACACAAATCAAAATACATAAACATAATATTTGCCTCAATTATAAAACATGTTTTTACCGTGAACTCAACCTGCAAATTTAAAACCTGCCTGTTTTAAAACGAGAAAATCAACGTTGGACAGTCAAATATTTTTTTATAATAAATGTAACAACTACATAATACAAAATATGAAGGATGATGCTATGGAAGGAGGGTGTGATGGGCAAAGCAAGTTAATTTAAGAAAAAAAAGATTTTGCTAAATGTAATAAAAATGTTCTTTCCATGATCAAGACGAAGGTCGTGTGATCGAATCACGGTGTGATATGTAGTAAAATAAATATGTAGTATATTTACGGCACGTTCCAGAGTGGAAGATACCTTCACATCGCCCTGGTGTAAGACCACGATTCAGAATTAAAACGTTGCTTGAAATGGCTTAAGCCATGTTTGGTGACCAGATCTGAATTCCCGGGTACTTCTCCACCTTCTTCTTCACCTTTTCCTTTCCCTCCCCAATACCTTCAGTCTCACAACATGCCCCAATTGGGAATGCCGTAGTTTCACTGGCTTCAGACGGGAGCAGTTGTTAACTCTTGTGCGGTATTCATATATATATTTTTTTAAATCTGCAAAAACAAATCGAAAATTACTAAAGACGCGTACGGGTTTTTTCACAGATTTTAACAATTTATCAAATTTCAAAGTAAAATTCAAATTCTGTGAAAGTTGTATCCAAGTTCTGTTATTAATTGCGTCATGCTTGGATAATAACAGTGAATTGGACTATCACAGAACATTGAAATTTGATGAATTGTACGAGTATTAAATCTGTGACAAACAACCCATAAATATTCTTTTGAACCGGTATTCCGATGTAAGTTACCTAAAAACTGAAAATTATTTCACGCTGTGAATGCTACGATACGAATGTATAATTTAAAATTAAACCGATCACAAAAATAAGGGAGCTTAACCCGTCAAATTATTATTTTGACTCTATATTATAAAAAGCAAATATGAAACTTTTTTCTACTTAATTTTATTGACCGTAACCGGTTTCAGCTCGTTAAAGCCATCTTCAGACTGGTACGAATTATTCTTAGGCTACGGTTTATATACATAACAAATGGGTGAGGGGAAGAGGGGTGGTCTACAAGGATTTTAATCAATTATATTTGATTATCCTTGTAGACCACTCCTCTTCCCCAATAATCAAGTACAAAAATTAAATGGAAAAAAGTTTTATATTTGTTTTATTATAATAATGGAATTCCACCACGAATTGTCAGTTTCAAAAATATAAAATAATTTTGACTCTGTTTATTTTTATGAAACTATTTCGTGGCCGCCCGCTTTCATTGCTCGCTAGTGTAGTATCTCGTATTTCGATACATTGAACAGGTGATTGAATTATTGACAACATTTGTTGTTGTCTTGAGTGGCAATTTTTATCCGAAAAGATAGGCTTCAAAATAATACGTTTGTGGCAATGGTAACAAAAAATTGGTTAAAAAAATTCCTGCCGCCATAAATAGCTCGAAAATATTGTGAAACAGGTAAAAATATAATATTGGCAAATTGGAAGCCAATATAAAAATGATGTATTGGAAGTGTTTTCTTTTTGCAAAACGTAAAAACCTCATTCAAGTTGATTAAGTGAAAACTACTCACAAAATTCTGACTGAAATATCCAAAAGATCAGTAGGAAAAAATGTGTTTTTGTTGTTAATAACTAACTCAAATAATAGGCCTGAAACTCAATTTTAATTCTTACCAGTTTAGCGGGAGCAAGAATGATATAAATAGAGGAGTATAAATATTACCTCATGGCAGATAATTTAGAATTTCCATTAAATTATTTTTTTTTTCCTCATATACATTTAAATTAACCTTTCCTCATATACATTTAAATTTCCTCATACATTTAAATTAACACCCATGAAAATGTTTTCTTTAAATAATTTATTTATTTATTTTTAACTTTATGAGTAAAATCTCAAATTATATCATTTAATTAAATGAAGATAATATTAGCGAAACTCAATCGAAAATCTGGAGACAGAACAATCAGAAAAAGATATTGGCTCCACTGGGACTCGAACTCAGGACCATTTGCTTACCAACAGAGTTACGGAACCCATATCCAATTCGGTAACTTTTAAGTGTATCATACTTCAACTAAGAACTATCAACAGTATCTTCATTTTCTTAACGCACATATTATTGGCTGCTATCTTTATTTATGATTGCAAGATTCAACTCGAACTAAATGCTATCTAGATAGTGTCTGGATAAATTTGTATCCATTCTATTTTTAATACGCGACATCTATTGACTTTTTCTGCAGTCTAGGATTAATATTTATTTTTATTTTTAAAAGTACACCATTAATAATGCGTTAAAGCCGTCCATGATAATACTATAATAAAAAGCTTTTTGCGTCAAATTCGTTTTGGGTTGATCCTATAGAAAACGGAAGTGACGTTGTCAGGCGTACAATAACAAAAATGGCATACGAATAATAATTGTGTACCTACTTCCACATCAATCATTTCACAGCTCTGTTGATATTATCCGCTTTTTTGTTGGATATACGTGGTTTTGAAAGGAATTAGACCAAGCTAAACGTTTTTCCATTCAGATCTCTTTATAGACCGTGATTTAAATCAATGCGATGATTGATACGAATCAAAAGGGTATTTTTGTTTACGAAAAAACCCCAATATTAGCTTATGTGCATAATTTATGACACATACGAAAGTTTTGGTCAAAAATTTTGAATTAGTGGTAAAATCGCACACTTTTGAAAAATGCGATTTTATTTTTAAATAACGTACCATGTTCCACGAACACGCTTTTAATATCTTTACGCGTAAAGATATTAAAAAAAAAAACTTGTGAGTAGCGCTCAAGAGTTTCCACTGATCCAACTGACTGGAGTTAATAAGTTAACTGACTGGAGTAAGTAAGACTATGGTATCCCCAATTGGGCTACATTTATACCTGGATATTCGAATCTGGTCACCAAACACGGCTAAAACAATTTCAAGCAACGTCTCGCTTATGAATGGTGGTCTTTTACTGGGGCAAAGTTTAAGGGCCTTTAACCTGCCAGCGGCTGAAAATTCGCATTTGGTCGAAAGATGTTCTTACGATCGTACAGGGCGGTTCCAATGAGAAAGATTAATTATTCTGCGCACTAGCTTTTTAAAATTATAATTCAATATCGATATAATTTCATTCCAAATTTGCTGTAATTTAAACCTACATCCAAAAATGCTGAAAGGCGTGATGATAAAACTGTTAAAATTATGTACTTTTTGTAATTATTATTTTATTTATTATTTATTTCAATAAAGTTTAACCAAAATAAAAAAAATCTTAAATATGTTAGATACGTTTTTAGATTTTCACGGCTAAAAGTATTTTCGTTATTTGTTTTTCTGGTGTTATGCCGTGTTGAGCTACCTCCTTATTTAGCCAACGTTTCGGACAGCGTTGCAGCGTCCATCATCAGAGCAGATCCGGCAGACCCGATAGATGTGCCGGATCTGCCGGATCTGTCCTAATGATGGACACTACAACGCTGTCCGAAACGTTGGCTAAAGAAGGAGGTAGCGCAACACGGAATAACACCTCAAAAACAAATAACTTAAATATATTAATTTGCAAGACCGTAAATAGACAGGCAAAATAGACAAATTTTCGTCATAAATAAGTGTTCGGATATATTTTTTAATGATTTTATTTGAACTAAAATTAAAGTTTTGAAACATGCGTTTACTAGATAACGTATTGATTTACAATAATGTATGATTACGTGATATGAAATATGTTTTGTAAAATAAGATTTTTCGTTTTTAAATTTTAAAAATCTGCCAATGACCTATGGTATAACCTTATTATACTAAAAATAAACATTTTTTCTCAAAATTTAAAAATGATTTTACCAGATAAATTAACAATCTTTCAAAAGAATCAATACGTCTAAAATTTGATTAAAAAATAACATATTTCTGTTTTTCTCTGGTTATTCCCCCTAAAAGTATTTTCACTTTCATTATTTGTTCCACAAAATATAACGTTGCAGTAGCCAAGCCAAACGTACGCATCCACAAATTATAATGGCCACATCAAATCGCCAAACAAGATCCAACCCTTCAGCGGGTGATTCGTCCAGCTCCGTTATGGAGCAACTTATGAAGATCAGCGACCAGTTGGCTGCGCTTTCCTACTTGCCGGCCGCCGTTAAGGAATTGCGGGACGAGGTCAGTGAAGTGAAACTCTCAACAGACTTCAGTAGCAAAATAGTTGAGGATATTGACAAAAAAATTTCAACATTGGAGAACAAGCTTAAGATGGTCGACCTACTGAAAAATGAAGTGGATTCCCTGAAGGCCTGCATCGCCAACATTTAGGAAGACATGGAGCAGCGCGACCAGTGGGCACGCCGCTCAAATATTGAATTAGTCGGCATTCCTGAGAAGAAGGATGAAAATTTAATAAACATAATAACCAGCCTTGCCAAAAAAACTGGTTTCGACCTCGATCCAAAAATGGATATTGATTTTGTCACCCGGGTGGCACTGAAGGAGTCTAAGAAAGGGCAACATAAATCAATAATCATCAAGATGCAAGCGAGGTACCGAAAATATGATTTCTTGGCCTCAATCCGATCGAAGCGAAACTTAATCAGCAGAGACATCGGTTGCGGCGGTGATTCCCGTGTTTACGCCAATGACCACCTGACGAGCGCATCTAAACGGCTGCTACACCTGACGAAGGAAGCGGCCAAGCTTAACCGTTATCGGTTTGTCTGGGTCCGGAATTGTAGAATCCTTATTAGGAAAACAGAAGGCTCGCCATATAAGAGCAATCCTCAAAAATGAGGATTTAAACAAAATTGTATAAAACTTCAAAATATTACCACCATATTAAAATATTACCATAAAAAAAAATTCAAAACATAACCATCATAATATTACCATTTCTACTGTTAATTTTTCATTTCCGTAGATATGTGCTTTAAATATGCTTCATAATCATAGGATCAGGTTTTGGAACTTACAATAACTCTTTATTATTTTTATTGTTTATTTTTACAAGTTACGGGTATTATAATAACAATGTGGCATTAATTTTATTGACTATTTCTTATATTAAGTATGTGCTCTTAATGTTTATATCTATGCTTAACCTATATGTTCCATACAAATGTATATTATCGGTGATTTGAATATTTATTATAAAAATGTTAGAGGTCTCCGAACTAAATCCCGTGTTTTCCTAACCGGTGTTTTGAATGCCAATTATGACGTGATATGCCTGACTGAGACATGGCTCTTGCCAAGCATATTTTTGACTCTGAATTATTTGATGAACGGTATGTAGTGTATCGTTGTGATCACGACTATGTTTCGTTAGACCAGGCACTTGGCGGTGGCTCACTTATTGCAGTACGCCGCGAACTACCCACATGTCCCTCACCCTTCTTCCCGCCCATCAAGCGTTCAGAGACAGCTACAGCTACTCTTGCACTAGACTCTGGTACAAGTGCTTCTAAACTACGTATATACTGTTCGTATTTCGTGCAAGGCGCAGAGCAGATTAAATCATTAGGTGACTTTTTTGAATTTACATCTATGTTGCATACTAATTTCCCCAATGATGAATTCCTTCTATTAGGAGATTTTAACATACGACATGCCCCGTGGCTTCCGCCTTCAACCGCGGACGGTTCCCTGGTACTTAATAGATCCTCAATCGATGCACTGACTTCAACTCTTTTTGATTTTTTAGACTTTACCGGTTTCCGTCAATTCAACAGCCAGCTTAATGTAAACGAGCATGTTCTGGACCTGGTGAAATCGAATTGCGCGTGCACTGTAATCGGGTGCGACATGCCGCTAGTGCCAGAGGATGCACACCACCGCTCGCTGGAGGTGTCGCTGCGCATTTCCCGCGAGCTGTCCCTCCAAACGCCGCGCTCGCGCACGGTCCGCTCCTATCACAACGCTGACTATGTGCAGATTAATAGCGCCTTAGCAGCCGTTGGCTGGACAACGACTCTAAACAGCAGCAATGTAGACTCAATTACGGCACGATTCTATTTTGAATTAAATAAGGTAATTGTCGCGCATGTACCATCTAGATCAATTAACATAGACTCTAGGTGTCCTCCATGGTACAGTCCCGCATTAAAAAAGTAATAAAAGACAAACTTAAATTTCATAAAAAATACAAAATTTATAACCGTAACTCTGACTATCAAACTTTCTCTCTTCTCCGAGAACGACAAAAGTGTATGGAAAAAGTGTGCTACAATAATTTTATTAATATGGCTGAAATTAATATTAATACCGATCCCAAACACTTTTGGACCTTTGTTAAATCTAAGCAAAAAAACTCTGAAATTCCTAACAATATGTTTCTTCGCTCTCAGCATGTATCGGGAGGGGAAGATATAAGTAACTTATTTAACATGCATTTCCAATCCTCCTTCGAATCCCCCGCCCCGTGCACCTCGTCTATAACTCGAATATATAATCCAAACACCTCAGTTCTCAATCTTAATAATGTTAATATAAACACTGAATTAGTTTGTAAATATATTAAATCATTAGACCCTACCAAAGGCAGTGGGCCTGATGGTATACACTCTGTATTCTTAAAGAATTGCGCTAGTGTTCTATGTTATCCGCTAAGTCTAATATTCAAAGCTTCATTATCTTCTGGAATTTTTCCGCAAGAATGGAAAAGTTTATACATTGTGCCTATATTAAAAAAAGGAGACAAGCATAATTTTGAAAATTACAGACCAATCTCTAAGTTAAATGTAATGGGTAAACTTTTTGAAAAAATAGTTTTTGATATCATTTTTCCTTGCATACGACCACACATAATTTCGAATCAACACGGTTTTGACACCAAAAAATCAACAGAAACTAATCTATGTGAGTTTGTTCACACAGTCCTTGTTGCTATGGATAACGGATATCAAGTCGATGTACACAGACTACTCCAAAGCCTTTGATAAAATCCCACACAGCATCTTAATTGAGAAAGTCGAAGCAATGGGTATACATGGTGACCTCCTTCGTTGGTTAGCCTCTTATCTCGACAATCGTACGCAAGCTGTAACTGTACAAGGATTCTGCTCTAGTTTCGTCCCCGTAACCTCAGGAGTTCCCCAAGGATCTCACCTTGGCCCCCTCTTATTCAACATTTTTTTGAATGACGTTATCAAAACTATTCGTAACTCTAACTGTACCTAAATGCGGATGACAAAAAGATTGTCAAAATCATTAAGTCTAAGATGGATTGTCTAGAGCTCCAGAATGACCTTGACTCTCTGGTTAATGTATATAGTCTAGAAAATCGCCTTCTTTTGAATGCAGATAAATGTAGTGTTATATCTTATTCTCGAAAGAAACACACAATATTATATCCCTACATTATTAAGAACAATTTTTTAAACAGAGTGAAATGTAATAAGAGATCTTGGAGTTCTATTAGATAGTAAGCTTCTTTTTCAATCTCACGTCGAGCATATCACGTCGAAGGCTTTGAAAATGTTGGGATTTATTCTTAGAGTAAGTTCAGCTTTCAAAACATTTAAGACTCTCTACATATCCTATGTTAGAAGCCATCTGGAGTATACTTGTACAGTGTGGAACCCTCATTGTTCTACATATAAAGCAAATATAGAAAGAGTTCAGAAAAAGTTTATGAAATATGTCTCTTATCGCGTGCGAAATGATAAAAACTATGTCCCCGTAAACCTTAAATCTCTTGATCAACGCCGAGATATCAGAGACCTATTAATGCTCTATAAGATTATTCATAACTTCATTGATAGCCCGTACTTACTACAAAATATTCATTTCAGATGTCCATTAAGAGTTACTCGATCTCCAGACACCTTTTATATCCCTAAGAGCAAGACAAATTATCTTGAAAATGTATTTGTAAGAAGAAGCTGTAGCACTTTTAACAGATTATGCCCAAATATTGATGTGTTTAATACAAACCTTGATAAATTCACAGCATGCATAAAAAAAGAACACTATTGAATGCCACATGTTTAACTAATAACTTAATATTTCATTGATTTCTGTATTTCTCTTTTTTATTTTTAGTATCACCATATTTTCTCTCCTACTTTTGGCAGTTCGAATTCAAATAAAATCACTTCCTGAAATATATTATTGATATCCATCAAAATTTAACTGTAATCCCTTGAAAATTTTCAGTTAATTACTTTTTGTAGATTTAAGTAAGAAGATATTATCATAATTGTTTATATGGGTACCTAGCATGTTTGATCGATATATGTTTTATCGAACATGTCGGTAACTTGTCATCGCTCCCGAGTACGACTGCAGGCCGCTAACGAACAAATAACAATTCACGTCAAATAAATTAGGAACCCTTAGTCGTTGCGAACTGTTGTTTGTTCGTTAGCGGCCTGCAGTCGTGCTCGGGAGCGATGTCAAGTTACCGACATTTTCGATAAAACCTATATCGATCGACCATGCTAGGACCCCAGGTGTAGGTATTGTATATTTTTGAATTATGGTTCTAAATTGAAATTTGTTGTTATTTTATTAGTCTATGACATACTTATTTTTATCACTGTCATTTATGAATTTTGTACAGACTGTTTATAACGCTAATAAAATAAAATAAAATAAAGTATATAACACTTTGAAATTTGCCGCAAATATGCTTTATATTTTAAACTAGCAGACCCGGCCACACATTGCTGTGGCTATAAAAACCTTTATAACTAACGTCATATGTTAAAATAAATCCACACCGCCCGTCTGTCAGCCCACTGCTCGCTACCCGCTGACCGCTGCTGACTGCCCGCTGCAGCTTGGCCAGATATATTATATATTTCAACCAATTTACACAAAACCTTGAAAAATTATATACCTAAAAACCTTTCTCATGAATCACTCTAACTTTTGGTAAAAACGAGCATGAAAATCCGATGGGTAGTTTAAAAGATCTAAGCGCACATACACCGTGAGTTACTTCATTTTATACTTAGTAAAGATAAAGATTAATAAAATGAGAAAAATAGATAAGAATAAATAAGAAAATTTACTAGCGCACGCCCGGATTTGAACTCGCGACCTTCGAAATCGTAGCCAACTTCCTTAATTATCAACGGAGGCAAGTTTTTGAAAAGTTATTTCACTTACACATCTCTGCACTAATTTTCTATTATAACCAAAATATATATTTTTATTAAAGGAAAACAATCACTTTGTTTGTAACCACGATTTATTGATTTAATTTTTATTTACCGACCGGTTTCGCTTAATACAAGCATCATCAGGGTATAAATTAAAACTGATGAAAAAATACTCTTTCTCTCTATCACTATGTAGGATGTTAATTACAATCTCTCACTCTTACTTTATATTATGTTTTGTCTCTGTCTGTATGTATATATAAGCTCACACAATGTATTTTTTCATCAGTTTTAATTTATACCCTGATGATGCTTGTATTAAGCGAAACCGGTCGGTAAATAAAAATTAAATCAATAAATCGTGGTTACAAACAAAGTGATTGTTTTCCTTTAATTAATATGTCAAACCACAAAGTGACTGCTTTCTACCAAAATATAAAAAAAAATATATATATTTTTATTTCAACTTTATGAATTTATTAAAATATTAAAGCGTTAACGCTGGAAGATCATCTTGGGAGTGAAACAAAGTTTACTAAATTAGTATTGGTAAGGTTAAAAAAGAAACAATTCTTAAGAACGAATGAATACGGAAACAATAAATAACGGCCGAAGAGCTGAAATAAAATTAAGTGTAATCAAGTTCAGGAAACACGTCTTTCAAATGCTCCAATAAAGTGTATGGACAGAAGAGAGCTTTTAAATATATCACTCTGTTTATTTGGCGAGTTTCTACATAAACAAGCGTCGATATATAAACAGGGTCGATAGTATTGGTTGGAAAGAATGCGAAAAATGTACGAGCGATTCGCCCGCCAGAAATACAGACCAAACCTCCTTTATTTATACCGCTTCAGCCGGGCAATTATTCCCAGATCTGTAAATATTTTTATTCTGTGTTCTTTGAAATCTTTCTTTGATTCTCGTTTTACATTGTTTTTAGCAAGTTTGTTTGTATTTTGAAGGGGTGTTATATAATCTATTATTATTTTTAATTGATAAACTAACGTTTAAGACAAGATTTTTATGCATAGCACAAAGGGTAACAATTATTATAAGCAATAATTATCAGCCTGAAACACTCATCTACATTGAAAAAATCTTCCGAGAAAAGATACATGACGCCAACGGGACTTGAACCCGTGTCCTTCTGATTGCCGGTCAGGTGCTCTCGCAACTGAGCTATGGCGGCTTATCTTATACCCGCCAAATAATTCAATATATACTAGTGTTTCATTCAACAATTACTGTTATACATTTTTTCACCTGAAGACAATTTTGTGAGAGGCATTGTTAGTGCTAAATCTCTCGCTAGGTGGTAGTATTTCACCAAAAAATGTAGACATAATTTGTCTCGACGCCATCTAGCGAGAGATTTAGCACTAACAATGCCTCTCACAAAAATAAAGTTGGTTGTTTTCAGGTGGAAAAATGTATAACAGTAATTGTTGAATGAAACACTAGTATATATTGAATTATTTGGCGGGTATAAGATAAGCCGCCATAGCTCAGTTGGGAGAGCACCTGACCGGCAATCAGAAGGACACGGGTTCAAGTCCCGTTGGCGTAATGTATCTTTTCTCGGAAGATTTTTTCAATGTAGATGAGTGTTTCAGGCTGATAATTATTGCTTATTTAATTCTAATTTTTCTGTTTGCTAGTAAAAATACTATTTTCTCCAGATTTCATGGAAAGCTTTTCCGCAAAATTTTTTTTTAAACAATTTTTTTTTTTTTTACATCTTTATTTTGGACTGATGTACTTAAAAGCTCTGTAGTTTATGATGCAAACACTAGTGTAACCTATTTGAATAGTACCGATTTAAATTTTTGTTAGATCTCAATCTACGCCCTAAACCTGCTTCAGAAAAGCATCAGTAATATCTGGATTTGAACTGGAGACTGGGACAAGTACCCGGTCTACAAAAATGATCTTGCTAGTGGAGTTTCATACTCTATTGGAAGTGATAAAGCTTGAAATTTTTCAGATCGCTGACGCAGCGTAGTGGTTAAGATTAAGAAAACAACAGAGCTTAGATGTTTTGGGCATGTAGAGAGGATGAAGAAGATGTAAAGATAATATTAGAAGTGGAAGTTAAAAGTAAAGGAAGTCGGGGCTACTGTATGAACAAGAGAAAAAAATGCGTATTTGAGACGGTCAAGAGTCAGAATAACAAAAAGTTTGAGAGGATAAATGAATGAGAATAAAGCAAGGAGTATGTGCTGAGAGAGAGTTGTATAGCGATCCTATCTGCCTACCCCTACCGTTAGTTAAACATTTTCAGAAACTTCAAATGTCAATCAGTGTCAGCTTTATTTCGATTTACCGTGATTAAATAGACAGTCATTTCGAACATTCTACAGTACGATTTATTATAAATTAATAAATTACTTTTGAGAATTTCATGTGTATGGTGTGCAATTTTGTATGTGCTCAATAACAAAGGTAAGTGTACTAATTCACAGTATACTCGTAAAAAATATTCCTTATTGCACTTTATGTTGACGTACAAATACCACAAGTGCTAGAATATGAAGTTTGGTTTAATCCACCTTTTCTTTTCCGCTTCTGCATTCTTGTCCCCATTTCATTCTTTTATTTAAGGTGATATTATCACACTAGCTCTGAACAATAAGACTTTTGAGTGACATGAAAATATTGATGATTGTGTTTTCCAAGTGATGAATCTTTACTGTTTTATAAATAAATACAGTATTTTTTTATTTCATTTTTAGCATTTTTATTTTTATTGTTGATACATTATTTTACAAAATTTCATAGAACAATTCAGTAATATTGGCCTCACTGGGTTGTTTACACGTGCTGAGACCCCCATTTTATAATATAATAATTTATCATAATACAGTTTGAAAAACAAAGAAATATGCAATATACAATGTTGGTGACGAAAAAAAACATTTAAAATAAAGATAAATTTAAACTAAAAAGAGAGATCAAAAATTAAAATTAAAATTAAATTAAATTAACAAACGAAAAAAATTAATTAACTGAAAATCGGCGTATAATATGTTTTATGTGTTTGTGAGTGTTACGTGTTTTATATAGGTTTTGTGTGTTGTGTGTATATGTTTTATTCTTTTATGTTATAAAATTTTGCTAATATTGTCTTTTTTGTTCTTTAATCCATTTTTTTTAAATTTTGTGTCTGAAATTATTTTTGTTTTCCTCAATTTTTGTTTCAAGTGAAAGACTGTTGAATGCTTTTGTAGCATGGTACCTATTTATGGTGTCTTTGTCCAAAGGTAGTGTTTACCGTCGGAGTTTTTTATGTTTTCTTTGTACGCTTGTCTAACCGGTCTATTAGTGATATTTGGTGTTTGTTGGAGTGTGTTTTTTGCATTCGTTCCATTTAGCATTAATTTAGAAAACAATTTCCCTCGGGACCTTTTTGGGAATACTGTGTGGAAGGTCTTTTTAGGGAAAGGGAGGGAGGAAGTTTATGGTAGGAAAATGATATGAGGGGTGAGTAGAAATCTGGAGGTCGCTGCGTCTAGGAGTGACGGACGTATGAATGTATTTCTCCCACTGCGGTGCAAGGCAATGGGTAGAGAGAGTCCGGCTGGAGAATTTTCCTAAACCGGTCTCTCCCTTTCTGCCCGCCATGCAGTAAGTGGGCAAATGCATCCGCCACCAATACCTAGATAAATCTCGCCCCATTATCTCGCTAAGTCACCAATTGGGATGACCTAAGGCAGGGGTGTTGGTTATTCAATAAATGGTTCCCGGGGCGGCGTACCCATACACGCTTCCGTAATTGAAAAAGTAAAAATAAAGCAAACGAAAGATAGTCCACACACAAAGAAAGCTAGCTTAATGTAACTAGCCTCTGTGATTGAAATCTAAGACGATGGCTTAATCTATTGGCTTTTCCGAAGACTCTCATTGTATTGGATTGAGGCTAGAGTTTGTCGCACTCTTTAGATCTCTGACATAAAACGCACTAGAATCAAATTATTTTATACGAAGCAACTTTTTCTAAATAATACAAAGAAAAATATAATATACCAATAAACAAGGTACCCACAGCCAAAAAAGTTTCTTATGATAAAGTCTGTTGGAGGTAGGTTTTTCTGAAAACTAACAAGAAGGTGAAGGGAAGAAGAATATTTGACGGTCAGTGGCTGAGTTGGCATCGCGTTTGGGTCCTCCTCGGCTGGCTAAGTCCTCCATGACAACATAACATTTTCCGCTTACTGTGGTGGTAGTAGGAGGTTTTCAAATATTGTCAGGTTATTTGCAAGCCGGGAATATTTGTTTTATATTTGAATATTATATAATTTAGTGAGTAATTATATGAAAACTGAATGTATATAAAATGTACTCTTATTATATTTAGAGTGATTATTCTTTCCTTTTCAGTCAACCATACTAAAAAACTTTTGAAAAGCCAGTTCAGATTATTTGGGGTGATGTAAGTTTTTGATTGTTTTAGGAAGATATTGAAAATGAATCGTACCTAGGTACGATTATTATCTTACTTACGAATCGTTTATGTATGTCCAGTAATTTGTTTTTAATTATTAGCTGTTTTGTCGGATGTTGGTAAGGTTTTTTCTAATTATGATTCTAATTATTGTTTTGTGATTTATAATAAGAGGATTGAGGTAAGTATCTGCTGTTCCTCCCCATACTAATATACCGCACGTTAGAATAGATTGACGAAGTGCGAAATATATACATTTTAATTGGTTTAATGACATGATGTTTCGTATTGTTTTGATAATGTATGATAATTTTCGTATTCTTTTTGTTAGTATATTAATAAAGAGATCCCATTTTAGGTTATGATCAACAGTTAAGCCTAGATATTTAATATATTCCGCGTTATCAATTTCGTCACAAGCACAGCATGTGTTATTTGAGGAAGTATTGGTGCAGGGGTGAAGAAGTAGTAGTAGATGTCTATGTGGTTGACCAGCATTTGTCGGTCATGTCTAAAATCGGAATGACAGAAGAATATCTTTCAAATGATTGTGTTTGCGAATAAAGCAAAGAATAGGTGCCAAGACAACACACATTGTGTGGCGCATGGCGGTTCATCCTCTTCAATTGCCCCCGCGGGGAAAAGGCTTGAATTAAAAGTTCTGAAATCTATAAGTTTTAATCAGAACATGTCCTGCCTAGGCGCATCTTTTTCAATGGTGGCATTCGATTTGCGGAATGATGAACTATTTCTTGGCCAGAAATCAATAATGCCAGATACTAGCCAGCCACAAAGCGTCCAACATTTACATTGGTTCACCACGATTTTTAAATAAAACGAACCAATTCAATACGTGCGCTTGCGAATAATAATATTTTTTAAAGTTTTTTACACGATAAAGGTGAACCGTCGCGTCGCGTCGGGGCGTCGCCACTAGAGATATTATTAGGGCTACCAGACAAAAAAAGGTTTTTAAACTTCTTAGTCGACTAGGTAAAGAAAAAGATTTTCATTGCAAAGTACCTATTGGGCGTGTCTAATCTATAAATTAAAATAGCAACGGCAAATTTTTTTCATTGTAACCCATCCCTTCTACTATTTTCCTTCCCAGAACTTTCTCTCCTTCATTTTCTTAAAAAGACCCTCCACCAGCATCCCCAAAGATTACATAGGCCCCGAGGGAGATTGTTTTCCTCAGGGCCTCCTGTGTGAGCTAAGCTAAAAAAAACTACTACTTTTGGTGTACTGACATTATCAAAAATGTAAAAACATGGTTTAGGTAAAGTTTTTTAAGGTATTTGCAATATTTTCTAGCGCAAAGTTGCTACAACTTTGTCTCTTTTTCGCAGGGAAGCTCTTGCTCGCACCTTGCGTGCTTTGATATACAATGCACTGACAACATGATATTATAAAAGCCTATAGGCATATCAGAAATGGGACAATTTTACTGATTTTATTTCGAAACATTTGATTGTGTTCAAACTTGGAAACATTATATCGATTGCAAATAAAAAGTATGCCGATCAATAAACGTTTTATTACCCATAAAGTTGTTGCCCGGAGTATGAAGGCTATCACTTTGATTTCCCAGAGAAATAAAATGGAAATACATTTTATCGAATCCATTTAAAAAATAGTTAATGTTGTAGAAAAACTTAAATTCTGAATTAATTTGTGAGTTACATAATATTTATGTTTTGAAATGTTTTAGACCCAATACGACGAATACAATAATTTAAAAAAAAATATTTATGTATACATAATGAAAAATAATACTTTTTTATTTTTAATTTTTAACTTTATGAGTAAAACCTCAAATTGTAATATTTAAATAAATGAAGACAATATAAGCGAAACTCAATCGAAAATCTGGAAACAGAAAAATCAGAAAAACATTAATTATTATTTTTTAATTTATAAACTAACGTTTAGACAAGATTTCTATGCATAGCACAAAGGGTAACAATTATTACAAGCAATAATTGTCAGCCTGAGACACTCATTTACATTGAAAAATCTTCCGAGAAAAGATACTTGCCGCCAACGGGACTTGAACCCGTGTCCTTCCATAAGGATAAGCCTCCATAGCTCAGTGGTCAGAGCATTCGACCGGCAATCGGAAGGACACGGGTTCAAGTCCCGTTGGCGGCAAGTATCTTTTCTCGGAAGATTTTTCAATGTAAATGAGTGTCTCAGGCTGACAATTATTGCTTGTAATAATCAGAAAAACATATTGACACCTCTGGGACTCGAACCCAGGACCTCTTGCTTTCCGGGCAAACGCGCTAACCACTGCGCCACGGTGTCGATATGAAATTCGGTCATGTTTAACTGTACCATACTTCGGCTAAGAACCACCTACATTTTCTTCATTTTCTTTAAATAATATGATCGTGATTCGATGACAGATATTACGATATGCTTTTCCAATAGCAAATTTACAATTTTCGTTATTCCATGAAGTGTTTGCTTGTTTAAATAATTATAATTTATTATTTATGTAACCAAATATTTTCAATAAACTACAGAGTTCTTTAAACTCAATAGGCTTATTAAATTAATCAATTTTGCATAAAAACATATTTTTAATAACAAATTTTCGCTCGTGGCGATGCTTGAAACTGTATTTTATATTTTCATTGCGTTTAAACAAATTGGAGGATATTTTTCAAATAAACTTACTTCTTGTCTATTACCGAGAATATAATGTGAAATAAACAGTTATCCATAAAATTATGATTTGCAGGTGTATTATTTTACAATATTTTGCATCTTGTTCCTATTACCTGTTAAGTATATTACCGTTTCCATCTTGTAATCGTTCCAAATACACATTCATACGTAGCTATTACAATCTAATCACGCGTTACCGAAAAATCAATTTGGGAATGGGTACCGCTGCACCGGGACCTATATATTTGATAACCAACACAACAACCTCTGCCATAGGTTTCCCCAAGTGGTTCGCTATGTCTGCCCACCAGCTTCATGGTACCCCGGATCAGGAGAGAATGGTTGAGGGAGTCCCTTTGATTTCTCCAGAATTACTCTCTCGGAACATCGCCTTGCACCACAGTGTGCGGGATGGATTCATATGTCCGTTACTCCTAGACACACTCACCCTCAGATTCCTTCGCACTCCTGTCACCCTTTCCTTCCCAGAACTTCATTTATTTTCTATTCCTAAAAGACCCACCACACAGCACCCCAAAGATGACACAGGCCCTGAGAGCAAATTATGGTAATACCAGTTAATTTGTAGTTATTTATTTTTGTTATATCATATGTCGGAATTACTTACAAAGGCGTTAATTCCATGTACAAATATTGCGCTGCCGGAATTACACACGGACGAAATTACACATCTACTGAAATTAACCATATCAAATAACCTGACCTAACGTAACTTTTGTTTTTTTTTTCAATATTAAATTTATTTAGCACCAACTTAAACAGGGATCTTTCTGGGCGGAAGTAATATCAGTAAGTCCAATACTCTCCAGGTGTAATTTCGAACGTTTGTAATTCTGGCCGTGTAGGGTAAATGAAATTCACGCCTATGCAATTTTATTCTGACACTTTCATATTGGTGCCAACGTGTGATTTACAAGTGTTCGACATTAACTATTTTTTTCTATTTTGAAAATAAGAAGTAAAAAAACTTACGCCTCTGCTGAAAATAGCTTTTAACCGTGTTACACATCGCTAGTTCCGCTGTATGGTGTTGTATTTTGCCGAGGATAAATTCATTAAGGATAATTCAATTAAGTCAAGAAAGGCTGTGTTCTGTATAATGTTGTAGGAATTTGCACATTTTGCATGCTTTGTGTATCAGAAACGAGAGACATCTGCCTAGACTCAAAATTGAAACAGTATGAAAATATTTGTTCCGTTATTGTTACAATTTACAGATGTTTTAGAACAAGTTTTACAAGCAGTATGGAAGACCTGCAGAATCTATGTAATAAGTTGATGATGACTAATATAACAAAACATATATAAAAATTGTTTTCACTTACTTTTGTGACTGTTACCGGTTTGAACCTATTAAGGCCAACTTCAGACTGGTATAATTCGTTACAGGTTGTTAATAATTAAAATTTATTTATTTATTTGGTACTAGCTGGTACCCGACACGCTTTCGAATGCCATGTCCTTCCCCGTGCGTTCCCGTTCCCTTCCACCTTCTCCGCCTTCCCTCTCCCTCGTCTCTTCCCTCTCCGCGAACCCCACCTTCCCCCTGCCTTTCCTCGCTGTGGCTAAAATATGTGAAATGCACACATTTTCATTCATACAAATTTTATAACGCCAGAACATACCATTATATACAGACGGCCGGCGTAGTGCAGCGGTAAGGCGTTTGACTCGCATTCCGAAGAATCCCGGCGTGGCAAATAAGTTTTATTTGATTAATTTGTGTATTGCACAATTTATTCATTTAAAATAATATATACAGTATATTTGCGGCACGTTCCAGAGTGGAAGATACTCTCAGTATCGCCCTGGTGTAAGACCACCATTCAGAATTGAAACGTTGCTTGAAATGGCTTTAGCCGTGTTTGGTGACCAGATCTGAATAGCCAGGTACTTCCCCACCTTCCTCCTACCTATCTCCTTCCCCTCCCCACTACCTTCAGCCTCACAAAATAACCCAATTGGGGATGTCATAGTCCCACTGGCTCCATTTAGCTGAGCCAGTGGGACTGGATAACGTAGTTATCTATTGGTGAAAGATTTTTTTAAATCGGTTTAATGGTTTCGGCATGAAAGCGTAACAAACAAACAAATGCATTTATAATATTAATATGGATTTTACTCCCAGATGGGCTTTGACATGTTTTGTATTTATTTAACAAAGAACATCTAAGTGAGCATAACCAAATCAAAACCAATTCAATAATAAAATTAAAAACAGAATAAAAAAAAAATCTAAATCAAATGCAAAATCATAAATGTGGTGTATCGTAAAAGCTTCCGCCTTGTAGAGACAGATGGCGGTGATATCAGCTATCGGTAGATTCCGCAAGATGGCAGGCCGCGTAGTGCTTAAGTTCTCCGGCAGAGGATCGGAGGGCTCAGAGGCTGTATTTCAGTTATCACTCGCCAGAACCATTCTAGCTACCTTCTTGTTAGATAGACTACCGCAGTCCCAATTGTATGCGCGAAGTATAAATAAATCCAGATACGAAGAATAATGTATTTTATTCCGAAGTAATCTCAATCCGAAGGTTTGGGAGAATCTGTTAGTGTATGTTGTAAAACAACAGAACACTACAATAAACGAAATCAAAAATGAAATAAATAAAAACAAAATTCTTCGCCATGCAAAATGTAAAAATAGTAGGAAAAAGTACAATGCATAGAGGAAATAAGTCGAAGCATATATTAATTTGTTGTTATTCTTTCCGATATAAATTCTACTATGACTTGCTTATATTTATGAATGAAGTTTTAAATATTATTTAAAAGTAAGGTATTCCCCAAACACATTACATTAATGTATAAACCCAAAAAAAATTTGTCTACTACTAATTACCAAATAAATTGAAATACAATCGTCAAAGAAGACATAGCAACAAGTACGGGAAAACCCATATAAATTTATTTAAATCCTTGTAGACTACGCCCTCCCTCTCCCCATATGTTAGTATAATAATTATAGAATAAGAAACAATTGTACCAGTCTGAAGATGGCCTTAACAGGCTGAAACCAGTGACAGTCACAAATTATTTGAGAAATGGAATTCCACCACGAATTGCTATTATCAAAAATAGAATTATTAATGATAATTGTTAGTAAGCCCAAAGTTAAGGCGAATATTTATAAGCAAGGTCGTATGATGACATTGTGCCACATAGCGGGGAAGGGTTAACCCTCGGAGCAAGTGGATGAGATTGTAAATTTAGGTAGCACGTTTTCAAGATGTGGAAGGTTGATAAGAATTCTCGACAGAGGGTTTAGTCATTATTATGATAATTTGTCAAGGGACGCGTGGATTCCAGTGAACATCAGATTTTAGATACAAACCCTGATGTATGGCATAGAAGCAAATAAATTACACAGCAAGAATGAAAATATAAACACTGAACGCTACAGAGATCGTACCGCAAGGTATTTTTGTATGCTCTAACCACTAAGAAATACGATTTTGTAAAAGAAGGTCAACGATATACGCGATGAATATGCGGATGAAACAGATTTTTCTATTGCGACAAACAACTTAATGCAGTGAAAAGAAAATGTTATGAAACGGTTGACATTTAAGAAAAATATAGGTTTTATTTGTAACTAGATATAAAATGTTTCAAATGTTATCTCTTTTATTCGCCCGTCCTTTGTTTTACACGATGAGAAATTTATAAAAAAAATATGTCTATTTTTTGTGGGTTGTGAAACAAGCGAGAAAGTGTGAATTTTAAATTACTTTCGTTGTTTCAGAACTATTATAAGTTTTAAAAAAATAATTGTTTACTTGTGAAACGATGAATTTCTTCCCTGCACGGAAAACGGGGTAATTTAGGGAAACGGTATTTGGCTTTCGGCGTCAAAATACGTAATGTTGGTTGAAAAAATACAACATATTGGAGAGTTTATGAGAGAGTTTATTTATTTACTTTTCGGGGCATACTTGTCAGTTGTGTTAAATAGTTTTATATACCTAGATCATAACCCAGCTTCGTCTCCCATTCGATACGTTTTCTTCTATTTTTTTTAGAAAGACAAACTTTTCCGGGTTACGAATACTACCACCACAGTACATGATAAGAGGAATGGAAGAGGAAGGTGGGGAATAGGGAATGCAAATCTCGCGAGATTGGGGCTCAAGCGAGATCCCGCGAGTTTATGAATAACAATACTGCGAGATCTCGCCAATTTCGAGATCTCGCGAGATTGGCAGTTCCGTGTGTTTTATTGCAAATAATCACAATATTTGAATAAATAAGGAAAAAAATAATAAACATTTTAAGTATTATAAGATAAACATTTATTTTCACGAATTTTTCAACAGACTTTTATGCATCAAACATTGTTTGACGTATTTGTCTATAATTTTTAATAAACTTCTAAGTAGTAAACTTTGATGTACGTATCTATCAAATAACAAATGAAAGAAACAACCAGTCTTCTCTTCTAATATCAAACAAAAATCTTTTAGTAATAAAACGGTTCTTTTATAACAAACAAAACAACGAGAAGTAAAAAAAAATAAGCTTATTATCTATGTTGAGTTGACTATAAACTGAGTTATTATTATCAATTTAATAAAACTATATCTACTCGGTAGATCCATCAGATATTACAGATTAATTAACAAAATATTCCAATTAGTCAAACTATTAGAAATTACAGATTAATAATTAAGAAAATATACCAATCAAATGAAAGATTTGTTCAGTTCAAATCACAAGCCATTATTACGAATTATTTTGAAAATAGCTCCTGAAGAAGCACAAAATGTCCAAAGAATCATCTGCTAAAGGGATTCTTATTTCCGCGCTTCGAATAAGACGTTTTTATGCTCGAGTGCAATCTCTTTAAACTCGCGAGAACTCGCCCTTTTTTCGTCCGAGATCAATCTCGCGAAAACGAGATCTCGCGATAACGAGACTGCATTCCCTAGTGGGGAAGTATTCGTAAGAATACCTTCCTTTTCCCCCCCTTCCTTTTCCACATCTCCTTCCCCTCCCAACTCCCTCAGCGTCGCAACACTCTCCAATTGGAGTTGCCATAGTCTCACTGGCTCCAGACGGGAGCAATTGGGACTCTTATAAAAAACTCTTAACAAAAAAGTACGTGAAAATATTGCTAATGGCATGATGAAGGACAGTCGAAGAAATGAACTCACAACGCAATTACAACAAAGGTCTTATTTTTCGTAAGTAAAAGGGTATTTGAAAGCTTTACAACCGTATATTCAAATATTGGCATGAGCTCTAAATAGTTTGCCTGGAAATTCAAGGTGTGCAAAGCAACGGTTGAGAGTTTTTGTCACTTCAGATTTTGACAAAAATAAATTTATTTTGCTTAGGGGACACAATACAAGGAGGCGTTTACAGCGGCCGGCCCCGGCATATTGAGCGAACATACGGACGAATTTTCCCAGCAAATACTCTAAAATAAAGTTGGAATCTTAAAATTATTGAATAATTATTTTTTAATCAACATTTACATTAAATATCCGTTTCATTTATTTATGTTTTTAATGATGATACAGTTAATTAAGAATACAATTATGTTTTATTTCGGAAGAATTTTTTTTTGTGAGTTACGTAATTATTAAAAAAATAAATTCTGCGTTTTCTACAGTGTTAATATATTGAAAAAAATATAAAAAGTAAGTATTGGAAAAAAATCGTTTGAGTTGTAATTTTAATTTATACACAACAAATTTATGTTCCGATGAGGTCATTTCGTCATTTTTAATTTAAATTTCCGCCTATTAAAATTCTTAATCTTAAAATATTTAATTATTGTAATTTTATAATTTATCATATTTACATGGTAAAAATTGTTTTTTTTATAATGTTTATCATAAATAATTGGCCATGTTGTCTCTAAAGTCATGAAACATTAATTTTTTCATCTGGTGGTCACCGCTAATTTCAAAGTTGTAAAAACATTTTACAATTTTTTCGAATAATTCAATAGTAAGGTGTGTACTGTTTTTAGCAATCTTAAATATAAATAACTTAAATCCAGTGGGATCCTTTTGAAAAGGAAGAAGGTCACGAATTATTACAATTACGAATTCGTTGAGATTAATTAAAATGTGAGCCTCCTGGTTATAAGAGTCTTATGGCATTTTAATAGACAGATTTAAGATTTGATCTTAAAATAAATAAATATTGCTCTAAAATCATTAATGACAAAACCGATTATATTAAATACTAGTGCGTACGCTTTCAATAAGATAATAATCTATACAAAAATCAATCTGTTAAGAAAGTTTTTTTCAAAACATTTATTTTCCATTTTCGACCTGGTTTCATTATCTCTTGGGCCAATACTAATAGCCAATTTCAGAGAAATGCGTGTGTGTGTATGCGTGAGTGCCCCAAAAAGCTGATAGAATACATTGTCATCGACAACGAGTTAATCTGCCAAATTTTAGCGTCGGGAAGTAGGTTAATTTTCACTTCCAAGATTTGCATTTATTCATTCACGAAAACTAAATCGAAATTTAAATAAATGTATTTAAAAAGGTGTGTTAGCAAAGACGAAGGATGTGTTTTTTTTACATTGGCGTGGCATTTAGTAATCACCCAGGTGGCAATATTAAGAGCTATGCCGGTCATTTAAAAATATCGTCGATAGGTATTGTAACCAATGTCTTCTGTTCCACCTCGCGCTCCCCTCGGGGGAACTGAGCGAAAGGGACAACTGCATATCAGGCTGAAAATACCTAAATAAAATCGTCAAAAACGATGTTTTGTATTCCCCATTTTTCTTCTCCAAAACTGGACCGATTTTAATTTTTTTTTCACTAACTGTATTAGAAGAGTATATACTGTATATACTCCGTAGTCCAGTGGGTAAGACTCTTGACTCACAGTCCGGAGGTCGCGGGTTCGAACCCGGCATGCGCAAATAAAATTTATTTGATTAATTTGTGTTTTCACAATTAATTCATTTAAAATAATATATAGTATATTTGCGGCATGTTCCAGAGTGGAAGATACTATCAGTATCGCCCTGGTGTAAGACCACCATTCAGAATTGAAACGTTGCTTGAAAATGGCTTTAGCCGTGTTTAGTGACCAGATCTGAATAGCCAGGTACTTCCCAACCTTCCTCTTCCCCACCTCCTTCCCCTCCCCACTACCTTCAGCCTCACATCATACCCCAATTGGGGATGCCATAGTCTCACTGGCTCCAGACGGGAGCAGTTGAGATTCTTGTGCGGTATTCACTGTAAAAAAAAAAAAAAAAAGAAGAAAATATTCAATGTCGGTACGTTTTGCTTTTTTTCAAAATACATTGTTTAGTTTGTATACTGAACGTCTTTTGACGGCGTTTAAACTAGGCAATTTTATTCATTTTTGGAAGGTCCTAACTTCTATAAGAAGTAAATTATCAAAAAAAAACAAAACGTACCGACACGCCAATGGTCAATATCTATATTATGTAAATAAAAAAATTTGCTCTAGGGTCAAAATCCAGAGAGATAAACGGGGAATACGTTTGTATGGAAAAACGCCGCTAGTATTTCCTCTTAATAATAATAATAATGTTTTTTATTCCAGGATGTGGGGAGGATAGTGTCCCATATAATTATTCATGTTTACACAACAGATTTTTAAAATAAAGAAGCAAGTTCATAAAATAGAAAAAAAAAAAACAAAAAGACATTAAAAAATATATATTAAAAATCAATTGTACGTAGAGCGTGTTCTGTGGTGAGCTCAGTCCCAGCGCCCACTCAGGAATTATTAATTAATTATTACCACATAATAATTATTAATTAAATATTATTAATTATTATCCATGTTAACATGGATAACAATTAAATATCAAAATGTGTCGAGGAAAGAAAAGAGTACTTACAGCTACCAAACCTTAGACAACGTAGCCTAAATTACATAAAATATATCATGGTAATTCTATAAATATTCCCGTACATACTAATGAGCATCTTTTGGTCCTTTCTTTGCCAGTTTTTCGCCTCACTAATTTACCTCGGGGTTGGTAACTACTTTAACGTTTTTTCTCTCTACCGTTGGGCATTTTCTCTCATATTCTTTATTCGATTATTTAAGTTAATTCATTTCGAAAATCGTTCTACGTGCAAAGTACCTGTTTAGCTAACCTAAATGCTCCTTACTTTAATCAAGAAATTTCACGGATGAAAAGGTTTCCCCATTAAGTCTTCCTATATCGAATATTGGTCTTTTGAAGTAGACTCTTAATTTTTTTGCAACCAAATTCCCCAGGAAAACGAAGTTTGTTCAATTGTCTCTTTATTTAGTAAGGCTTAAAATTTTATCCTTATCTAAAAAAGATGTTTTTACAGACGAACTAAAAAAAATGTTTTATTCTTTGTTCCATATTTAATGTGTCAGGTAGGTTTCAGATTATATTAAATTATATATTTAATCTGTAACTCTAAATATAAACTAATATATAATTAATTACATATTTAATCTAACATATATAAATTTCAGATACTTCCAATAAAGGGTCTTCTTTGGTACATTATTATAATGGATAATGAAGGAGAAAGCAAGTACAAAAAGCAACTGGTGCATAATCACACCACAAGATTCACTGAAAAAAGGGCCTCATTACTCCAAGAGTAACAAATAAGTGTGGAAGCCGAACGCTTAAATACTTAATACCAATTTTGTAGTAATTTTTCATATCTTGCGGTGCGGACTCGCGGTCTCACAGGCCGCTTGCAGTTTGTGAATCGCGTATCCCTCTCCTCCCGCTTACCCCACGCGTCTGTCAGCCTCAGTAGCTTCGGTTTTAGTGGCGAAACGACTGTCGAGAGTGAAGGTTACGTCGCCGGTTGTATTTTTAGTGAGTAGTTTCGCTTTATATTTTGATTGCGGTCTGTGGGACCGCACGTCCACGTTTGTGTAATAAATTGAGCTGATGGTGATTTTCAGAAAAAAAAAAGTTTTGTGTTAAGAAGTTAATATTAAGTTTTTTTAATATTTTTTGTTATTTATATTTTATTGTAAAATTAGTGAAACTTGCTGAAAAAGTAATTTTTCTTGGATAACGTTCCTACAAAGTGATCTCGAGTAAAAATGACTGAAACGTGCCATTTATTGTTAAATGGTTAGATTTTAGTTTAAAATAAATACATTTTATTTAAAATGTCTTGTTTTATTTACATTTGGCTAAGTCTGTAAATAAATAAAAACAATTTTAGGTACAATACTTACTTAACTAGATAAATTCCAGCCTTTAAAGATAGCGGTCTGTGAGACTACACGTCCATAGTAGTGTAACAAAAATGTAACGTCGATAGTTAAAGGTTAATAGGGTGGTACTGCGATTATGTTTTTATGTTGGAAAAAGACATCAAAAAGGTCATTGGACACAAAACTTAATTTTAATTTTTTAGTTCAAATATGTAGCTCAGTCAAATACTAGTTAAAGTAAGTCAAGTACGTCTCTTACCACCCTGTATACATCCTAATAGTAAAAATGATTTCTTTTAGGTTTTAGATTTGTGAAATCACACAAGTAAAACTTATGTGTTATGTGTGTTTGTTACTCATTCACGCAAAACTTCTGAATGGATTTTAATGAAACTATAATATAGCGCATCAGATTAACATATAGGCTATACATAAGGTAAGGTATGGGAAGCTCTGGCGTTAGGAAATTTGTGTAAATGAAAATATGTTTATTTTCATATATTTTAGCGGCAGGGGGGAAAGGCAGGGGGGAGGGGATCGGGGAGGTGGGGTTCGCGGAGAGGGAAGAGACGAGGGAGGAGAAAGGCTTGGAAGGTGGAAGGGAACGGGGACGCCTGGGAAAGGACATGCAGGGATAATCAATTTATTTCTTTAAAAAGCATAGCTACGCATGTCGGGAACCAGCTAGTTTAATATAAAACAATAACTGAGTTCGATATTTATTATAGTTATAACCACTTTCCTAAGTTATTGCTTTAAATTATAATTTCACATCACAAAATATCTGCCTCATTTGAACAAAATAAAGTAAATTTTTAGTTTTTTGCTCATGGAGTTTTAAAATCCGGTCCAGGAAAACGAGCATAAACCTTTGCAACGAAGGCTGTCAACAATATTACATAATATTAATTACTAGTATGTTGTCCTCCCATACAATAATTTTCAAAATTTATTATTGCTTTTTGTTTCTTTTGCCCCGATAATTCATATTAAATTACGGGAAATTGTAATTATAGAAAGCGAGCGTTTTAATATCCTTGTATACCCGAGAGAATTGGCGCAAAGAGAGTGTCATTTCATAAAATGTGCACACAAAATAATTCTGAATGGGGATCCCAAAACCCTTACAACAATTACCCAAACCTGATGGGAAACTCACTTATTAAAAATCTTTGGTTATAAAATATATTTAATAAAGCAATAATCATTTAATACAACCAATTAAAAAATTATTCATTGCCTCTTATACTTTTCGTGGCAGATTCAAAAGATTTTTGGCTCTCAGAGCAGAAAAAAATAAATATCAATAAAAATAAATAAGGTAGATTTGAAAATGTATTTTGCCACATTGTTTTAAAATGAAAGGCGATCAAAGTGTTGAAAGACCAGATTATAGTATACAAACGTTGCTTGATAATAGAAGATGATAATAGAAATATAAAATGAAATCGACCGGTCAGTGGCTGAATGGACATCTCCCCAAATGGACAATGGACCCGGGTCCCACCCGGGAATGTTCGTTTTTCTTTAAAAAAAAATCTGAACCCTGTGTGTGGGCTTACAGGATTAGTCTTTTGAAATATGGCAAATATATGCATTGTGTGCCCCTAGCAATTAAAGTGCTTCAAAAACGTCTGATTTTTTTTTAAATCGAATTTTCTATGAGGCACCCTTTCTTGTGTTTTCAAATGTCTAAAAATGTACATATTTTTTCCATATTTTTTTATAGGATTTTGGGTTTTTTGTGGATTTCCCAAATAAAAAAATGGTATATTTATATTTTTTTGCCTTTTGAGAGTTTGTCCCAATAAAAAAAGATGAACCTTTATTTTTGAAGCATTCTACTAGGTATCTAAAAAGACAACAAATACAAAGAAAAATATTACCACGAAAGTGACGCTTGCACGACAACTCAACACACCTTTGAAAATTAATATAAAGTCAAGAAAAGAGATTTTTTTAAATAGACTTTAACGTAACCTAGTTTTTTCATTACTTTTCAGTACTTAATGTCTCTTTTCAAAGATGTGTTGATTTGCAACTATGTTGAGTTGTCCATTCACCAAAAATGAGACAGGTAAAATCAATAACAGGGTTTTGAAAGCATTGGAAAGGAATACCGCAAGGATCTGTCTCATTACCTGATCTGTTTGACGTTTTTATAGCTCTCATAGTATGATAGATAGATGATAGAGCGATCGTGGTAAGCGGCGAGCGCCGTTAAAATGAATTGAATGATTTCCAAACACCAATATTGCAAAATTAAATCGAAGAAGATGGAATATCGAAAACAGTTGAAATCGAAAGCAGAAAAACTGGCCTGAATTTCAACATAAATTATACGAAGCACGTGTTTGGTGATTATTACCACACATTGGCCGAGAGCCAGTTCCCCAACTGGCTTGGACGGTAGGACTAAGAGCTCGTATGCTTACATGATATTATAATTCGCCTGAAACCCGGTGTATAGTCTAGGATCTAGCTTTCAAACGTTTTCTTATAGCTTCTGCTAAATTTTACCAAATAAATTAAACATTTTCATAACAATGGAGGGGCATTGTAATTTACAATAAATATCTATCAGAATCAAGCGAGGGTTCGCAGAATGGTTATCATGGCCTCCCCGCTGCAATGTTTTCACTATTTGGACAGGATAGAATTTTGTAACATTGTCGGGCTGTCACCAACAGCTCTTGTATTTATCAGCACTATTATAGCCCATTGTAATTGACGTGCCCGCGGTTCAAAAAACATCGCCGAAAATCGAAATATACGATTTTTTCAATTGGTGTGAGCACAATTGCGTTCATTGATACGAAATTGGTTTTCTAACGCATGAAAATACTTTTCCATAACACTTCACATAATTCAATATAATGTTTGATGCACAATGTACAGGCTTGTGGCGTTTTGGTTTTTAAGGAAGCTGTGCTTTAAAGTGTTTTAATTTTTATAATTTGACAATTTCGTTGCTGTGCCATAATACCAATTGATGATGAATATAAAATGATATTTTCTCAATTTTTTAGAGAGTCCGGGTGAGAATTTTGAGTGCCAAGAACATTATCAAGTTCATTACAGTTCGAGTTTAACTAATAAGTTAAAGCAAATGAAGCTATTCGTTCGCCACTGAAATTCTACTATTGCTTTAATATATTACAGACCCGTAAAAAAATCACGGGATATTACGATTCCATTTTGAAAAAAAACTTCTGTTAAAAATAATATCGTAGGTACTTTGTTTTATCGCTTGTTTTTTTTTACATTAGCTCCACACAGAAGGCCCCGAGGGAAATAACATCCTTCAGGGCCTATGTCATCTTTGGGTATGCTGTGTGGAAGGTCTTTTTAGGAAAGAAAGGAGAGGAAATTCTGGGAAAGAAAAGGATATTAGAAATGGGTAGGAATCTGGGGTTCAGTGTGTCCAGAATTGACGGACGTATGAATCCATCCCTTTTACTGCGTTGTAAGGCGATGTTGCAAGAGAGTACGCTTACAGAAGTCAAAGGGACTCCCTCAACCACTGTCTTCCAATCCGACCTTCAGCTTGTGGCAGACGCATCCGCCGCTAAGACCCGGACAAACCTTACCCCATAAATCCAGGAACCCCTGCTAAGTCACCAAACATAGTGAACCACTTGGGGTGACCTATGGCAGAGGTTTTGATTATCCAATAAATGGTTCCCGGGGCGGCAGCCCAAATTAAAAACGGTTACAATTTAGAAAACGACACTTAAATTCAAAGCTAATCCGAGTGCTAGAGTTCATTGATCCAGAGTTAGACATAACCGAAATAAGTATTGTTGGTGACATAAGGGTAAACATGGCTATATTTTTCTGTTCTTGCTTCAACAGATTTTCATCATTCCGTCATTTTATATCCAACAATCTTTTTTGTTAACAAACATGTTTTTTTTATTAATTTGGATTGATGGATTTTTCACCTCCAAACCACCGGCTTCCTTTAGATGTGAGATCGTAAATCGCCTTTCGTTGAAACTAAATCATTAAAAATACTGGAGAATTTAGCACAATAATCCTACTAATATTGTAAAGGCGAAAGATTGTATGGATGTATGTTTGTTACTCTTTCACGCAAAACCTACTGAATGGATTTTAAAAATTCTTTCACTAATAGAAAGCTACATTATTAGCGAGAACTAAAAGCTATATATATTCGTAAGCTCTGGCGTTATGAAATTATTTATTATACGTTTTCTGTCCCTAACAAAATCGATTTATTGCAAACGTTAGAAAAAAAGCAAACCAATTGTCCCCTTGAAAACGATGTTTTTTTTTTTAATTAGGCAATTCACCCTAAAAAGAGTGCTTTGTTGGCGTCGTGCTTAATAACTATCTCTAAAAATGAATCACCGAAATGTATGTATGCGCATAAACCCGAACGACTGCACCAAATTGGATAATCCTTTTTTTTTTGTTCGTTATCGTCATTATCATTACATAGTATAAAATGAACTCGCTCAAAATGGATGTGCGCGTCAATCTTTTAATACGGTTTTCATACGGTTTTCACCAATATATAGATTGATTGAAGAGGAATGTTTATATGTATAATACATGTAAATTATTTTTTAGAAAAGCCGAAAAATTCAAAGAAAACATATTTGTGTGCGATTTAAAACGGCTGGCGGGCCGTACTATAGTCACTTTTGAAATTCGTTCTACGGAAGAAATTTGAAAATAGATGTCCTAGAGTAAGTAGGTATTTGATTTTCCCTTTTCAAATATCAAATATAACTATATTATTGTATACATAAAGAATAATAATTTTAGTTGATTCAAGAGGTAGGTTTTTATCTATAAATACATGCTTATTATAGTAGAGAAAAGCCGAGAAATTCAAATATTCAATTCAGGCAGCGGGCAGCGGGCAGGGGGCAGCGGGCAGCGGGCAGCGGGCAGCGGGCAGCGGGCAGCGGGCAGCTGGCAAGTGGTTGGTGTGGATTTTATAATGGTTGCAACGTGTGACCGGGTCTGCTAGTTATGTATAAAACTACCGTTGAGTTTAGTTCTTACAAAATTTGTACAAAAAATTATAATAGGTTCAGTTTGAAAACTGAATGTATCGGGAATGATGTGTGGAATGCGAGAGGTGAGAGGGGGGAGTGGGAATGGGGGGAGTTGGGAGGGTGTTGGTGGAGGGAAAAAGGGGAGGGGTAGGAGGAGGGATAGGGGGGGGGGGTTGATGGATGGAGAGGGGGGAGGGAAGGAAGGGGAAAGGTGAAGAGTGGAGGAGAGTGTGGGGAGGGGTAGGGGGTGGGGGGGGGAGGGGGTTGATGGGGGGAGTGGAGTGGAGAGAGGGAATGTGGAGGAGACGGAGTGGGGTGGCGGAAGGTGAGGGGAGGTGGAGTGGGAAGGGGTATGGGGTGGGGAAGGGTTTGGTGGAGAAGGAGGGGGAGGGAGATGGGGATGGGGAAGTGGAGTGGGGGGTGGGGTTGGTGGAGCGGGAGGGGGGAGGGGGGTTGATGGGGGGGAGTGGAGTGGGGAGAGGGAAGGTGGAGGACGCGTGGTGGGAAACCCATAATACCATTCGTGCGAAGCCGCTGGAGAAAGCTAGTTGATAATAAATGAAAATATAAACAAAATTTTACGAACCATTGATATGAACATTCTTTGTAAATTAAGCTCTTTAAGTTTTACTGAATAAAAAAAACTTGTGTTCATATTTTTATTTTTGAAACTTGTATATTTATGTTCTTCTCAATTTTTTTTTACATGAATCATGGCAATGCACCCTAGACACCTATCCAAAATCATCCTTCATCACCACGTATGAACCCTGGAATTTGGGATAGAGTGATACATTTTCTATTTTGAAAAGTATCTTTCTGAAAATGTTTACCAAGGGCGGGTCTTTAAATATAAATAGGATCGAGGGCACTTGTGTCATGTGGACGCAAAGAATTTACCTTTCGTTTCAATGTTTCTTTTAAGGAGTGTCTCTAAGGTCTGTGAGTAATGTTTGTTGAACTCCTTACCCACCAGGATGTTATTTGCGAACTTCTTTAAATACCTAATATCAGAAGTCCAAAACCATTTTGACACTATTTTTTTTATTTATTTACCTATTTATTCAATGAATGATTCTTCTTATATTCAGTTGGACATTTTCAGTGTATTTTTTCAAGTTAATAATTTATTCGAGTAAGGAATTTAACAGACGATTCATGAATATGAATAAAGCAACGAGTTTTCGTCTACAGTATTACTCTCTTTGTCTTTCTTTGCGGCTAGTCAGATAAAATATTTGAATAAATAAAATGCCAATGCAACAATAACCGCAGATGAAATTATAATGAGAATCGCTTCATATTTGTCCAAACCACAACGTTTTTCCGAAATAGATAATTGGTAACAAGAAAATGCTATCTCGCCTTATTTCTTTATCGTACAAATGATTTGAAAAATTCACAAGGATTTTAACGTCCTTTTGAGCTTGAAATATGTTGTGATTATGTCACGATTTAATTATTGGATACTATTCTCAACACTCGAACTAATATGTGATGTTTATTATGTCAGTGACTCGTGAATTCAAATTACCCAGTCTAGTAATAATTACGGTGATTTTAAACTATCTCGTTCAAGTTTTCCGCTCTTCTCGCTAAATAATATGGTTAAGTCAGACTCTCAGTTAGCACCAAGTTCCGAAAGGATTAACTTCAAACTTTGCTGGATGGATTCTAAAGCCTGGAGGCTTGAAGGGAATGCTTCGCTTAACGTATGTGCATTCATTAACGAGTTGTGCGTTCTTCGTAGAAATAACTTATGACAGCCTTCAACTAAAAACGTCATCTGCTATTGAAGTCACCAAAACGCAGTTTGAATACCGAATAGTGCTTTTAAGGTAGAATACGCTAAAGCACAGAATAAAGTCCTTCTCGAACTTAGAAAGTTCCTACGATAGAAGTGCAGCTTAAGTGAAAATAATAATTTCAACTAAATAAATATGATCTCAATCTACTCGTACTTTTATCTATCTCACCAACTTGTGCAATATTTGTTAGATGGTGGATCTACCACAAAAACCCAAATGAAACAGCTCATTATAGTAGCATACTTAATGGACTATTTGTCCGTAAATAAATAAATAACACAAATGGTAACTTAAAAAAATATTGTTTAAACTCTACTAAAAAGTGCTCCGACCAACGATATTTAAAAACAAGAAATGTGCTATCGGCAGTTTTTACTGGTGAGACTGGGTGTCGCCGATATTGTTAACCAATACTACTGCACCCTTTCGAAAAATCAACTAAATTTCGCATTAAGGGCCCGCAACCAGGCTCAAAAAGAGGAAGATGGAGAGATATGAAATTACGAATGTTAGAGGAGAGCGATAATATTTAAAGCGTCAAAATCGATGCGAAAATTGCGAAAATGTTTAATAAAAAACGACTCGTTTAAAATAGAGCAAAAATCTCGAGGAACGTATCTTAAGTATCATTTTAAGAAACATTGTGAATTTTTTCACACCTGTAACTTGTAAAATAACTGAAACAAACGTGTTTATAATAATTTTCGGAGCATCCTTTACGATTTTTTTATATCGAGAGAATTTTATATAATTTGCGTTTCGGCGTGGAACGCGTCTAGATATTATCTTAAAAAATAACATATATTTTTTTAAGAGCTTAAAAACTTAAAATTTTTAAGGGAGATATGTGAGAAATCGGTAGAAATGAGGGGTGGCGGCGCCTTAAAACTACGATCATTAGACCGTAGTCTGCCGACAGTCGCGCGGCCATTATAGCGTATCATATAATCATTATCATCATTACGTAGTATAAAATGAAGTCGCTCAAAATGTATATGCGCATAGATCTTTTAAACTACGCAACGGATTTTCACGCGTTCACCAATAGATAGAGTGATTCAAGATGAAGGTTTATATGTATAATACATGCTTATTATAATAGAGAACAGCCGAGAAATTCAAATATTCAATTCAGGCAGCGGGCAGCTGCCAAGCGGGTGGTGTAGATTTTATAAAGGTTGGGTAATGGCGTTGTGTTTTGTTAGCCACAGCAACGTGTGGCCGAGTCTGCTAGTGTCATATATTTTAATATCTTTGGCTCCAACACACTTACATTACAAGTATATTGACCTAAAATCTACTCAACATCCCAATATAAAACACATCTCGTAGCCAAACAAACTACAAATTCATAATAAAATATGAAGTAACACCAATCCAACAACTTATAGTCCACCTCGGCACAGGAATACCAAGTGAGGAGGACTGTGCATATTATACTACGTATCTTAAAAAAAAAAACTAATCAAACCTAAAAATAAAATAATTTGTCATAATTTTTCATGGGAATAACAAAAATATTATCTAAGGCAAAACCAGTTTCTGACCTCAGACCAAATGAAGGTTATTCCGAGAACGTAGACCTAGCGCGTTGAAAGCTCCGCCCCGAACTTAGCAACGATCAATCGAGAGGGTTTAACTCAGTTTGTTCGACGCACCGGACTTGGTCGATCAGAGCTTGAGTTACCTCTGAGTAAGATTGTATCTCACGCAGAGGTCAGTCAAATATGATGGTACCGTTCAGTGCTTTATACATATTATAACAAATTTACAAGTGAAATTCGTCCTTTGAAATAAGGGGCAGGATTAATTATTCAGCAAGGAGGTGTGTGACACAGATGTATGGTTTTCCATCGTGCTTGGCATGAATCATCTTTTGACTTCCGATGGATAGAAATCTACTTCATTCCTTTCGAGTTTCTACTTGAATAGCGGAATTGTTTATCAAATTGTGCGATGGAAGTGTGTGTGGGCGTGTTTTTGGGTTTAAGTAAAGTCAATTTTCATGATTTTCTCTTACTTCGGTTGAAATTGATTAATCATTTTCAAATACGAATCGACCATTTATCCGAAATAACCTATATTTTTATGTGACATTATTAAAGCACTAAAACTGATAAAAATAACGAAAATAAAAGTAACTATGTTAAATTATTCTAATATAATGTTTAATTGGACATTACAATGGAAATCATGTACAAAAACATTAAATGAATTGCGCGTAAATAGCAAGTGTTATGTCAAAACAGAACTTTTCCAGCGAATGAATGCAAAAAACATAGCGGCCGCGCTTGCGCAAATTTACCAAAATTCAATGCAGCCAACATAAAAACGTCATTATGTTATAGTAACGTTGCAGAAACACCGTTTAACGATCGTTAAGTGTTTTTTTTATTAGTAAGGCTGCGAAAGTATTTCTTGAATAGGTAATAATCAATAATTTCATTGGCCTGTCTGTGGCCTAGGAGTCAAAAGGTCTTTGTGAATATGAATAAATTTTTTGTTCAGTGGACAATATGAAAGAAACAGAAAGGTGCATCCGATGGTATATAGGTATATTTGTACATCAAAAAGTATATGAAGTATGTAACCTCCAACTAAAACTTGCGACATGAGTTTTTTTCAAATCGTTATAGATCAAACTTCTAGAAATAATCAGTTCGGTGGTACGATTACACGTGAACCGCCGGTTGCAATCTCCTGCCTTATATTATGTGTGTTTATTAAAGGCCTTAAAAAAATACATGAAAAATGTTTGTAGCTGGCTGATTCATGGAGGGCTGCGAGCCAAAGCAATTTTTCGTCGGTCAAATAAAAACCTATTCAATTTGGCAGAGAGCAATATTACCCCCAGAGACTGGCTTTGTTTATTATTACTCCTTGTCACATTTATAAATTATGTTACATGGTGTATGGGCCTAGTAAAGTCAATAGATAAACGCTATCAGCCTTACTAAAAAACATTGTGAATAATTTATACAATTGTTAAAGAATCGTGCATGCGAAAATCTTACTAATTAGAAACTGACAAAAAATATTTCAGGGAAAGATATTTACATAGCTTATACAGCCAAATACGGTAGTTTATCTATTGTATTTACTAAATAAAAAAAAATAACCGTTATTATAAGCAATAATTATTTGCCTGAAACACTCATCCACAAACATTGAAAAAATCTCCCGAGAAAAGATACATGCCGCCGACGCGCGACGGGACATATTGCCAGGGCTAGGCAGTATTTGAATTACTTGTATTTGAATTACTTGTATTTGAATTACTTGTATTTAAAAATGTATTTTGTAATTGGTATTTCAATTACATGATGCTGAGGTATTTTGTAATTTGTATTTTAAATACTCATGGCTTCAAAATACATTTTCAAATACATTTAGCGATCTTAATAATGATAATGAAAAATAAACTGACATAGATAATACATAGACTAAAAACGCTAGAATCCAGAGCAATATATTATGTTAATATTTAGGGTTGGCAACATTGTAGGTATGTTAAACCAAGTCTCTTGTCAATTGTTGTTTTCATCGTTTCGCGGTATTTAATCATGAAGACCTGAGTTAATTGATAATTTATAATGGATGATCAAATTCCGTCATTGCTTTGTATTGTACATTTTTGTGTCATAAAACTTGATCAAGCACTAAAGGAATAATTTGACAGAATACTAGATTATTTTTAAGTTAATTACAGTAGAGCGGACTTGAAGTAAAATAACACAAAACTGCGCTATACAAATGTTATCTTATTATCGAACGTTATTAATACGGTAGCGTCTGCGTGCTTGAATTTCAGAACCCGGTTTCGATTGCATGTCCGACGCCACGCCTTACAACAAATAAAATCTGTGTTCGTGAATTTTCAGACAAAGCTACCGTTATAATTCGGTTTCTAATTCAAGAATTCGTCACAAGATGTCGCCACTTTTGTCGGCAAGACGCATAAGGACGTGTCCTTCCTAGGTATAAGTTCTACGAATTTGTGAAAATGGGGTATCTCCCAGATTTCGAAAGATTGACGGTAATGCTCTGTTGTATCAAGCTGCTGTATATTACGTACGACGTCATCGCCCGATTTTGTCGCGGTGACTAGCCATCACTGGTTGACACGTTGACAGTGGATACGAGGAACGGGCTAATTTTGAAACCAGTTCCTATTGGATTTATAAAATGATCACCAATACTAACTGGGCGAAGCCAAATCAAAAGCCGCCACCAGGGCCTAGCAGTAATAACTGCTAGTAATAATAATTATTATTATCTAACAATTGTGTCCTATACCACAAAACTTTACAAGTGGAGCGGAGATGAGATATGTCTTCTTAGCGATATGATTGGTCAATTTGGCAGGCGGAAATGGGTACCGCCGCCCCGGGAACCTTTATTGGATAACCAACACCTCTGCCACAGATCACTTCAAGTGGTTCGCTACGTTTGGTGATTTAGCAGGGGTGCCCGGGTTCATGGGGTGAGGTTTGTCTAGGTCTAGGAGGTGGATGACCAGGACAAACTGAACCCCAGATTCCTACCCACCCCTTAAACCCCTTTCCTTCCCAAACTCTCCTCTCCTTCTTTTCCTTAAAAACCCTCCACACAGCATCCCCAAAGATGACATAGGCCCTAATGGAAATTGTTTTCATCAGGGCCTCCTGTGTGGAGCTCAAGTAAAAAAAAAAAATTGCACAATTG